>CM060954.1:32312260-32844760 GCA_030765055.1 Mantis religiosa
AGGCATTAGCACTGCCGCATTATAGTCCTCAGGTAAAGGGACCCTCTGAATACCTCAGTATTATTATAACTAAGTATGCTCTCCAATATTTTTAAAGTAGAAAATAAGATTGAACCTCAATAAAACCTAAAATGTTAAAACATTCGTGCAGCAACAAAATATCTTATCATTATATGCTAAAGGAGTGTCATGAGACAAATAAGCAGAACTCACTTGTTTTACTTAATTTGAATCTTCTACAAAAGACGTGACCGAAACTTCAGCAAGTAAAGATGAAACCAAAGTTTTTGTTCAACATTTCTAACAATGGGGCCATTTTATATAAACTTGAGGTGTGTTTGCATTATTTGTTTAGGTCTCTGAAAAGTTGCACCCTGCGTATTTTAGTAGGAAATTTGGCTCTAAAATTAGGAAAACATTTTAATTTTCATGAAAATAGTGTTATTAAGTCTTAGATGTTTAAATTAAACATTGCCTCAAAAAGTTCTTGGAACCATCAGTGTGATTTTAGAGATATTCTCAGCTATTTAATAAGAATTCTATCTCATTCGCAATGTAAGGAGTAGTTTATGCAACCTTATATGTTCTTTTTAATCACATAATCTGAAATATATGTTTTTCACTGTAATGAAAGAAAATAGCAGAAGGTTCACATAGTCACGAGTACACAGTTATGGTTACTAGGAGTGATCACGGCCCTCCAAAACATAACCATACTTCCGTATAGGAATCCGTGGCATCATTCTTCTGTTTCATACTTGAGAGAGCTTCAGGCCATCAATAGCCGACAAGAAGTTGTTAAGCTCTGAAGATAACTTGAATTCATTGCGCTATCTGGTGAGAAATATGCAAAAATAAAAGCTTCCTAACGCCCGTTTGATGAATAAACCAATCTGGAAGTCTCTCTTCACGTGATCAATGCCTTCAGTTTAGTTATTTAAAATAATATTTCCAAATTTATTTCTGAAACAAAAACCTATAGTTACAGTATTTCAATTTTTCTGGCGTATTTATATTAACTTAAAGGAAACTAACGTTAGAAATGCAAGAAGACAGCAGTGAGTGGAGAAAATGAACTACAAAGTGCAGCATTTCATTTTGCCTCGTATGAAAAAAAGAAATTTTGGTATTTTAGAACAGTAGTGGAGCGAACAATTGCAAAAGTACCTGCCAGAAAATGCAAAGATATTAGAGTAATGATGACAAGATTGAACATATCATGGGTAAGCTGTGGTATCGAAGACTGCGGTAACCTTGACAGCTGATTGGATATTGGAATGAATAAATTTGTGTTTGAAAGCTGATTACATGCCGCATGAAAAATCACGTTTCACTCGTGAATCACATTGCCTTCAGAGAGTGGCTAAAGGAACGACGCCAATGTTTAACTGAATTTCCTTCTTCTTCTTCCTCCTCTTCTTCTTCTTCTTCTTCTTCTTCAGTTCATGGATTAGGCTCTCGCCCGTTCCGTCTTCACAGTTTCTCCTTCCATTTTTCCTCGGCCTCCCTACGTCTCTCTTTCCTTTAGGACTATATTGGAAAACTACTTTTGGCAGTCTTGTATCATCCATTCTTCCAACATGTTCAAACCATCTTCTTCTGTACCTATCCATTCTTGAGGTGATAGCTTCCACTTGTAATTCATTTGTTATATTTTCATTTCTGACTCTATCTTCTCTTGTACATCCTTTTGTTCTTCTCAAGAATCTCATTTGGCAACTTTGTATTCTGCTGATGGTTCTTTGTGTAGGTACCCAGTTTTCACATCCATAAAGTAACGTTGGAAACGCCATGGTGTTATAAAATTTTATTCTTGTTTCAGATCTTGTTTTATTCTTTAGGGTTTTGTGAATTGTTCCACAAATTGTTTGAAATCTCATTAATTTTTTGTTTGTATCTTTATCTTTCTCATTGCTGATTTCACATCCTAAATAATTGAAGGAGTATACTTGTTCCAATACTTTGTCATTAACGACTATTTTCGACCTTATTGGT
The DNA here is from genome assembly GCA_030765055.1 of Mantis religiosa. Taxonomy (NCBI): domain Eukaryota; kingdom Metazoa; phylum Arthropoda; class Insecta; order Mantodea; family Mantidae; genus Mantis; species Mantis religiosa. The sequence continues at coordinate 32,314,256 of CM060954.1, forward strand.
ATTTTGCCCCAGTTTGTAATTATTTTTGACTTTTCTATTGTTATTAATGTTGATATTACATATTTGGTTAAGGTGGTGTATTGAACGTTGTAGATCATATTCTGTTTCCTGTATAATTACTACGTCATTTGCATATAATAAAATATCTAAAATATTTCCATGGGCTACTTTTATGCCTGCGTCAATTTTAAGTCTCCAACTGAATTTTCTATGGATTTTATATAAGGCAACGCCCATGTTATTTTTTTTATAAACTATTAACTCAAGTTCAAGATACCTACAAGTTAGTAGTCCGCTGCGTAGATATTTCTGTGAGTAATAAGCATGTTCCCAAACTCTGTGGATTCATTTGTGATCCGAGAACTCTTAGGCTGATTTGGATTGGCATCGGTCACTCAAAGCTGCTGCAAAACTCGATTTTATTTCCGTGATGAAGTAGTATCTCTGGTAGAAGAAATGTACTGTAGTAACGCAGATCTTCAATGAATATGGAGTATGTTTCCGAATTGTCCAGTCATCAGAACCTTTTCGGCTAGGGGTAGCTTGAAGAGATCTGCCTAATTCTATGCTTTTGTTTAGGAGTAGTCCACCAGACAAATTTGTTGATTATATCTATCTGGACATGCTGCTGTTTTCTCAAGTCAATCTAATTCTAATTTTCATTTTATGTCTTGCATAAATTCCCCCATTGCTTTAATTCTCCTGTAATTTCTTGTCAAACTGCATTTCCTTATGATAAATGTATTGAATTTATCTTACTTCTACAGAAAGGGAAATTTGAATTTCCGTGTTTAGTTTTAAAATTCAAGAGCGCAGAAGGCAAACATTTAAATTCGAACACTGAATAATAATAAAGCAATTTCCTTTGTCATTTTTAAGTGCAAGACACTTTTTTATGAATCCAACACTTTCCTTCAATTTGGGATATTTTGTATTGTAATGTCACAATCTGTTTTTAAAATTCCCCTTAGTTAACTTTATTATAAATGTCGTTCATTTATTTTGTCAGTACGGTTTTGATACCGAAATTATGGTTTGCCAGAAGCAGTCATGATAGATGTCAAAGGAATGTTGGTTCTTTGTCAAGACCAGGGCAAGACCAGTTCAGTTGGGGAAAGTCTATAACAAAGCCATGAAAGAAGCAGTGTCCTTAGAAGGTTTCTAAAGGAATTGTCACTTGACGTTTATGAATCGGGAATTCTTTGGATCGTTTACAATGGCGACCAAAACAGCCACAAAGGGACTTTATTTAAAAGAGTTTTGAGAGGGAAAGCTAGAGATATATACACGCGCAGCTGTGGTTAGAGAGCACTCTTCAGCGTAAGGCCGATGGGGACAGTTCGCGGCTAGGAAGCCATTATAAACATTCTTCGGCGTGCAGCTAAGAGAGGAGTCTGAGACGTGAAGCCTATTAGAGCGGTCAACTTGTTCTGTCTTGAATATTTGTCGGGTCATCAAAAATTTATCGAGTAATAAACAATTAGTATTCAATAGCTCTAAACCGAGATTGGTAACCCTCGGTCGGAAACTTCCATTTTGATGTGTGAAAAGAAGAAGCAGTGAATAAATAATTTGGAGACGGGCATTCCAGTGTTGTTAAAATTTCCTTCTCACACCCATCCACGCATACCCTGAGAGAAACCTCATTGCTCGCCAATCATATTTGTCATCGTTCGCCGACTTATTTGCTCCACCATAAACATTTTGTATCACGTAACCTAAAATTGGAAGCAAAACAAATTATTTGTAAAATATATATGCTCCAATAAGTATATGTCCATATATTTTACAGCTATATTATATTTTTGCAACAAGCAAGGCGATTATTATTAGAATGTCAAAATATTTTCACGTTAATTGCCAGTTTTTCTCACAGAAAATTTTATGTTTTCAAATAATTTGTACAAATGGAAAGTATAGATACAGAAAAAATACCAACGTAATAAATACTAGTTAATACAATTTATGACAAAGACAGAGAGAGAATTAAAAGCCAATACAATTTCTATTATTACAATTTAGCTTTTAGCTCTTCACTTTCAATTTTTCTCTTTGTCACTACATGTACCGTTTAGTGCACCTTTTATAAAATTGCTGAAACAAATGAAAGAAGTAAACAATCATAAGTGTGGATCCTCATTCTTGAATTACCTAAGTAGAGTTCTCCCTAAGACAAATGGTGTGATTGTACCTGATAAATGGATTCAATAAAGAAATTCTACATCGTCGCAGAATAAATTGGTGTGGTTATAAATATAAACAAATATTCAGTAATAATTCGTTAAACACGGATAAATAGTAATTTTTCATTTGTTATTTTCTGACTGCTGTATAGGTAAATTGTGCTTTATAAGTTATGGGAACCACTGATTTTGTGAAATTAAAAAAAAAACTATTCTAGTATTCTAATAGCACACATACCTAACATTTCTGCATTTTCATGTAATAAATCTAAGAAGATACTACATTAATTACGTTTAAATTTCTCGCAAATCATGGATATTTTGTTAACATATTGTAAGTTCTAAATATAACATTATTTAGAAAAAATAATCAGTTCTAGAGGACATACTAATTGGAGTGCCACATCTTACATTTATCCTTAATATATCCTCAAATTTTAACAGTTCTAGAATAAGCGGTGATTGGCTAGCTTTGCTAAAACATTAGATGTAATATTTTGAAGGAATTGGTATTTTTTCTATGTTCTACTTTTGTCAGGCCTTAAGATTATTTCTAAAGTCTATCATAAAAGTAATTGGAAATCTCATGGATAAAATACAAAGAGCTTGCATTAAATAAGTAGCATATTATCTATACATTTCAAGCTTGAAGGAAAAACTACAGCGTAACCGAATGAAAAATATATATTACTGGACTTTTAAATAAAATAATTCTAAATCGCCTGATAGCAAAGTTATTACAACCACAATAATTGGACCTATTATTAGTTAATAATAAAACAAATGTAAATGCAGCATGCTATGTGTATTCTAGTATAATTTAGGATATAATAATCACATTTACAAGGTATACGAAAGGCTTTTACTGGGTGGATATAGTGCACTAAAGGTATGTTTGGGAAATTTAAGTATAAATGCTTCAATGAAATTTTGGTTGATAGAAATAAAAATGCTAAAGAAGGCTTAATGAAGAGAATTTTTTTCGAAATTATAACATGACATTTTGAGACCCTTTATCACATAATAACGTGACTATTTAAAAGGATTTTTCCAATATTAAGATGAATAGTTGAGTGACCTTGCCTAAACATGAAATCACTGGTTCAGAGACCTTAACAAAGGATAACTTTTGCTTGAAAAACTCTAGGAAACTGTAGCATGATTGGTTGAGAGGGTGTGTTTCAAATGGTAAGGGAAACATCAGAAGATCAGTGTTGGCTCACCACAGACTCTGAAGTTAAAAGAAAAATTGTCTAATAATTAGAATAGCCAGAGGTAAGATTTTATGGTGACAATTATTTACAAATTCCACATTAATAAATTTAGCTGTTGGTGTTTTGTGTTTTTTACCAAAAATTCGCATTAATTTCGAGCAAATTTTCTGGAAGAAAATTTTCATGATTGAAATGAGAGGTAACAGGTAACTGTTAAAACTTATTTTTTCGAAATTAAAATATTTCATTGGAAATCAGCGGTAGATAACATGAATAACACCAAATATCATATATCAGACCGCCAAACTACACCACACAAATTCTGATATTTTCACCATTTATACTTGTTCTGTTGTCGGTCACAACCAAGTTATATGTAGAGAAAAATTTCTCACCGTCAGCGTTCGAAATCGGCAACCAAAGACATTGAGGAGACTTTACACAGAAATTGCGGTAAGAATCAGCTTTTGCCCTCAATGTCAAGAGTGATGTACTGCATCTAATCTGTTATCGTCACCATCATGACTTTGCTGTTCAAAGCTCTTTGTAACAAAGAAGCTAATCAGAATTACAGGTAATGCCACTGGTTTTAAATGCATTTAGTTATTTAAATGCAGTCATTACATGATTTAAATCACCTATTCTTGATTTAGTAAGTAGCCTAGAAGGCTCAAACAAATAATCTAAAGCCTTTATGGCTATTATATCATTGGTTTCTTTACCACTATGAAGTTCAATTTAGACAAAGTCATACGGCAGCAAACTTTTAGATTCTCTTCTACTGTGTCTCTAACACTGGGATCCATGATATGATCTACAAGTGCACTTATTATGTTTCCAAGGTAACCACTCTCTAATATCTCACATTTGGCTCCCAGGGGGTTAATTCGGGAAAAAGCAGGATGAGCCACAGGTTTTTGTTTAGACTCAAATAATAATATTGGATATGTTATCAATCTGAAATTTTCAGAAAAAAATGTTACCTGAACCTTAACAATGTTGCAGAACATGACATCGAAAAAAATGAATATTTAACAATTTTTTTAAGAAATCTGTAATTGCATCAAAACAGTTGACAATGTAAACTACTGAATTAATTAAACCAGCTATACTTGCGTGTTAGTACAGACAGTGGGGGAAATTTTAGCTTTTAAATCTAGGTGGTTTTCAGTTAGGTATTACTTGTATGTATTTTTTAAATTTTGGGTATTTCGGGACACATTCTTAAGCGCTGAGGGACAATATTTTCATCTTAATGTAATGTCTGAGAGTAGCTTCCGAAAAGTTCAGTACCTTCTCAGTACTTTTAGTCAGCATAATAGGAGTTTTTACTGTGCATGGTGCGCTATCCAATAAATAACATTTCCAGTTAGCATACGTCAAATAGTCCTGGGCATCACGGACCAGTCGGGTGCTGTGGTGTCAGTTTATTTTTGCACCGCTTAGCTGTTATTTCTGTGTGCATGATGTCATTGTATTGTCCTTGTTAAGTTTAAATTTTATCTTGCTTTCGTTAAATTTGTAAACATTTTTTCACGACTTCTAGCTTTATGCTATGAAAATATGAAAGTTAAATTAAAGTTATATTTATGCAATTTGTAATAAATTTAAAAATGTTTCCGCTGACTTAAAATAGCAGAAAGTTTCTCATTTATGGCTAAAAATATTATTCACGAAAAAAGAAAAAAAGTCGGGAAAATTTGCAAAAAAATCGTTAAAAACAATAACTCTTGCCTCTGAGTATAGCTAATAAAGATATTATTATTATTATTATTATTATTATTATTATTATTATTATTATTATTATTATTATTATTATTATTATTATTATTATTATTATTATTATTATTATTATTATTATTATTATTATTATTATTATTATTATTATTATTATTATTATTATTATTATTATTATTATTATTATTATTATTATTATTATTATTATTATTATTATTATTATTATTATTATTATTATTATTATTATTATTATTATTATTATTATTATTATTATTATTATTATTATTATTATTATTATTATTATTATTATTATTATTATTATTATTATTATTATTATTATTATTATTATTATTATTATTATTATTATTATTATTATTATTATTATTATTATTATTATTATTATTATTATTATTATTATTATTATTATTATTATTATTATTATTATTATTATTATTATTATTATTATTATTATTATTATTATTATTATTATTATTATTATTATTATTATTATTATTATTATTATTATTATTATTATTATTATTATTGTTGTTGTTGTTGTTGTTTTCCGATACTTCCTAAGATTAGAGTTAATTTACCTCAATCTGGATGTTTAATGAGCCATATAAGGGCACTAGTAGAATAATAATACTGTCGTGAACCCGATCGCGATAACGCGCCTTGTTCACACAAAGGAACTGATAGCAACACGGAGATAAAAAGTATGCCGGAACAAATAAAAATAGCGCGGAGATAAAGGGCTTGCCGGCACAGATAAGGTTTCCCGTCTGGAAGGTTCGTGTTTCGTCTAGTGACAGAACATGCTATCTCTTGATTCCTACAGAACAGTCTCGAATTATCAATGAGGTATTTAAGGAAGCGATTACTCGCCAGTCAGGAGTAGTAAGCCATTGTTAAGTGTTCTAAGGAGGGTTGATATAAACAGAAGTAATCAGAACGGTATTTGTTGTGGTCATCGACCTTGGTAGAGTGTTATTGTGTACGCAACATAATTCTGCTGTAATCTGCAAGTGTATTTCTACGCAAATAAAGAAAATTTAGAATTTCTGCAAATGGGAGTTTTAACTGTATGAAACCACAAAGTCAAATGTATTAGTGTATTATATAAAAGATTCTATCATCCTTACTTATAATACTGTAATAATTAATGACCATTCTTGCCACCAACATAATAAATTTTAATGAAGGATCTTTTCTTCCATTGCTTAAAATGTCTTAAGTCATTCCATTTATTGGTCCTCAATTAAATTCACTAAAATATGAAGTACAACATATTTACTTTTAGCTTATTCTTAGCACACACCAAGATTACATCCTAACGAAAGCTGTGCCAAATATAGCTATTGTTGTGATCATTTATGAGTGATCAATGGGAACACAGCAATAAGAATAATAAATTCAGCATTGTAAATTACACTTTCAAATACCGGACGGTAAATACGCAATAGCAGACAAAACAACGAAAAAGAGCTGGTCAGTAATTTCACTCAGTGGCTGTGAAACCACGTGGCTTCGTAAATAAATGTAGCTTGCCTTAAACATGTGAACAAAATAAATATAAACAACAGAACGCGATGCAATAAATAAAGCCAGCCTGTATGAATGGCTTCTCCAATGAAAATACATCACGGAGTGCTTTTGTTTCTCCAAATCAATTAAGTGCCAACCTGTGAGCACTATTTTACATTATCGTAATTCTTCTCAAATTTATAAATACCAACTTAAACCTAACATACCATTTAAAATAAGAACACAAAATTGTAGCGAACATGTAAATGTGTGATGCAGCAATATATGTGGGCAATAAACCTGAATCGGAGTTATATGATTATGTACTTAACTCATATTTATTTTTGGGCTTAGTTATCGTTGTAGACTCCTAATTTTCTGATACTTTGAGAAATATATTTCTACTGTTACGCTTCTGTAAATCGTTGCTCACTAAAGTCAAATTTGTTCTAATTATTAAAATTATCACAGAAACTTACTTGCTTAGTACTTCTAAATTAGGAAAGAGCGTTTGATATATTAAATAAAATATTTTGCGAAATATTATTGAATAGAGAAGTACCTTTCTCTTAAAAAATACACAGAATTTTTATCAAAATATTAGAATGAAAATCAAATCACTAATAGAAAGAAGACATGAATGAAACAAATAAGAGAGTCTGACAAGGGTGCCTTCCTTTAGCTAAACATTTTAACATTTTATGGATAGATATTTTAATATCATTACAAATTTTATAACTGAGTATAAATGTGACATCCATTTTACTGGAATGTGACCAAGTGATGAAATGCTGGGGAGAAATTTTGTAAAATTATAAATTAATAAGTTAAATGAGGTAGCTAAGAAATGTGTCATGAAGGCATATTTGAAAATACGAAAGTATTAAACCAATGTAATAGTAAATACATTTGGCAGAAATGTAACTTATAGGAAGAATGGATAGAGCCAACATGAAAAATTCAATGCCATGGCCGGGATTTGAAGCACGGTTCTCCTTTTCCGTCCAGTCACTCTAACCCATTGAGCTATCATGGTCAACGCGCCGTCCTGACATTAAACTCTCCATTTGATTCGTATATTTCCCCGGGAGATTACTAGGGGCTCTCGCATCCGAGATACACCGTTTGTGACGACTAACCATCGTAAGTACTTAAGCATGCGAGAGCCCCCAATGGTCTACCGGAGAAATATACGAGTCAAATGGAGAATTTAATGTGAGGACGGCACGTTGACCATGGTAGCTCAATGGTTAGACCGCCTGGACGGAAACCAGGAGCTCCATGGTTCGAATCCCAGCCAAGGCATTGAATTTTTCATGTTGGCTCTATTCATCAGAAACCTTAGCACATATACGGCTAGTGTGAAGAAATGATCAATTAACTAAAATTATGGGAAGAACTTTGAAGCCTGAAACAGTTTTAATTTAATACGTTCAGTAAAGAATTATCATAATTTTTTACGGTCATAATTTTTAGTAAAACAATTCAAATTTATTACATTCTGTTAGCTTAATGTGAAACAAACACGTCGTCATCGTTTCATTGTTGGTATTCCTGGTTCCCGCCTGTGAGAACCAGAAGATTTCAGACACGTTCAATATCGCCTACCGCTGTAATGGAGGTAACATGCAGTTAAAGTTGATGTTAGAGGAAGATCCAGAGTTTATTTCAAACGTAAATCACTGCTGATGAAATTTGGCTACATATTTTTGATCCTGAGAGCAAACAGCAAAGCTCAGTGTGGAAATCTCCTTCATCACCAGCCCCCGAAAAACAAAAGTGGTTGCTTCTGTTGGGAAAATTATGGTCATCTTATTCTTTGATATTCATGGAATGATTTATCAGCATGTTGTACCTGAACACACATATCAGTAACTGGAAAATACTACAGGGATGTCCTGAAAGTATTGCAAGTCCATAAAGACCACATTTCCGTGAAGCAGACTGGATGCTGCACCACGATAATGCGCGGCCGCATATTGCCAATGTTGTTGCTGAATATCTTGCAAAAATCAACGTGAAGTGCATCCCTCACCCTCCCTATAGTCCAGATTTAGCCCCATGTGATCTCTCTCCATTTTCTAACTTAAAGAAACGCCTCCGTGGGAGGCATTATCCATCATCAGAAGCAGTGGTGAAGACTACGGAGGCGATTTTGAAGGATCTCTCAAAAAATTGTTTCCAGCATGTCTTTGAAGACTGGCAGAAACGCTGGGACAAGTGCAACTCATTCAGGGGAGAGTATTTTGAGAAGGAACATCAAAATTATGAGGATGAGTAAAGGTACGGTGTCAAAAAATATTGTGATCATTCTTTATTGAACAGCCCTCGTATTTATGTGGAACATAGGTCAATAATAGAAGAGAGATGCAAAAACAAACGCTAGTAAAGCTTAATTAAGCGGCTAGACAACTGAAGTGAGGTTATTAGAGCAGGATTATAAATACAAAGTGTCTTACAAAATAGATGGAATAACGTATGCGATGCATATTTATCAACAAAAGACTGTGCAACTGTCTACAAGGATGTTGACCATAGGAAGATCTTCGTAAAGACGAGACTAGTGTCAATTCTTTCTGGAGATGGAGCAGGTAAGCAGGTATAAGATGACAAGAAGAAGTTACTCATAATGTTGAAGTTGAAAAGTACTAAACTTATACTCAAAAAAAAAAAATTTAAACAACTGCGGTTTTGAGAATAAGTGAATGACACCATCAAACTATGTGTTCACTAAGCTTTCCTCTCAAAGTAATACGCATAACACATTAAAATTTACCGGTGTGTAGCTGCATCTTTATTGAGTCATTAGGTGGTCTCATAAGAAATGATGTTTTATAATTTTGGTGTTTTGGAGAATTTACTGGGGTTTTTTGGTTTGGGAATGCTATTTACGGTATGCCATGTTAAATGTTGGGCACATTGCGAGCATGTATCAGTCTTCAGTTGTTAATAAACAATCACAAAATGGATATAACAAAGTTTGAACTAAGAATAATTCTAAAACACTACTGGGAAAAAGATTATAAAACAGCTGTCGCAGCTCGAAGGATATATGCAGTGGAAGGAGAAGGTTCCAAAGTTTCAACAATGTAGACGAAAATACTAACGATTTACCACGTTCTAGAAAGCCTGAAGTATGGAATTTGACAGTTCTGCGAGAAAATCCTCATAAAAGTACTTTAGGCTTTCAGAGGAACTTCGTGCATCAGCAGATGTCATACATCGCCACATTAAGACACTTGGAAAATCATACAGAATCTGTAGATCTGTACTTCTGAAAATGACATCTCATCAGGCCCAATGTAGATTGGATATCTGTAATCCCATGGATGGTAGATTTGACAGGAGATGATTATGATGATGATGATGGTGATGATGATGATGATAGTTGGCGCTACAGGCCATGTAGGCCCTTGGCCACCCTAACCACCCTCTTCCATTCTACTCGGTCCTCTGCTTTTCTTTTCCGGCCTTTAACCCATAACTTTCTCAAGTGGTCTTCTATATCATCTACCCATCTTTGCCTGGGTCTTCCTCTTCTCCTTCTGCCATCCAGCTTTCCTATGAACATCTTGACTACACTGGTTTCCGGCATTCTCTGCACATGGCCAAACCACCTTATTCTTCCTTGTTTAATTTTCACTACTATATTTGTTTGTCCAAACAGACACTGTAACTCCAAGTTAGTCCGCATTCTCCATCCGTCCAAGTCCCTTATCACTCCAAATATATTTATCAGGATCTTCCTTTCCCAACGTAATAACCATTGTTCTTCTCTGGTTCTCAACACCCAGCTTTCTGAACCATACATTACTATTGGTCTCAGTACAGTTGTATATATTTTAATTTTAGTATTCCTACTGACGTTCCTTGATTTAAACATATTCTGCAAAGCATAGAAACATCTGTTACCACTTGCTATTCTTTCTTGAATTTCCACTGATGTTTTATTATCTACTGTTACTATCTATCCCAGTTATTTAAATTTTTCCCCTCTTTGGTATTCTTTCTCATGTAATTTAACTGTTATTCTTGCATCCCCATCACCTTCCATCTTCATATATTTGGTTTCACTAACGTTCACTAGCAATCCTAGATCTTGTGCTTTCTCTTCCAACACTACATAACTTTCCTCAAGAGCTCTTATATTCCTTGCGAGAATTGCCACATCGTCAGCATATGTCACTATTTGTACTGATCTGGAGTATGGTTCCTCCAGGGTTTATGGGTAATTGTCGGATTACTTTTTCCAGTGCTAAATTAAACAGTAGTGTGGATAGCACATCTCCTTGTCTCAATCCCCTCTCCACGGTAAACATACCTGATAAATCTTGTTCCGTTCTAACCCTAGAGCTTGTCATAGTCATTGCAACACAGCATACTGTAAGAAAACCCATGATAAAAGAAAGGAATCTGGAGGAATCGAACTGCTACCACAGCCAGTATACAGCCCTGATCTCGTAGCATCACATTATCATTTTTTCGCCCGCCTCGGTAGCGTAGGTGGTAGAGTATCTGCCTCACGTTCAAGAGGATCCAGTTCAAATCTCGGTCGGGGCAAGTTACTTAGATAAGGTTTTTCCGGGGGTTTGACTTATCCTGAAAGACGAATGTCGGGTAACTCAACGCTCCATGGACCCTGGACTTATTTGAGCATCATTTCACCCATTTCATTCATCTTCTGATATGACTTAACACATTTTTTCGATCCATGGCCAATTCTCCTACGTGGAAGAAATTTGGCAACGTTGAAGCTGTGCAAGTGGGTGTCACAGAATTATTCGCATCAAAACCACAGATTCGTAGGATAATAAACCTCGCTGACCGATGACCATAGAATCTAATGGTCCATAGTTTGAACATTAGATAATTGCTTGTCAGAACACATTTAAAATAATTGTTTTTCTTAAAATATTTCATTTATTATGTGGCAGTATTTATAATCTGCTACAATAACTGATATTAGTTTATTAATGCTATGATTTTAATAAAATATTTTGTTACACTTTTTTAGTTCTATGACCTCAGTAAAACCATCTGATATAACTTAAATCTAAATAATGTTTCGATTTTATTAATAAGCTTACATTTTGATAAACTCTTCCTGTGCGACATTTTGGTGTCTTCTCCAGTTTCTTCACCTTAGGTAAATTTGTTGACGATGCTATGGAATGAATTTTGAGGTTATGTCTGGGTTTTTATGAGAATAGTCCTAAGCAGTTGAATTGGTTGATTAATTTAATGGAGGCTAATATATGAGTTATGAAAGTGAGTTTAACTTTGTGAAGATGTTATCACTAGAAACTGTTACTTTTGAAGTAACCTGCCAACTTCTGAACTACTAATTTAGCTTTTTAAATTAAGGTTCTATTATCACACCAAGAACTCAAGTTGCTGTGAGTCACTTAATGCAGCTATTGCCAAGAATGTGACAACACAAGCACGGTCTTCAGGCGTTACGTCTGATAATAGATATAACAATAAAACACTTCTGTACAACAATAAGACTCGAAAAAAATATTACTATGCTCATTATACCTACAAATATTCTTATATTGTGAAACTTTGTCAGGTATTAGTTTCTTATTCGCATCTGCGACACAATTATTGCGTTTTGACTGCTAAATTCAAACAATTGTTTTTCCTTTCCAATTTTTAGAATTTGGAATTCTTGTTTTCTGAATATATAGATTTCCAGGTACATGAATCTTGTGCTGATGGATTTCTAATTAATTCCTGCTTCAGCTACTCCACTTACCCACAAATAATCATTTTTTCAGCATGGTACCTGGCTAATAGCACTTTATTCACTAACAAAATTTAACTTGTGCTTCTTACATTACTATTGTGTTGTTTTTGACACATGAGAATTATTTATTCATCTATTACTTTCACTTATTTACAAAATAATTAATCTTAGTTAGGAGAGTTCCAGGAATCTGAGTTTATGAAATCAGAGAGCATTTTATTAAAATATTGTACACGTAAAGTTAGATGCAGCATACATACTCCATGTTTTACTGTACAAGGCAATGAGCTACAGCGCGATTCATATCAACCTAAACTATTTAAATAGCCCATAACTTTGAACCAATAACAGAATATACGCGTAGCTTTGGGAGAATATAATACACAATTGGGCGATTATATTACACTATTTACATCTCAGATTAAATGTTGGAAGTGTCCTCCACCAGCATCTATACATGTTTGTACTCGTCTCACCATATTCTCTGAAGTTTTACGGAGAGTATCCTTGCCAATGTTACTTATTTCGGTTCGAATAGATTCCTTGAGAACATCAATTGTCCGTGGCCTATTCTTGTACCCTCTATTTTTTAGATGCCCCCACAGGAAAAAGTCTAATGAGGTTAGGACAGGGGATCTGGGGAGGGCACAGACCTTATGAGATTATTCGATTATCAAAGAAACTGGTTACAAGCTCCATGGTGTCATTAGATGTATGACACGTTGCTCCATCTTGCTGCAAATAACCTTCTTTCAATTCGATTATATCTTCGTAAAACTTCAGAGAATATGATGAGACGAGTACAAACATGTATAGATGCTGGTGGAGGACACTTCAAACATTTTCTCTGAGATGTATAAAGTGTAATGAATATCCCAATTGTGTATTATATTCTCACAAAGTTGTACGTGTGTCCTATTATTTGTTTAAAAGTTATGGCCTATTGAAGTGGTTCAGATTTATATGGATCGCATTGTACCTCAATACCTTATATAGTAAGACATGTAGCTTGTATACAGCATCTAATTTTATGTGTAGAATTTTATAATAAAATACCATCCTTATGTTCTCTGATTTCAGATACCTGAATTACTACTCTAAGATTAAGAATTTTATAAACAAATGACAAAAACAATACAAAACTGCAGTGAATAAAAAGCCATTAATCAAGTACAATGCTGAAGAAAGTAAATAATTGTAGGTAAGTGGAGTGGCTAACGCAGGGATAAATTATAAATCCATCAGCACACGGTTCTTGTACCTGGAAATCTATATGTTCAAGAGTTCCAAATATACAAAAGATATGTAAATAGTGTAATGTCATCTCACAATTGTGTATTATATTCACTCAAATTTATTGCCAATTGAAATGGTTTTACAACAATTCAAATACAAGTTCTTTTGTTTAGAAACAGAGCATCGCCGTGGTTACGAGATAATACAAACAGCGAAAATGATATTAAGTATATCTAAATTTTAATACAAATTAACAGAACATTTTATCCATTATATAAATATTATTTTAATGGAAGTAAATAAAATTTACATTAAGAGGGGAAAATAAATACTAATCATTTTAAATGGATCTATAGCCACTGTAACTTGATCATCTATTGGCAATGTGCCTAGAATAAAATAAATAAAATTGATATGACAGTGATGATCAAGAGATAGAGCAGTTAACTCTGCTTGCGTGCCTACCACCGACTGCAACAGTACCCGCGTCCGTGATGTGTACCGGGGCTCTCGCCCAAGCGCATCCCGCTGTCTCTTAGAAAAGACACATCTAACAAATCTGTATATATAGTACCATTCATACGATTTACTCACATTTTAAGTTCCTAATTATTAAGACGTTTTCTTCTGCAAACAAAATATTTTAAATTCTCTTGTCTATGTTACATCATTATATGTTTTGGTGGCTTAACAGGATATACAAGTGGTTATTTTGATACCTCTTCTTTGAAAAATTGCTGTGAGCAAATTATGCTATCTGAATATAGAACAAATTATCACCTAAATGTTTTTATATTTAGCCTTTTGTTTAGTTTGTATTATTCTATTAATTTTTCCATATTTCCTGCGGATTACAATTTATTTTACACTCTTCAATTATTGGCTGCATACTTTATGTGTGCAAACGTTTTGAAGTCTCTCCATTTATCCGATAATATTACTAAGATTTAATTAAACTTTTATTTAAGAATTTGACGTGAAAACATTAACGGAATGGGCTAAAAATAATTACAATTTCTATTGTTAAGCATTCGTACCTCTTTTACTGTATTTGTATAAAAATGTATCTTCAGAGCGAAAAAGATAACTAGGAAATTTAAAGTGTGTAGATATAAGTGTGTAGTTCATTCCTATAAAAATATATACATATTTTTATGGTTTTTATAAAATAATATTGAAGTATATTTGCTAAAATATACACTATATTATATTGTGAGACTGTCTAGCTTAAAAAACAATGCAGCATAATTTTTCTGCGATTCACTTACCACGCTTTCATGAATAGAATTTTATATTTCTCATGTCTTTCTAAAAAAAAAAATTAAAATAAGTACTTACAACTTAAAATATATTTTGATAAGTTATACAAACATATTGCTTAAATTTTTAGGAATTTTTAGTAAACATTTTTGTCAGGAATTCTTTTTTTTTAATATATTAAATGAAAACGGAATAAATATGTCATCATAAATTTTCTATATGAGATTTTGTTTCCGTAAAGATGTAACTTATTTCCTTATAAGCGTTTAAATAAGGGCTGGAAAAATGTTAAGAAAATGTTGAAAAAATGCAGAAGTAAGTAAATATTTGTCATCATTAAGTAATTTGGACTGACAGATAGTATTAAGTTTCAAAGTTTTGTTCCTTTTCCTATACAATGAAGATACTTCAAAGTGATCTAAAATAAATTTATCTGATAATTCTGAAGAAATTGTATCTAAATATACAATTAGAAAGTTATGTTCTTACTTCAGAGGCAATTAAGATATATTTATCTAGACAATTCAAAGTTTATAAAAAGGATCTTATCTTTGAAACACTTGATCAATATTAAAATTATGGCCTATAATATTTAATTTTTTGTCAAATGATATTAATTCAAGTTAATGCAAAAACGACTAAATATTTTATTTTGTCCCTTAGCAAAATTTTAACAGATCGTAAACGTTGAAATTCGTCTTTATAAAACGTGAAAATAAAAAGGAACACAATGTATATCTTTCTCGAAAAGATGTTCTTTTTATGGTTATAAATCCTGTGGGATATACTTTGAGGTATATTTTCAGATTTATAACACAAACAAAATGTAAAGACCACAAACATAAGAAGGATAAAACATTAAAAATTAAGAACACGAAAGTGTTCAGAAACGTCCTGAAGGATTAAACATTTTCTTATCATAATTGTAACCTACACGTAATTCCCAAAAACCTTATACCCTTAATGTTAGAATACGTACTTTATATTGCATAATTTTTTTTTTACTTTGCCCTTCTGCAGTCCACCTAAATCATCAGAATATCTCGTGGTCGTCCTGAATGAAATAGTCAAAATATAACCTCACTTGGAGCTGAAAACTTGGGATGAGTTTAACTTTGGAGGGTTGTAAAACGAAATAATGAAATGGACAGCAGCAGGGGTTGGAGGTCGAGGTCTAATGAGGTCATATCTCGCGTGTCCGCTACTCTTTGCCCTAAGAAACCGGCTGCCACGTGAATGACGGCCGAGAAGGGTGCGATACTCGTTCAGCCGGTTCTTCTGACCACGCCCGGGCAACTTTCTTACTTGCTCAACGATTTCCTTGCAAAATCCCAGCGACCAGCATAAAGGCCGGTAATTTATTTATTAATATACCTACGCTGTCTTGCTCCAAACTGAGGTAGTCAGAGAGAAACTATTTTCTAGCTCCTATAGTTTCGAAATCCATAGCAACCATTACGCAAAACACGCAATTCAGAAGCAGTCCGGAATATTTCTATTTATTCTGCACAACTGCTTAAAACTTGTGGATTTGAAAAATCCTTTTTCAATATTTCAAACAATCTACTATTATTTTAAAGTAAAGCACCATGAAGTTTGTAAAATCCAGAGTATATAACATATCCTATTGAAATTCATGCCATTTATTGCACAGAACAGTTGCCAGTTTTCTTTGTTTCAACATTTAGCTGACATAATAAACCTTTATTTATTGTTTAAGGCCTTTGCAATAAAATGTTTCACATAAAACTTAACGTTTTATTTTAAAGAAGTTTGCACAACTGTCTACTGTATATTACACTCATAATATTAATGTTATTATTTATTTTATTAATCTCTAATTTTTATGGAAAATTAATACGTTTTCTGTTCTTTAAATGTATCAACATTTATTCATTAAGCTCAATATATAGTCATGTGGATTTTCTAAATTAGTAAAATATTTCAATTTACGTAGAACTTCAATGCAAAACAAGACTGAAACTTATTTGCGAACAATTAAAGTTTAAATCTGGGCTGCCTATCAATTAGTATGCATTCAGTAAATTGGCAATTTAAATGTCCCAAGTGGGAAGAAATATATATTTTCTAAAAATTTCTAATTCATATTGTTTTATTATGAAACAAAGTTTCCTTATTTTTGGTGAAATTTTACAGATGTATCACCTTAACAAATACAATGCCTTTTGCAGTTTAAACCATGGAAAAATCGTACTGCATCTGAAGTTCAAGACCTCTACGAAGATGTAAAAATAATATACCTTACCCTTAATATTATACTCTTCTTCTTCACTTCGAGGGCTAGGCAATGCCCGGATGTCTCTTTCCTATAGGTTTATAGTTTACAACTCTTCTTGGGATCCTATCTCTCGGCATTCTCTCAATATGCTCTCTCAATTCATTTCTATAATTTATTATTTTTTATTTAAAAGAACTTATTGCTAAATCTTCTCTTATTTTTTATTTGTAATTTTATCTAAAATAGTACATTGCTTTACTGCTCTTAAAAATCTCATTTCAGCAGCCTGTGTCTTGTTTTTGTCTGCTTTTGTTAATGTCCATGTTTCAGAACCAAAAACAAAAGCAGGCACAACCATTACTTACAATATTTCATCCGTGTTTCTTTTCTGGTTTTAGTTTTTAGGATTCTATTTATTATGCCACATATTTGTTGAAACAGTGCTAATTTATTTTTAAAATCATTTTCATATTTATCATTGGCATACGTTCCGATATTTTGTTTGTAATTTTATTCTCCAAACATATCCTTATAGGTTTTGTATTTTCAAGTTTTTCTCGGGCAGCAAGCCAGGGGAAAAGACAATTCGAAATAGACGTTTTGGGAGTGTGCATCTCTCCCATCATCAGTACATTTATCAAATGCCATAAGCACAAATGAATTACTGGATATAACACAAATATAAACAAAGAAAAAGCACTATCAAAATTTGCATTACTACACAAATACTGTTTACAGTAAATTAAATGCCAGGTCAGGAGATGGCATGAGTGTAAAAAATTAATCGGGTTAAAGAAACGTAACTTCTAAACCTGATGATCAAGATTTATAGATCTGTGCTTCTTAAGTCAACGGATTTCCATTTTAAGGCTGGTTTCCAAAAGGAGTTGAACTAAAATTCAGCACCAAGATTAGGCGTGCTACTCTCGGAGGAAATGGCTAAAGCCTCCTTAGCTCTCCGCTCCCATTAACTGCTGCGTTTAGCCAAAATGGTCTCTTGAAAGTTGGCTCTATGGTCGTTATCAAAACAATGCTCTGCCAGCTCAGACTTCTCAGGTTGCATTAAACGAATGCTCCGTTCATGTTCGTTTATTCTGGTAGCGATGGTCATTCCGGTTTGTCCTATATTTTATTATATTTTATATAATATTTATTTTATTTATATTTTATTATATTTATGCTATATAGAGCCAGGCATGTCTTATCAGGTTTTCGTTGCTAAGGACTTAGCACTTACAGAATAGAGCATCTTTACCAAATAGTTTCTGAGACATACTAAAAGTTGCCTAAAATTTTCAGTGAGAGTCTAAAATTAGGAGTTAAATTAACTTTTTCGTGCTTTACATGTTTGGTTCCATTATGGTGGTTATTTTTTATTAAAAAAATTGTAGTTGTCATTATTCGTGTAGTGTTAATAGAAGTCCCTCAAAGTCAAATTACAAAGTACCGCATTTGGAGGGTTTCCGCCTTCTTTAACAAAAATTTATGTAGTTTATTTTCAAAACTAATTTCCTACCTAATTTCTATATTAAAGACGTTTTCACTTAAAATTATTTCAAATAAAGTTTTCAATACTTAGCTTACAAGTGGAAACCTTCAATTGTTCCTTATCAGAAGCAAAGGATAAAAAAAAGCGTTCCAAAGAGCTAGTAACGAGTTATTGCCAAGTAAGATGGATAAAGGAAGGTCCTAAAACTTCAAACATGCTACTTAAGTGCCTGCCTCGGTAGCGTAGATGGTAGCCTGTCTGCCTCACGTCCAAGAGCCCCCGAGTGAGAATTTGGGTTAGGGTGAGTTACCTGGATAAGGATTTTCCGGGGTTTTCCATTATACTGATAGACGAATGTCGGGTTACTCTAAGCTCCATGGACCCGGACTCATTTGAGCATAATTTCATTCATCGTACGATATGACTTAACGTTGGAGGACGTAAATTAGAAAACAAAAGGTCTACTTATGTGATTTACAGACACTTGGAGAGGTGAACATAAAATATGTAATGTTTAAAAAAGGAAAACAAATTGTTTGATTCAAATTTTGTATTTTTTCAGTACTTTTTTTTTCAATTTACTTTCGAGTAATCCCACGTTGTTAAAAGAATTGTACTCAGAGTATGGAGTACTTGACAAAATATGTACAGAAGGATTAAAGTATTTTAATTAATATTGTTAATAACATTCTGGGGAAAGTAAGAAACTTTATTTTTTCGTGTAAACGTATGTTATGGTTGGAAAAGGCCCTGAATATCTCAATATTAGAGTAATTAAATTAAAATAACATTTGAAAACCGCTTCAATTGAATATAAAATTCTTGAGTGTTCACATACAAAATAGAACTTCATTTATTTTATCGTCAATAGTCACCAAAAAATATATATTACTACCAAAATCTCAACTGTAAGATACTTAAAATGTCATACAGTAATGAGATATATCTGTGAGAACAGAAACCAAACCCAGCAGCATTGCAGACTTGAATGCATTATGAACGATGTGTCATTAAGAGTTTGTAATTTTGTCCACTTGTACTTTTTCATACAAGACTCTACACCTATTTCATCCCTTCACTGCTTTCTCTTGGAGTTCTACAACCAATAGCTATCTAATGGTTCTTGACAACCTCTTTCTCGAGCGTTTTGAAAAGCAATAATGATTTAAGAAGCTCTATACGTAAGTTATAACATATTGGCTGTTCAATAAAGAATGATTATAATTTTTTACGGTCATAATTTTTCGCATTAAAATTCAAACTCACTATATTCTGTTAGCTTAATGTGAAACAAACACGCCGTAGTAGTTTCATTGTTGGTACTCCTGGTTCCCGCCTGTGAGAACCGAACAAGTTCAGACATGTTCAGTATCGCCTACCGCTGTAATGGAGGTAACATGCAGTTAAGGTTGATGTTAGAGGAAGATCCGGAGTTTCTTTCAAACGTAATCACTGCTGATGGAACTTGGCTACAGCATTTTGATCCTGAGAGCAAACAGCCAAGCTCAGTATAGAAATCTCCTTCATCACCAACCCCCCAAAAAGCAAAAGTGATTGCTTCTGCTGGGAAAGTTACGGTCATCTCATTTTTTGATATTAATGTAATGGTTTATCAGCATGTTGTACCTGCACACACATCAGTAACTGGACAATACTACAGGGATGTCCTGAAAACATTGCAAGCCCATATCAGGCGCAAAAGGCTACATTTCCGTGAAGTAGGCCGGATGCTTCACCACGATAATGCGCGGCCGCATATTGGCAATTTTGTTGCTGAATATCTTGCAAAAATCAACGTGAAGTGCATCCCTCACCCTCCCTAAAGTCCGGATTTAGCCCGATGTGACTTTGTTCTATTCCATAACGTTAAGAAACACCTTCGTGGGAGGCATTATCCATCATCAGAAGCAGTGGTGAAGGCTGCGGATGCGATTTTGAAGGATATTTCAAAAAATGGTTTCCAGCATATCTTTGAAGACTGGCAGAAACGCTGGGACAAGTGCATCGCATTCAGGGGAGACTATTTTGAGAAGCCTTCGTATTTCTTATACATAACGCAAGAGATAATCTCATTTCAACTGTCATAAATTTTATTTCCTGGTTAGGAAGAAAATATACGGATACCATTGTTACAGGAAATGCTAATAATATTTACGTGTCTTAAAAGTCTGTTTTACATTAATATTAGCTAGTCTCATAAGGAAAGTTGGTTGTTTGATATTTTAATTTTTTTTCTGGTTTGGGAATGCTATCTTCAGCATGTCATGGCTTGAGTTGCGAACTTTGAGGGCATGTATCCGCCTTCAGTTGTTAATATACAATCACAAAATGGAGATAACAAAGTTTGAACCTAGAGTCCTTCTAAAAGGCTACTAGAAACAAGATTATAGGAGCGCTGACGTAGCTCGAAGGTTATGTGAAGTGGAAGAAGAAGGCGACGTGTGAATGTGTGACACAGCGATGGTTCCATGGTTCAACAATGGGGATGAAAGCACTAAAGATTTACAACGTTCTGGAAGACCTAAAGTTTGGAATATTGAGCATATAGGCGAACTTTTGCGTGAAAATTTCTGAAGAAGTAAAAAAAAAAACTTGGTGTATCAAACGATGCCATACATCGCCACATTAAGGCACTTGGAAAATCATAGAACCTGCAGATCTGTTCCTTATGAACTGACACCTAAATGGGTTGAACTAATATCTGTTTCATATAACCTTGCCCCGCTGACATGTATCACTCCATGTGCAACTACCTTCCCCCTCACCCTAATTGGTTAATGCTTTCACGCCATAGGCCAGAGGCGGTGCCTTCCCGTCACATTTAAACCTGCAGTAAACGTCATAATAATTTGCCAGGAAGATAGATAGAATCATACAAGTAAGAATATGAAAGTATGCAAAAATAATGAAGTTTATAATGAAACTAAGCAAGTTAAAACTGAATGAATGAGCAATGTAACTGGAACAAGTTTATAATGAAAGGCGTTCGGGCTTTTCCACTGGGATATTTTAAAACCAGCACACATACCTTGCAAAAGTGCTTGTCTTTCAGTCTTAAAAGTCGTGTCACGCCATACTTGTCGTGTGTCCATCATTCACCCAAGTCTAGTCAAAGTAGTATATTTTGCGATTTGTATCCCGGTACAGTCTGATTGTCCTTAAAAAGCTTCTTCGCCACACAGCAATATCGCCCCTGGAGTGGTAAGCTTTCCAGTTGTCTCAATTTCATGTCGCGATGTTCCTACGCATGTAACACACCTGTAAGTTCAGAGCACAGTTGTTCGACATCTCCCACTGACAAAGACGGATTCTTCTCTGTGAGTGCATTAAACACATGCACAACAATTCTTTTTTCGCTGCTTTGTAAAGGTTTTCCCTTGCGATACTTCAGCGAAAAACTGGCGCTAGACTCTGTCGTTATACATATAATAAATACACACGCAATAAACGATCAATAAAATAATTTAGCCTTCGCACTCGTTACAACACACCTTCGAATGGCGATATATGACTAATCCAGTTCAAAACAAGGTCAGTGATAAAAGTCATATAAACAAATATGTCATCACTACCGCTAAATCACGTGCTATCGTGTCATGTGGTTGAGAGCAAAGGAACCTCCTCTTTACTTCGTTTAAGAATTAACATGCATTTCATATAAATCAACTCTGTTGCGTAATATATTTAATTAAAACTGTTACGAAAATATAATCTTGACAATTCTCTTCCAACATATAAAGATATACACCATGTTAAATAAGGAACTAATTTTTACCGCACAACAGTCTGTACTACAATAGCAGCCAATGAGAGGTGAAAAGGTCACGTGGCCGTTAAGAGATACGGGGCAAGATTATGTGAAACAAGGATTAGGTGGATATCTGTCGTCAGATATACTGTGAGAGATTTGTGAGAAATCGGGTGTGTACGGCGGATGCTGTAAGGTTTCAAAACCACATTACCTTGTTTTTGTCAACTGCAACTTGTGATGAGTGAACTGGTCCATTGTCAGCCAGAAAACGAACACCTTTGGAGAGCATACCGCGTGGTTCTTAAACAGAGCTGCTCGTAACTTGTCCAGAAGATTGCAGTAGTATCTGCCAGTGATGGTTTGACCCTTGGCAAGTTAATCTGTAACGATGACTCCACGACAGTTCCAGAAAACTTAAAGCGTGACCTTCCCAGCTTTGCCTTTTTGGTAGGTGGGGGGGAATTGGAATGTTTCCATTCCATGTTACTAATTTTTGTATGTGGATCATACTGATAGATTAAAAATTCATCCATGGTTATCAGATGATCCAAAAAGTCACCTTCATCCTGTTCCAACAACATCAACATCTGTCTTGAAAGGTCAACCCGTGTTTGCTTTTGGAAAGGGATTAGCAAACGTGGAGCTCACCGTGCAGACACCTTAGTCATGTGCAGTTCGTCATGAATAATTTTCCACACACTACCATAACTAAGATATGTCTCATTTGTGATCATTTGGATGGTTGTTCGTCTGTCTTCCAGTATAAACACTCCACTTTCTTCACAGTGACTTCATCTGTCATTGACGGTCTCCCAGTTCTTGGCTCATCTGTCAGGGACATGTGATCAGTTTGAAAATTCCTTTTCCTCCTCACAATAGTGTCATACGATGGGCAATAATTTCCATAAACAGCCGACATCTCATCATGGATTTCCCGAACAGTTTTGCCTTCAAATGCAGGAACTTGATCACACTGCGAGCCTCGATTTTCTCCAACTTACATCTCAGTCAATTCTAGCACTCACTGTAGAAAAGGAAAAACTCAGATCTCTGAAACTACCAACAGAGGGATCCAGAGGGATCATTGATGACACTGTAAAATGTTCATCACTCTAGATAGAGACTACCGGGTGATAGTTAAAAATTTACGACACCAGCAACAGTTCATACTTATTTCTCTACATCCTGAAGTTAACTACAAATTTCGTGGAAGTGCGAGGTGGATAGCAGCTTTCATGATATTGCTAGAAATAACTGAAGAGTGAGAGTACCTCAAAAATGTAAAACAATAGACAATTCAAACCAATAACACCATACTCTTGGAAATGGATGATATCTCAAAAAATATTCAAAATAAGCTGGTTTAAGCAGAACTATATTTTCCATGAAGCAAGATTTAAACAGTGTGTTTTATTAGTTGTACAAAATTAATCGAAATACCTTCAGAACAAAGCAAACTTCAAGTCCATTCCCAAAAAGGTCCTGTTAGACATTACTCATGCTTATATACCAAACGTGGGTATATATTTTGCTAAAATCCCTTGGGCCTTTTGGAAAATTTCTAAACATTTGCAATGAAAGGGCACATTTGGTTTTGAGAAAACTTCTTGGTATTTCGTCATTGAAAAATGCTGAAATTTAATGACAAGTTTGGTATTTTTTATTTTGCTAAAACTATAGACAGGGACCTTTGAAAGGAATTCAGCACCTCTTCTATCTAATGGTACATGGTAGATATATAGGCAAGAGAGAGGAAGGGCTAGCTTGGATGAGAACAGGAACGATATTTCTAAGAGGGATAAGAGATAGGGAAAAGGGAATTTGTGTAATGTGTGGGGGAAAAGAAATCATAGAATACTACGTAACAGAATGCGTGAAGGTTGCAATGTGGAGAAAAAAGGTTTGAAAGGAAAAGTAGGAGAAAGTAGAAAATAGGATAGTAGCTATAAAAGTGTTAATGGACAGGGAGGAAAAGAAGGTAAGAAGTATTGGTGAGTTCTTGCAGAAAATGGGCCAGAAATGTAAAGAATATATGAAAGGAGGATGAGGGAAGAATGGGACTAATTAAGTAACAAGGAGACATGGAGGTTAAGAGCTACCTGACAAAGCAGAAGACCGGGCTGTCACGTAAGTCACGGTAGCAACAAGGTAAAGACAAATAAACGTAGTCAAAAGTTGTAAATTGTAAAATTTTGAAATATGCACAGTAAAAATTCTAATCTAATCTACTCTATAAAAAGGTATGTTTGTAATATACTCACATAGCATTTCTACCAACTTTCTTGATGCTAATCGGATTAAAACTTTCTTATATGCACAACAGAAATATAGGAATACGACAGGCGTTAAGTGATTGTCAAATGTTTCAGAACGCTTTGTTGTATCATGGCTTTGATATTCAATTTTTTTGCAGTAGAAATACAATATTTTATGCCAATTGTACTGTAATTTAAGATGTAGATCTCAGTGCAGTAAGATCTATGCCTTTCTACACCTATGACTTTCTTCACGAGTCTATATGTGCAACCTTCACTTTTTGTATGTGTTTTAGATGTAGGGTAAGGTAAGGTAATTTCGCAGTGTTTTCACAGAACATAAAGTTTTTACTATACTAAACTAAGATACACTTTTGGATTTTGTTTCGGTAATAACATAACTGACAAACATTTTAATAAAGAATCACATTGTTGTGGACAATATAATTTAAACAATGATGAGCATAATGACAGTCTGTGCAGGTAGGCAAGTTCGCAATAGGTAAGTTAATTTTGCAGTAGTGGTAAGGTAATTTTGCAACGTTAGATCATTCGATTCCTAAAGTTCACAATCATCGTCTTCAGAATCGGAAACTTCACAACATGTATCACACATGTAAACAGCTTCGTCCGTTTGCTGTGTTTGAAAATTGTCATGATAAGTTGTCAAACAAAATGAGCACTGTGTCCATGATGCACCTGTCTTCTTCTTCACATCAACCATATAGGTTTTAAAGCAAACGCCACAAATCCAATAATCATCTTTATTGTTGCCTGGATGTTGCCGTTTGGTCGAACACCCTGTAACATTCACTGTGGACTGAATGCCCTCAGCTAGATTGAGGCATTTGGCTAATGAGACCTCCAAAGATCTGAAGTTTCATAATTCCTGTAAACTTTTTCACATCCTTTTCTATTAGGCTTCATCTTCTTAGGAGCCATGTTGAGCGAATTTCTGCAAATGTAATAAAAAGCTTGAAGTTAATATATTGCGTTTATAACTCAAAACATGTTGCTTAATACATAAATAATATGTCCCTATTATGGGGTAGGTAAATTGGCAACATGACACAATATTAGTTAAGGTAATTTGGCAATGGTGTAAAAATAATTGGTTTTTGTGGTTATGTATGCAGAATACTTACATCTCTTAAACGTGCAACTGTTGTTGTGCAGGAACACGTAGAACTGGTGTAAGAGCAACTTAAACAGCTGAAGAGTTGAATGGTTCAAGATGTAGACGCAATTTCATAATAAAACGCTCTGGTTTCTTAAGGTTCTTTTACGCTTATGTGTCACAAAACAAATTCGCACCATTGTTCATACAACACAGTACACCACATAGATAAATTCCGTGTTACGAAAATGTGCGTAGCTTGCTTTTAATGGCTGGAAATTAAATTTAAACTTGAATAGGTATATCATGTCTTCCACTTCGACAGAAAACTCGTCACTAAATGAGAAAATCTTTGTTCAGTGCATTCTAATGACAGCATAGGTCTGGAATGCATCTCAGTTTCAAGGGAAGATGTTATTCTACCTTGAGAAAGCTGTGAAATCTTATTACAATTGGCAGCATGCTCTTAAAAATGTGCTGCGAAATTACCAATACTGCAAAATTGCCTTACCTTACCCTATCATGTTTTGCCTGCTGAAGATGAAGTGTAGGGTGTAGAGCGTCCATAAGCCTGGGGCTCACCAGCTTGTGCTTAAAATTCTACCTATTTTTAGCAGCCGAAATTTTATTCAAGCATCGCCGAATATGTTTGTAGTTCTTTGCTATTTTTAGGTGAGGCACGTTAGAATACATAGGAAACTCGGGAACGTGTATAACCTATTCATGAATCTTCATCATAATTTAAAGACAATTGCAGGCGATGATTGCGACGGTGTCAATAATAAGAGGGACATTATTTTGAAGGAGGACACCCAACATAACTGAAGCTTTGTCAAAAGCACTGCTGATATTGTGTTTTTTAGGATTTCTGTTTTTATTTCTCAAACTACAAATTCCAAAACAATGAATTATATATAGCAATGGCTGTAACATTATGCAGTTCAATCAATGAACTCAGGAATATGTACAATAAAACCAGTCTAAGACAGAACACGATCGTTACGGCATATATTTCCTGTTTTACACAGTGTTTGAATACAAACAAATCACGAAATAGTCGCAAAGGTTTACAATGAAAGAATAATATAAAATGAAGTGTAAAACTTTAAACTTACATATAATTGTTGGAAATAATCATTTCTTCCACACTAGCCGTGTGTAGGATGAGGTTTGGTTGAGTAGAATCAGATGAGAAATTCAATGTCATAGCTGGGATTTGAACCACGAATCTCCCATTTTCCGTGCGGTTGCTCTAACCAATTGAGGTACTATGACCAACGTGCCGACATGACATTAAATTCTCCAACTGAATCGTATGTTTAACGGTGGGACCACTAGGGGTTCTCATATGCTATGAGACATGTACCTTTTGTAGCGACTTACTATGCTATAAGTGCTTATGTCCCAGGCTTCATAGTTAAACCACTATGATTTTATTTTAGGTAAATTGTTGGAAATGAAATCATAGTAGTTTAACTATGAAACCTGGAAATTAAGGGGGGACGTACGAGAAAATATTAAGAAAAATCTAATATTTTTTATTGTTTTGTAAAATAGTATATAGTGTTAGCTATCAAACACCAAAATATTATGACTGTATGTGGTCTGTATGTACCTTTAAAAAATTAAATGCCCTAGTGTTGCATAGCATAGTAGCAACACATAGTCTTCCATCAGCTGTTTTGGAATCTATAAAGCCCACCTACCAATTCTTAGCACACCCAGACTTGCTAAAATAATGTCTCCATGGAGAGACACAAAACCCAAATGAAAGCCTCAACAGTTTGGTATAGAAAAGGTGTCCCAAAACATCATTTGTGTCTTCCATAGTGGTGAAAGTTGCTACATTTGATGCTGCAATAGCGTTTAATGATGCGAATGTTAGCAGAAAGAAAGTTATGCATCAGTTTGGGTATCAACCTGGTGTGTTTATGGAAACAATTTTGCAGAGTATCGACAACTTTCGCTCGCTGGTGCAGAAAGAGCTATGAAATTAATGCAGAAAGAAGCAAGACAGAAGAGGAATTTAAAAAGAAAGGCTGAAGAATACCAGAATGAGGATATGGGAAGTTCTGACTTAAAATTAAAAGGCAAACTGAATAATACTTATTGTATTTTTAATTGCCTTTCCCCGTAACTTGCATTTTCTGCAACTTCAACCCATTTTTCTCTCAAACTTCTTCATCTACAGAAATGCAATTTAGCACACAGCTTTCTTATGCCACAATGAACATTTGTTTTAGTTCTAGAATTTAAGATTAAGCTCCAGATGGAATATGATGATACAAAATATATGAAATTATTTTAATTTTCAAAGGGTGCGTATGATTAACATTTTTTAAATTCTATACAGCTTCAATAAGAAATATAAGTGCAACAAATTCATTTAGGTGTGTTTTAAAATAACATACCAAATTTCAGAAAGATAGCATATGTGAATTTTGAAAAAAAAGGGCTTAAGTTTGAAAATAACTCTGCATATAGAAACGTATGTAGCATTAGTTATAAACAATGGAAAATTATGAAAACAATTGTACATATTAACTGTATTATCTTAAATAAGTATGCTAAGTTTCACTTCTCTCACTGTAAAACTTTGAATGTAAGACCCTGAATATTTGCATAGGTTCCCCCTTAAGTACTTATAGAGTACATGAGAACGGGGACAATATTTCTAAGAGGGATAAGAGATAGGGGAAAGGGAATTTGTGATTTGTGTGGGGGAAAAGGAAGCATAGAACACTATGCAACAGAATGCGAGGAGGTTGCAATGTCGAGAAAAAACGTTTGGGAGAAAAAAATGGGAGTAAGTAGAGAAGAGGGTAGTAACTATAAAAATGTTAACGGGCAGGGAGGAAAAGAAAGTAAGAAGTATTGGTGAGTTCTTGCAGAAAGTAAAAGAAAAATTTGTCAGAAATCTAAAGAATATAAGAAAGGAAGATGAGGGGGAAGAATGGGTCTTATTAAGTAACAAGTAGGCATGGAGGTTAAGAGCTACCTGACAGAGCAGAAGACCAGGATGTCATGTAAGCCAAGGTAGCAACAAGGTAAAGACAAATAAATGTAGCCTAAATAGCAATTTAACTGAAATAAATAAAACCATCTTTTATAAAACAAATATTTTCAAAAAATTGTCTACGAAAAGTGTAATTGTGGAAAGAATTAATACTGGTGAACTGCTGATATCTAAAATTGGCTGTAACAAAATATTCCACGAAGTAATAGAGAGAGAAATATATTTTTATGAATATAGTTACTATATTCAATTCCTTATAAAATCAGTTTTTATATGACCAGTCTATAAAACGCACATGAAACTGATGGGTACAAAAATCCATGTGCTGTGACATATCAGATGTGATTGTTACTTGCTTCAATATGAGAAATGTGCAATATGATTAACATAATAGCCTCACGTGACACCGACTTCTCACCTAGGTAGGTGCTATGTGCCACTGCTCCATCTCCTTGTCATCTGCATCACTCGGTGCCATTAATTAATCGCTCGTACCCCGTCCCATGGCTTTCTTCGATCTTCGATCGCCGACCATCAATCACCTGCACTGCCGTGAACGTAATGCGTAATGAACGACGCAATTAAAAATCACCCACCTGTACCCCCAATCATTCTTAAAATAAATTTCCAACGCATTGCCGAGAGCTATTGAGGTAGAATTATTGCCCATCGAACCTGCACCGGAAGACTTTTGGGTGTGTTGGATCTCCCTAGGGGACTATCCGTGACCTGGGGAGCGGAGGGGATTTTTTGGTAAACTTACCGGGTGCCTCGAAATGTTCACACTTCGTAAACATTATACCTGCAAATAGGTTTTTTAGCACCGCCGCCAGCATCACTGCTTACAGCGATTTTTTTACAAAATGAAAAAAGTAGAGAACTAGCAGTAACGTTATAGTTCAATATTGGCACTTTGTTTAGCCATTTACAACTCTAAACAAATATTTTATTTTAGTTAATTGATGGAAATTAATAATTTCTACACACTAGCCGTATATATGCAAGATTTTTTTATATATTGGACCAATATGAAAAATTCAATGTCATAGCAAAGATTTCAACTACGGATCTCCTGGTTTCCGTCCAGTCGCTCTAACCCATTGAGCTACCATGGCCAATGTGCCGTCCTGACATTAAATTCTCCATTTGACTCGTATATTTCCCCGGTAGACCACTAGGGGGTCTCGCAACCGAGATACATCGTTTGTGGCGACTTACTATCATAAGTACTTGAGTCCCAGGCTTCATCATTTAACTCTTATTATTTTATTTAATTGATGGAAATTAATAATTCACTCAAACTAGCCGTATATATAGGCTAAGTTTTTTTTTTTTTTTGATATATTGAGTCAACATGAAAAATTCAATGCCATGGTAAAAATTTGAGCCACGGATCTCCTGGTTTCCGTCCAGTCGCTCTAACCCATTGAGCTACCATGGTCAACGTGCCGTCCTACTACTACTGGGGTTTAAGGGCTTATTTCGCCCATGGGTTTATTTCACCCTGGCTTATTTCACCCTATGGCTGTTTCAGGGGTGTACCCTCTTCAGCCTTGACTTTATTTTGGGTTTGAGGGAGGCCAGTTTCTTTTTTGCTTTATTTATTTATATATGCATATGTTAATTTGTCATTTACAATTGCTAATTGTAATAATTTTATTATATTTTCATATACGTATATATTTTTTATAATTTTTAATACTTTTTATATATTTTTGTAATAGCTTTTTGTACTTTTTATTTATTTACCTTTATTTTTTAATATTATTTTAGTTGTATTTTTTTTTCCTGCATACAATATATGTGGGATATCCTGACATTAAATTCTCCATTTGACTCGTATATTCCCCTGGTAGACCACTAGGGGCTCTCACATCCGAGATCCACCATTTGTTTCGACTTACTATCGTAAGTACTTGAGTCCCAGGCTTCATCATTTAACTCTTATTATATTATTTAATTGATGGAAGGTTTTTAGATATATTGAGTCAACATGAATGCCATGGCAGGGATTTGACCCACTGATCTCCTGGATTCCGTCCAGTCGCTCTAACCAATTGAGCTACCTTGGTCAATGTGCCGTCATGATATTAAATTCTCCATTTGACTCATTTCCCTGGTAGACCACTAGAGGCTCTCGTATTCGAAATACACCGTTTGTAGCGACTTACTAAGGTCAGTACTTGAGTCCCGGGCTTCATTACTATTTTAGTTAATTGATGGAAATTAATAATTTCCTCATACTAGTTGTAGGGGAGGGGATCCGTCCTGTTCAGCTGTCCTAGTGCGGGCGCTGCGGACCCTTAGCACTCGTGGTACCTCTGACGTTACTAGAGGAACCTCGGTCCGAACATCTGAGCCCCTCCTTCGGGAGTTGTTCGGATTGTGTTGGTCTAGAGGGGGCAGTGGTTCCCGATACCCGTGGGAATCGGGTACGTCTAAGGACGGGGTTGAGGGAAGACATTAATTCTTCCGGGTACTAGCCTGCAAAGCTAGTAGAAGGTGTGCTAGATTACCAGGCGGCCCCACCGAGGTCATATCGGTAGTCTTCACCTTGAGTGTTGACGCGCGTAGGTGGCGTATCCACTTCCATCCCGTCTTGTGTCCTAGGACCAGAAAGGGGGGGGGGCTTGTTTGTAACCCAGGTCTTGCCCTATGGAAAGCCCCACGGAGGACGCCGAGCGCCTTTTGGGACAGCTCGGATAACTCCCTGGTTGAAAGAGGCCCGGGTCTTGTTCCTAAGGGTACAAGACTAATGGGAGTAGAACCTCTGTACTCAACTCAACTGTATATAGGCTAAGGTTTTTTGACAGATTGAGTCAACATGAAAAATTCAAAGCCATGGCAAAGATTTGAACCACGGATCTCTTGGTTTCCGTCCAGTCGCTCTAACCCATTGAGCTACCATGGCCAACGTGCCGTCCTGACATTAAATTCTCCATTTGACTCATTTCCCCGGTAGACCACTAGGGTCTCTCGCATCCGAGATACTTCGTTTCTGGCGACTTACTATCGTAAGTACTTAAGTCCCAGGCTTCATCATTTAACTCTTATTATTTTATTTAATTAATGGAAATTAATAATTCCCTCAAACTAGCCGTATATATAGGCTAAGGTTTTATAATATATTGAGTCAACATGAAAAATTAAACGTCATGGCCAGGATTTGAACCACCGATCTCCTGGTTTCCGTCCACTCGCCCTGTGAGGAAGTTATTAATTATTGTGATTTAAAAGTCCAATTTGCCGAAACTCTAAATGTTCTTTATTTCCGTAGCAATACAGCGTTCAGTTCTTACGTAACAACACTACATCACATATACACTGCCCGCCTCGGTAGCGTGTCATCCTCACGTACAAGAGGTCCCGAGTTCGAGTCTTTTTCAGGGTGAGTTACCTGGATAAGGTGTTTCCGTTGTTTTCCCTTATCCTGAAAGACGAATGTCGGGTACCTCTAAGCTCTATGGACCCTGGTCTCATTTGAACATCATTTCACCCATTCCATTCATCGTCCGATATGACGTAAAATTACAACAAAAAATCACATATCACAACTCAATCTTCCAAGGTCGATGTCAATAACAAACAGCGTTCAGCTTACAACAACACTCTCAGCTGTTCTCTGCTTACCTCATCCGCGACTGTTTTACAACTGTCCGCTGGCGTGTCACAATCTCTTATATATCTCATTCATAATTAGAGAGACTTCTCGAGAAAATAAGAAAAACAACTATTTCTGACAATCGAGATATCACTATAACCTCCCGTAAGGTTGGGGATCTGTCCCCTTCAGCTGCCAAAGTGCGGGCGCTGCGGACCCTTAGTACTCGTGGTACCTCTGACGTTACTAGAGTAACCTCGGGCCGAACAGCCGAGCCCCTCCTTCGGGAGTTGTTCGGATTGGGTTGGACTCGAGGGGGCAGTGTATCCCCGACACCCACGGGTAAATGGGTACTTCCGGCCAGGCTACGGCCGCCCGGAGGGAGTAGAGGGTTGCCTATAAGCCTGCAGAGCAAGTAGAAGGTGTGCTAGATCACCATTTGGCCCCACTGAGGTTATCGGTAGTCTTCCCTGCGGGGTTGACGCGCGTAAGTGGCGTATCCTCCACTTCCATCCCGTCTTGACGTTGTGCTCAGCGGGGGGGGGGCTTATTAGACTCCAGATATTGCCCTATAGAAAGAGCCCCGGAGTTTCCATCGCTCCCGGGTAGAAGGAGGCTCGGATCCTTGGTCCTAAGGGTCCAGGACTAATGGGAGTAGAACCTCTGCGCTTAACCATCACTATGACCTTCCAAACGTGAAATCCTATCTGTGCCGGCAAGTTCTTTATCTCAGCTATCTTTGTTTGTCGGCTCCTTGTGTACACTAGCCGCACTATCGTTAACTGCTTATGCCAGCTCTTTATTACCGTGACACACTATCCGCCATTTGTTATCTTTTTGCGCCGAAACTTTAATGCCCGTTACCGCGGCATTATTATTAATTATTAATTACTATCAATTAACTAAAATTATAAGAGTTAAATGAAAGCCTGGGACTCAAGTACTTATGATAGTAAGTCGCCACAAACGGTGTATCTCGGATACGAGAGCCCCTAGTTGTCTACCGGGGAAATATACGAGTCAAATGTGGAATTTAATGACAGGACGGCACGTTGGCCATGGTAGCTCAATGAAACCAGGAGATCAGTGGTTCAAATCCCTGCCATGGCACTGAAATTTTCATGTTGACTCAATCTATCAATGTATTATATTATTTATATTACTATTTATACCAGAATTATAGGGTAGCAATAGTTCATATGTTAAAATCAATGAATAATTTAAGACAAACAATTTGCAACGTTTTCAAAAAAATGTAGCTTACTAGAAAGAAAAATTACGTGTTGAGGTGACATTTCAAGTGAATGTAGCTGAAGAAATTAAACTCCAGTGAACTCGATCTCAAAAAAACTCTTTAGATCAAGTTTCAAATACCTAGTTCTTGATAACAGGTCAAGATGTTCAAAAATAAGTATCGTAAATTCGAGGTAAATCGGTTCTGAACATTAAAATGGAAATAATTCTTCAATTTTAGCAACTTGGGCTTTTGGCTTAAAGAAATCTTCCTCTTTTTCTATTTGTGTAGTTTAACGTCTGCATTTACAACTTGCTGTACTGCAGGTGGTGACAATGATAATACATGCATTAAAGATACAGTACTGATGGGTTACATTCATTTGTTATTACGTATGTTATTTTAATCAGTCAAGTTATTAAAACATCAGAAGGTAGATGAGTA
This sequence comes from Mantis religiosa, assembly GCA_030765055.1. Taxonomy (NCBI): domain Eukaryota; kingdom Metazoa; phylum Arthropoda; class Insecta; order Mantodea; family Mantidae; genus Mantis; species Mantis religiosa. The sequence goes on from CM060954.1 coordinate 32,348,308, forward strand.
ATATAATTTAGATGGTTGTGTTTTGTCTCACGTTCAAGAGTTCCCGAGTTTGAATCTCGGTCAGGGATAAAGATTTTACCGGTGTTTTCCCTTATACTGAAAGATCAATGTCAGGTAACTCTACGCTCTGTGGTATCATTTCACCCATATCATTCATCATATGCTAGGACAACGTTGGAGGACGTAAATTAAAAATAAAAACTTTAAATACGTTTCTAATTCTAAGAATAAGAAGCAGTTAAATTCTGTATCTCTAATAGCCCACAATTCAGTTCAAGTAAGCCATTTATTAGCTTCTATTAAAAGTATGAGCCAACTTATCCATTTTCACTGTAAGCTACTCTTAACCTCAGAGAGAGGTCACATAGGTCACCACTGTAGCTCTTGCCACAGAATAATCAAGAACAGAGACACTTAAGATTCAATTTAAGATGCATATGAAAACTTCATCATTTTATTTAAACATCATATTTAACAGGTAGTCCAGGAGTTTTTTCTCAATTTACTGTCCACACCATGGAGATGTAATAACCCTAATATTACCTACTGTTTTAAAATTTCCGTGACTGTGTCTGCAGTGAGTAATGAGTCCTCTAAGTTCTTAACGCGGTAGCTCCACAATCGGTTATCGGTTGGGGCAGAGAATTTTTCCTTGACTGAAATGATCCTGTGTTCCCTACAGAGTTTCAACAAATGATGCGGTACCGAGGATGAATAAAGTGATTGAAATAATGCTAAAATAAGTTCGGAGACACTAGACTTTGGAGTTTCACCGCGTCCATCTTTTAATAATAAGAGAGAATGCCGAAAATAAATGAATGACCTTTTCTATCATTCTTAAGTAACCTCTTGTTACAAAAATGTATTATCCTATCTTCTCTCTTCAGTCATTCGAGATAAGCTTTCATAGGATTGGTTCAATTAAATGTTTCCTTCAAATTATAATGGGAACAGATAACAGTCAAATATTCCATCAGCTGGAATTTATGTGATTGCTTTGAAATTCCATTGAAAAAAATTAAAGCAAAACCTGATCTTCCATATACAACACTAAATCATGAAACTAAATCATGATTCTCCTTCAGAAAAATCAAATGGAGTACGATTAGCTTCAGCAAGACAAGAAACAAATCTAACATTTCATAAAGGTAAGCATAAAAATGAAAATAAAATTCAATTTGATAATAATAAAAGTCAAGTAATTAATATCTTCTAGCTAAAAAAATAAAATATAAAATTAAAGGCACTCTAACTTCATAACAAATTGTTTGTGCTACTGCACGTAAACCTCCTAATAAAGCACAATTGGAATTAGAAGATCAACCAGTCTTTGCAAGACTAGGAGAAAAGATAAGGACTTCCCGTTTCAGAAAAAAAAAAGGATTTGACATAAATTGTGGATTTTAAAAGCTTTATTTCAACTAAGCTTGTGACTTCCTGTTATTGATTTGCAGTTTTAATATAATTTCAGAAATGAAAAGTAGGTACATTAGCGACTATTAATATAAAATTAGATATAGTATTTATTTTTCATTGAAATAACCAAAACGATGTTATTTTAATCAACAATTCTACTAGTCATTATTTATAATATGAACAATAATGAAATATTTACGGATAAAGAATAATTTGTGGTGGAGAGTTGTCATAGAAACATTCCTCTTCTGTACTTGGCAGATGCTAAAGGTAAGAACCAGCGCGGACATTTCTCTCTTTTCTTTTGTTTCGTTTTTTGATAGTGTTTAATTTTATTTGCAGTAACTATGTAGAAGAGAAAGTGAAATTGATGAACCTAATGTTAAAAAGCGCCATATTTCAGTGACCTGACACACTTGTGTCTCAAGTGAAAGCCCGAGAAATGACAAAAGAAGTTAAATATAAGAATACAAATGAAACAATTAAAATAAAGTCCCTTAATTGCAGATTATTTATCCCTATTTCTCAATTATATCTTATGCATTTATCTGTATGTAAGTTCGTTACAAAAACATATCTTAAGCATTTTTTTAAAATTTTGTAATGGTTACACAGCTTGTGTCAATCTGTTTCTTAGATGTCACCAGTTACCATTAATCTAATTTCATCTCGTCACTTTTACTGATTTTATTGAGTTCTTTCATTGATAGATAAAAGGTCGACAATATATTCAGGTAAACCTCCTCAAAAATGGATAAAGTGTGTCTTTCTGACATTCTACAGTACACTTCTGGTCTAATAATGTTTAAGAAAATTCAGTTAACAAATCAAACCGTCGAATATTACTCTTGTTTTATTTTAACCTTCTTGGTACTTAAATTTGTTGTTCCTTGGTGCACTTTTTTCAAACTATGTTATAAGTGAGGCAGGTAAATTCATTTTACAGACCAACATCTACAACCTGGTGGTACATACTTTTATTGACGTTTGTTTTAAAAGTTACCCTCGAGTATTTCTAAAATTTATTAAATAATTTCAATTATTAAAAAGCATTCTCTTATTTCTGAAATATAAGTCATATAATTATGTTGTTCGAAAGTTTTAATGATCACTCTATTTGGTTACATTCCAGAAAGTTTTATGGAAACCTTTTTTAAAGACTAGAAATGTTGCGTCTAGTTGGCAATTATATATTTTTATTTTTTATTAATTGTCTCAAATTGCACGTTTATAAGTTAAAAGACTTCCATAGATGGAGCATCTCTATGCTAGTACGTTTATTCAGTTAATCTTAAAATGAAATCTACCGATGAATTTGAAATTAGTATTAGCTTAATACCTCTAACGCTTCTAGCACTTCTAACGTTTGTAGCACATTCTTGTGTTTCGTCTCATATCTGTTAGACTACTTATTTTAAGTTACTTATATTCCATTTATAGCAATTTCTTTATATTTTTGAATATTTTATTACATTTCCCTTCTTTAACATCAGAATCAATATTTTAGTCTTCTTTGTAGAATAAAAATTTTCTCGATTCGCTACTATTTATAGTCCAACTTTTGGTTCTTTGCTTTTCAATTAAAATTGCTATCTATTTTCAGTTATCTTTATGCTATGCTGCCTTATTTATCATTGCGTTTTCTTTGCTGAAATATAAATTATTTCCTGAATATTTTTCCAGGAAAAGTTACTCATTTTTCCAAATTTTCCTTACTGGACTAAATAGCTGTAATTTATTTACTACTTTTTTATAATTGAAGAATTATTCCTTTCTCATTCCTCCTTCCCTGAAATCCACAACATTTGCTTTGTCTTGGTTTAATTCTGCATCAGTTGTAAAATTCAGTTCCTTCACTAGAATATTTAATATAATATTACAATATGATTTCAATCCTGGTATTCTGAGAGATGAGCTACTAAAATAAAAATTATACTGTGCTCTTGAAACAGGTTCATAAAATATTGAGTTATATAAGTTTATTATAAGAGATTGTTTACTTAATTCAGTTAAAAGAATAGCAAATCAGTTCTCAAATTGCACCTCTGTACTCTAGTCGCTAGCATGCTAGGCTTTCAACTATTAGACGTCTTTAGCCACAATTATTTCCCATCATTCCTAGATTCTAGAAGAGAGAATAAATGTGTACGGAATTTAATGGAAAAGAAAACAAAGTAAATATACCTAATATTGTCTGTCGATGAGCAAGACTTCTATGACCTTAAGTTAAAATTCCATATATAAATAAAGATAATGCAATAGTCTCCATTTTCTTACTAATGTGTTGCTTCTTACATTACTGTTTCGCAAAGAAAAACAACTAAAATGGCCCTTATTTTACATTTTAGTTTAATATTTTATTTATTTATGGAGGAAATCCTAGTATATAGCTGTTAGCTTCTGTAAAATCGCTAAGGATATGAAAATAAAATTTACAACACAGTTTCAAAAATACAAAAGTGAATTTTTGCCCTGAAGGATTTCAAACAACTAAACAATCTAAGGATGGTATTTTTGGAGACTTACTATTTCCATGGTACACCTTTCTCCTGTAAATATAGAAAGAATTTTAAGGGGGTACGTATGAGAAAATGTTCAAAAAATCTTATTTTCTTATTGTTTTGTAAAATAGTATATAGTGTTAGCTATCAAACCGCAAAATATTATGACTTTACATGGTCTGTATGTACTTTAAAAAATTAAATGCCCTAGTATTGCATAGTAGCATAGTAGCAACACATAGTCTTCCATCAGCTGTCTTGGAATCTATAAAGCCCACCCACCAATTCTTAGCACACCCAGACTTGCTAAAAAACGTCTCTATGGAGAGACACAAAACCAAAATGAAAGCCTCAACAGTCTGATATAAAAAAGGTGTCCCAAAGCATCATTTGTGTCTTCCATAGAGGTGAAAATTGCTACATTTGATGCTGCAATAGTGTTTAATAATGGGAATGTTGGCGGAAAGAAAGTTATGCATCAGTTAGGGTATCAACCTGGTGTGTTTATGGAAACAATTTTGCAGAATATCGACAACATTCGCATCGCTGGTGCAGAAAGAGCTATGAAATTAATGCAGAAAAAAGCAACACAGAAGGGGAATTTAAGAAGAAAGGCTGAAGAAGACCAGAATGAGGATACAGACTATGGATATGGGAAGTTCTGACTTTAACTTAAAAGGCAAACTAAATAATACTTATTGCATTTTTAATTGCCTTTCCCCGTAACTTGTATTTTCTACATCTCCAACCCATTTTCTCTCAAATTACTTCATCTACAGCTATGTCATTTAGCACACTGCTTTCTTTTGCCACGATGAATATTTTGTTGGTTCTAGAATTTAAGATTAACCTCCAGATGGAATGTGATGATACAAAATATATGAAATTATTTTAATTTTTAAAGGTTGCATATGATTATAATTTTCTTTTAAATTCTATACAGCTTCAATAAGAAATCTAAGTCCAACAAATTCATTTTTAATGTGTTTTAAAATAACATATCAAATTTCAGAGAGATAGCATATGTGAATTTTGAAAAAATGGGCTTAAGTTTGTAAATATCTCTGCATATAGAAAAAATATGTAGCATTAGTTATAAACAATGGAAAATTATGAAAAAGATTGTGCATATTAACTGTATTATCTTAAATGAGTAGGTATAATAAGTTTCACTTCTCTAACTTGAAAACTTTGGATGTTATGGCTATTTATGTAAGACACTGAATAATTGCATACGTCCCCCCTTAATGCTTTAACGATGATAAGTACATTCATGTGTATTTATATACAAATATAGCTTATATAGTTTAATACAAACCAGAACAGATATGAAATACTCGTGTGCCAGTGAAGAAGCAAGGCAAGAAAGAGAATAACAAATGAAGGAGGTGCAACGAGCCAAAGACAAATGACAGTCTAATAACTACTTCAGCTGTATTCTGAGTTATGTGTATTGTTTAGGCCAACAGAACTCCACCATCTCATAGAATATCTGCACCGCAAGGAAGAACTTTGGAAGGCGAAATACTGCAATCTGATGATATTCTTATAAAAAATTAAACAAGCATAACCACAAAATATTAAATATATTTGGGGTCTGGCATCTGATGAATTGTTGAAACTACTAGGCCTATATTTAGGAACTACACCGGTTATTTTTATTACGACTAACTAAAAACATAGAAGAAACCCACCCTACCAGTTTCCCCCTCTCTGTACTACATGTTCTGCACTCCTTGCAGATATCAGTGGAGCTTCCACCACTTTACTGCTCTACCAAATATATGCAAGCAGAATTTTGTAGGTCTTTTTCATAATTATAGCTCCACTTTCACTTTCAAAGCCGGAAACTGCCTTCTAAAAACAGTCATTTCCGTTTTGAACTACTGACATCAGGGTAAATATGGTATCAGTTGATATATTACAGATAAATTGCATTACTTTCCATAAATGGTATTATTACTTTATTCCTAACATATGATAAATAAAACTAGTCTCACTAGTCTCTCTACTCGATCCATAATATAGATTTTAATTAATACATTTCTAAACCTTGACTTCTTACAGATATAGCAACTAACAAGATGGACAATCGTCATCGCTGTAAAACATAAAGTTTGTTTTTAAAAGTTTGTATAAAACAACAGAAATATTAAAATAAGACCTGAAGCTTTCCTGGCGACGAATGCGCTCACTTTCTTCTAGGTCAGCCAGCCAGGTGAAAAGATGATTAGATATCAACGTTTCGGGAGTGTACATCTCTCCCATCATCAGGATATTTATAAAATGTTATAACAACAAATGAAATACTGGATATAACACAACTATAAACAAAGACAAAACACTATCAAAATTCGCAATACTGAACAAAAGACTACTGTAAATTAAATCCCAGGTCAGGAGATGGCGTGAGTATAGAAAATTGTGTCAAAGAAACGTAACTACTAAACTTGATTATCAAGCTGTATTGATTTTTGCTTCTTAAATCGACCGATTTCCATTTTTAAGGCCGGTTTCCAAGCGGAGCTGAACTGAAATCCAGCATCACGATTAAGCGTGCTTTTTCAGAGGAAATCGCCAAAGTCTCCTTAATTCTCCGCTCCCAGTAACTGTTGCATTTTGCCAAGATGGTCGTCTTCCGAAAATTAGCTCTATGGTCGTTATCAAAATTATGCACTGTCAGTCCAGACTTCTTAGGTTGCATTAAACGAATACTCCATTCATGTTCGTTTATTCTAGTAGAGATGGTCCTTCCAGTTTGTCCTATACACGGTGTCTCACATCCACAGGGAATGCGTTACACTGCCGGAACTTGGAAGTCCGGTGTGTCTTTCACTAGTCTCTACAGAGGCTGAATCTTCGGAAGTGCCTTGTGGATGGTCGAGAATTTTGCTGATTCTGCCGGATAGATTGCCGGTAAACGGGATGCAGGCTGTAGCTTATCTGACACTTGCTGTATTACAGATTTCCCTTTCCTTGCTTTGGTTGTCGAGGCTTCAACGTCATATTCGGAGTAGCCGTTTTGACGGAAAGTGAGTCTCAGGTGCTGTAATTCTTGTTTTAAGTGACTGGGATCAGAGACAGACAAAGCTCTGTGGGTCAGTGTATTGAGAACTAACAGACGTTGAGACTTATGATGGAAACTATGAGCGTTCAGATAGAGATCGGTGTGTGTAGGCTTGCGGTATACAGCATGCCCCAGTGTACCGTCGCTGCTTTTTGAAACAAGAATGTCCAGGAATGGAAGAGTTCCATCCTTCTCCATTTCCATGGTAAACTGTATTTGAGGTCGAAGGCTGTTGAGATGCGCAAGAAAGCTAGGCAAAGTGTCTGATCCATGTGCCAAATTACAAAAGTGCCGTCCACGTATCTATAGAAATGAGATGGTATAAGTGGAGCTGAGACAAGTATTTCATGTTCTAGGTGCTCCATATAGAAATTAGCTATAGCTGGTGACAAAGGGGAGCCCATTGTTACTCCGTCTACTTGTTCAAAGAAAGTACAACCAAACAAGGAGACAGTGGACGTCAGGATATGTCGGAAGAGCTCTATGATATCAGCCGGAAAATGCTCCTTTGGAAGTTGGATTTCTTCTTGTATTGGTGGTACTCTTGTAAATGGAGAAACCACGTCGAAGCTGACAAGAAAATCAGAAGGGCCAATGGTAATGTTCCTAAGTATATATTCAAACTGCGTGGAATTACTTACATGATATGGGCAATCCCCTACCAGTGTTTGTAATAGATCATAGAAAGTGAACAGAAGTATTTGGCATCAAAGTAAGATACATTTATTTTTCAAAATTTCTTTATTATTTCAACGAGATTATAGTGTAAAATGGGTGCCTTTGTCATCACCTATAGTGAGTTTTCTCATTCCCCAGTTCAAGGAATGTGTCAGTATTTCGTCTTTTATATTGCTCACGGCAAAACAATTGATAGTCTATTTATTTTACAAACTGACAAAGACCCCAGTGAACCAGAATATATCCTGATGTTGCAAAGGAACACATTACCTATCTCAACAGTTGACTGTGGTAACAAAGACATTTAAACTATCGTATCGCCCTGTACATGCAACATGATTATTTCGTGGAATAATTTTCTTAGGCGTTATTATCACTTGCAAACAGTTACAGCCATGCCTTAACATTGGAGGTTGTAAATTACACACACACACACACACACACACACACACACACACACACACACACACACACACACACACACACACACACACACACACAAAGAAACCAACTGCTGTATTTGTGGACATTAATAGTATTTTCCATATAATTTCTCAGCCTTTTCATTATATATATATATGTATATATATATATATATATATATATATATATATATATATATATATATGTATGTCTCAAATCTGAATACAGTTATGTCAATCTGATAATCGATTACTACATCTATCTTTAACCAAATTCTCGGAAAGGTGTCAAACTGAAAAAATAAGTGTCATAACCGAGATTTAAACACGGATCTTCCGGTCTTCCTCCGGCTGCTGTTAACCATTGAGCTACGATGGCCAAATTGCCAGCACGACATTACATTCTCCAACTGACCTGTGCTTACGGTAAACTCACGGTAAACCAATAAGACACAGGGGTTATATACCGTGATCCACATACATCTGAACCATCTGAACCACTATTTATATCTCAGTAAAAAAGTTGGAAGTCTCCTCCACCAGCATCTATACATGTTTGTACTCGTCTCACCATATTCTCTCAAGTTTTACGGAGAGTATCCTCGCTAATGTTACTTATTTTGGTTCGAATAGATTCCTTGAGAACTTCAATTGTTTGCAGCCTATTCTTGTACAGTCTATTTCTTAGATACACTCACAAGAAAAAAATGTTTTGAGGTTAAGTCTGGGGATCTGGGGAATCACAGACCTTTTGAGATTATTCCGTTATCAAACAAACGGGATACAAGTTCCAAGGTGTCATTAAATATGTGGCACGTTGCACCATCTTGATGGAAATAACCTTCTCTCAATTCGATATCATCCAGATGCTCCACAAGTGACTTGAAGATACCCATGTAAACTTCAATGTCTACAGTCGTATGAAAGAAAATGGGACCAACGATCCATAGATGCTGATGGAGGACACTTCCAACATTTTCTCTGAGATGTAAATAGTGCAATGTGTGTGTGTGTATTTAATGCTCAGAATTTGATAATAAAATCATTTTTCTTCTTGCTACCCAGTAGTTGGAGACTAGATCTTCTTGATTTTGGTGAGTTTCACATAGAGTTAGATGATCGATGTTCATTAAATCGTCTTTACCACATAAACAGCACTGTGGAGAAGTTGTTAATCCAACCTTGAATAAATGTCCATTCAAACAATCGTGGCCTGTGATTAATCTGAACATTGCTACTGAAGATTTTCGAGGTAGATCTGGAATTGTCTTTAATTTGTTTTGGGGATCTTTCCAATTAAGTTTTTCAGAGGAAACTAGATAGTTTTGTGAAGATGTTTTTGATTAATCCTTTAACTGTTTCATAGGGGATATTTTGTTTCGTTGTTTGAGATATTTTGGAACCCTTCTTGGCCAACATATCTGCTTGCTTATTGCCAGAAATTCCACAGTGATATGGTAGCCATTTGAAGATGTTTAATCATATTTTCAATTTCATTTATCTTTTCGGTTTTTGGGCATTCATTTGAAATAATAGACTGAATAGCTGGTTTAGAATCTGTTAAGAAAACTATGTTGGAAAGCTTATTTGTCCAGGCAAATAGATTTTGTAAGGAAGTATAAATTGCATCAATTTCTCCATCAAAACTTGTTAAGTAAATTCCAACATGCTCATAGAAAGAAAAGAATTTACAGGTAGCTCCTGCTCCATCTTCTTGATTATAAAGAGAGCCATATGTATAGATGTGTGTCCATTTATCAACTGGATATCTTAAATTTATGGTTTCAAGGGCATATGCTTTAGCTTCTGTAGATGAGTATTCTTTCTTTTTAAAATCTGCAAGTAAATCTAGGTAGTATTCTAATACAATGATGTTCAGTGGGTTATTAAGGGACATGAAAGGTTCTCCAAACGTTATTTAGAGATTTGAACATACTACAATGGAATGCAACAGGATTAAGTCAAGATAAGAAATAGTGTAATGTAGTATCCCAATTGTTTATTATACTCTCCCAAATTTGCACTTGTGTCCTATTATTGGTTCAAAAGTTATGATCTATCGAAATGGTTCATGTTGATCGCACGATATTTTAAGAACAGCCAAAGAAGACCTAAAAATACTTGGTTCAAATCCAGGTTATGTCATTTTACATACCACTAGTCTGATGGGACAATTAATATCATTATAATCAAATTTATTTTCTAAATTTGAATACATTTTGTATTTATTTAAAATACATGGCTGCGGAAACATTCCTTGAGTGCTTAAGTTCGCCTCTGTGGTCCTCCCTAAAGATTTTTATAACGATGTTGGTGTTACACAGCGTCCCATTACCTATTGTTTCCTAGAGGAAGAAGAGTGGAGGGAGAGTGTAACATTTCAGTCATTACGGCGTGATTGTTATACCCCTTTGTAATCCGGCTTTGCGAAGCGACTATGTATTTTCAAAAAACTTCTTTGTGGAACTATCGAGGTATGCCAACATCGTGCCATAGCGCTCGAACCAAGTGCTTGGAAATAGTAAACCTTTTTGGTCGTATGCGCCTTTGCTGAAAAAAACCTCAGATCTCGTTGCGGTTCGTTTGCTACAGGCAGAGAATAGGAAGCGTGTGTGGTAAGTTGGTAGAAGCGAAGCATGGCTGTACCAACTGCACTGTACAGCTTCCGAAAATCTTTTGTATATAATCTGCGCTCACTGTTTCCAATACATCCTTAAGAAATGATTGACGTTTGATTCTATCTAAAATTTAATCTTTCCTAATATACGAGATTAATCAACTTTTGTTTTATGAAACCTGAAAAGCCTCGAAATGCTGATCACTTTACTTTCTCTTGTTTCGTAACATTCACGTAAATTTCTCTAGCCGTTGTAACGATACGTTTTAGTTAGAACTTTTTATATGAATATTGTTTTCTGATATGACTTAGTAGGCCACGTAATGACAATATTAAGAACAAATATATGTGTAATTTTGTGATTGACCGTAGTAATAATTGTATTACGTAATGCCGTGAGGTAGCACTACATCGGCCAATCACAAAATTAATTGATGAGTAACGATAGTTACGGAAAATCAATAATCTTGAGATAGATATGTTCTTTAGTTTGGTTTCATGACGATAAAACAAGAATATTGCGGTGAATATAATTGTAACGGAAAGTTAATAACCTTCAAAAAGAGTTATTTGGTATTCTAAGTGACGAGTGGACGTTAGATTATACAATCTAACTAAATAATATACCAAACTCAATCATCAAGAAACAATTCGACCTGCAATGCTTAAGAGAGACGGTCACAAAGATCGCTCCGAACTTTGGGTTTGACTAATCATCGAGAAACGAGACAACCTGTTATATCGTCACAAATATTAACTTAAAAATAAGGATTTATCAATGTGCTGGAGGTAATTTACAGTGACTGATTAAGAAAGAAAGTTCGAGTGAATTGTAATCCAGATTATACAATTACATAATATATTACGAAATCGTAGTCATATAATTTTTTTTTCTGTCACCAAAAATCCACACCTGAGAACAGATCCAATGACTCTTATTTAATCAAATCTCGACCTGGATCTTCCAAACAGTCGGCGTACTTCCTATCTGCTGCGAGTGAAGGAAAAAATAACGCTACACCGTTCAGCTATCTCTTCTTCTTCTTCTTCTTCTTCTTCTTCTTCTTCTTCTTCTTCTTCTTCTTCTTCTTCTTCTTCTTCTTCTTCTTCTTCTTCTTCTTCTTCTTCTTCTTCTTCTTCTTCTTCTTCTTCTTCTTCTTCTTCTTCTTCTTCTTCTTCTTCTTCTTCTTCTTCTTCTTCTTCTTCTTCTTCTTCTTCTTTTTCTTCTTCTTCTTCTTCTTCTTCTTCTTCTTCTTCCTCTTCTTCTTCACTTCATGGCATAGGCAGTCAAGTGCCTGTTCCGCCATCAAAGTCCTCCAGGCATCGTTTCCTGGGTCTGCCCATCGATCTCCTACCTTTAGGATGATACTGTAATATTTGTTTTGTAAGTCTGTTATCTGGCATTCTTTCAACATGTTCCTTCCATTTTTGTTTGAGATCTTTTAACCTATCATTCATACTAAAAATGTCCAGCTCTTCTCTTATATTTTTATCTCTTATTAAGTCCCTCTTCATGCATCCTTTCACTCTTCTCAAGAATTTCATTTTTGAAGCCTGTATTTTACTCTGTTGCTTTTTAGTTAACGTCCAAGTCTCACTTCCGTATGTCAGTATAGGTACAGCCATAACTTTGTAGAACTTTAATTTTGTTTCTTTACGTATTTTGTTTCTAAATGTTCTATTTATTGTTCCACACACTCTTTGAAATTTGTTTATTTTATTGTAGACATCATATTCCTTGTCATATTTAACATCAGTTCCCAAGTAGTTAAAATGGCTTACCTGTTCAACGCAACGTTTATTTATAACTATTTTTGTTCTAATTGGCTCTTTTCCAATGAATGCCATTACCTTTGACTTTATAAAAAAATTTCATATTATATTGCTTACAAAGTTCACTAAGTTTAAAAATAGATTTTTGCAGGGCAGACTCACTATTTTGTATAATAACTAAGTCATCAGCAAACAATAAAATATTTAAAAAGTTTTTATTTGTAATTTTAAAACCTACATTCTCTAGCTGCTTCCATTTGCACACTAGGTCGTTAATATAAATACTAAAAAGTGTAGGTGATAAAGTACACCCTTGTCTGACACCCTGATTAGTAAGAATTTTTTTTAGAAATGTTACCATTATTCCTCAAATTTATTTTTGTTTGGAAGTAGAAGTATTGTATCATTTTTACTAATTGTTGTGGGTAACCTCGTTCTTACAATATTTGCCACATTTTGCAACGGTTTACCCTATCGAAGGCTTTTTCAAAGTCAACAAACGCCATATACGTTTCTTTATTAAACTCCCTATGTTCTTCAATTAGTTGTTTAACAACAAAATGTTATCTACACAGGATCTGGCTCTTCTAAATCCACTTTGTTCTTCCGAGAGAAGACATTCAGCTATATTCTGCAACCTTTTGTTTATTATTTTATCAAATATTTTATGGGCCGTATCCAGTAAACATATTCCTCTGTAATTGCTACAGTCATTTCGTTTCCCTCTCTTAAAGATAGAGATGGTTTGGGCCATAAGCCAATCTTCTGGGATACATTGCTTCTTCCAGCACATATTATAGAAATGTAGTAGTAGGAGCTTTAGCAATAACCCCCAATATTTAAATAACTCTGCGTTCAATCCATCTTGGCCCGTTGCTTTCCTATTTTTAGTTTTTATGAGTGCTTCTTCTAATTCTTCAATGGAAATTAAATATGTGACGTTTCCTTCTGCGTTTTCGTTATATCTAAATAAGTTTATTATTATTTCTGTCTCATGCCAATTGAAATAAATATTTGGAGAAATGGTCTTAGTTAGAGATACCAGTTTTTCTCGATTCTCGAAACCCATATATGATATTTTCCATGATACTCGGTATTTCAACGGTCGATACTCGATACATCGATACTTGAAATTTCGATTATCGATACTTCAATAATCGATAGTGTCATTTCTGCTTATACTTTCAATACAAAATATATTATTGGAAGAACTGTTTAATGGCATTAAAATAAAGTAGATATACATAATTAAAGAGAAAAAACTTAAAACCACCAGTGCTGTTATTTTTAAACTCCAAATGAGATATTTAAAAGCAAATCAGTCCACTTTTATAAGTTTTATTTAAAGAATACTAACATTTTCACTTTTTCAAAGTCAAGTCTACTTCTTTTTCTCTCACATATGAGTCCTGCTGTGCTAAATAGTCTTTCAGAGAAATCTCTTACAGGTAGAATACACAAATATTTACCTACTAATGTTTTGTTTGTTCTGGAAATTTTGTATTAGTTTTCTAATAAGCCAGTGCACTAGAGAGAGGCAGTGATTTCGTTGAGATATGCAGTGATGTTTTTTTTGGGAACTGTTAACTGACAGTGAGAATGGAAAACAGGTTTTACCGTGAACTACGAATAATGTTAGACATAGGGGAGAGTTCACATGAGCTAGACAGACGTAAAGGCGCGGGCCGAATTAAAATCGACACCCCAGAGCCGGGAATGGAACTCGGACCCTTAACAAAAGGGTCGCGAACGAAACCACTGTGCTACCCCGCCGCCCATGTACCATGGCTACCTGTAGACTATGTAGACTAACTTTCCATACTTTAGTCTACACACGGCCAGTGTGAAAGAACTATTAATTTCCATTAATTGACCTAATAGTGGTTAACTATAAACCCAGGCCTTAAAGTACTTACACTTTGTAAGTCGCCATTAAGGTAGCTGTCTCATGTGTTTATGAGAACTGCTAAGTGGTTTACCGGGAAAAACACGAATCAGTTGGAGAATTTAATGTCACATCGGCACGTTGGCCATAGCAGCTCAAGGGTTAGAGCGGCTGTGGTTTAAATCCCGGCTATGGTATTGAATTTGTCCGTATGACTCTACCCTTCCAGATCTAGTTCTGTTTGGTGCTACATTAGTTATTGTAAGACTTCTGGATCCAAGGAGTGTGGAAAACGGTGGTGGCTCGTTAGATAGATATGAACGGATATGACAGCGAAAACGTTTCTTAACTTTACGCCATCCGAATTCTTAATCTGGGATTTGACAAACAATATTACTTATGCACAGCATTTATCAGAATATTTAAAGGATATATTCTGGAAATCTGTAACAACTGGCGAGTTTGAAGATAAATCTAGTCTCAACTAATATCAGTAATAGTCCTGATAGACCTAGACAATGTATTTTATAATATAAACATTCTACATAACCTTAAATACTGAAGTTCAAATCTATGCTTTCGGCATAATCATCAGCTTGGCACATATTGTCCTTTTAAAGCATCCAGTGTAGCAGTTCCATGCGATATTTTAATGAATTGCATTTCAAACATTTAAAATTAAAAAGCTCAATTAGAGCTTTAAATTTCAGGACAACATCCAAAAGGTAAAGTTCTTAGACAGAGATGAAGGAGGATATATGCTTCATGTTTGTTTCTGTGCACCTGCCAACGTGGAGTAGGAAGAGGATTCCAATAGATATGTAAAACAGGCACAGCGCAAGGGGGAGGCTGTTGTCATGGTTAACGTAGAAGGATCGCTTCGAGAAAGTTAAGCTAAATGTGAGATGGGTTGTGCTGATCAAGCCAAAAATCCCAACTTTGGGAATAAAATCTGAGAGGTGGATGAGAAAATAAAAAAAAAATGAACATCGTTAGTTAGTAGAGTTCTGGACAAAACATCTCTGTGAGAGAAAATGTCGGAAGCTTTCCAATCGTACCCTTTACAACACGTTTCATAATGTCAGTGCAAAATTTTTTGTTTATTAAACTCTAAGGAGAAAACTACAATATTTTATTTCTAAAATAAAGTTTATTTATGGTTTTATATGAATCTATTATGCATCCATTACTTTCTTTACTTGATCTAATACCTTTCTTTAAGGGAAGTATTGTACTGCACACCAAAGTTTCTCTTGAAATTCGTATGCTATTTGTTTAATATAAAATTTACTCAACTATTTTAAAATTAAATTATGAACTTTATCACAGGTATAAGAAATTTATTCTAGCTTACGTCATATATGTAATTATATTTTAATATATCCTTCATCATTCCTTTAACCAAGAAACAATATTTAAAAAAAATATTTATGAGCGTCTGAAAGAATTGTTAATGCTAGATTTGGTAATTAGGTACGTACCTGCCCGCCTCGCTATCGTAGATGGTAGCGTGTCTGTCTCACGTTCAAGAGGTCCCAAATTCGAATTTCAGTCAGGGTAAGTTACCTCGATAATGCGTTTTCCGGGGATTTCCCTTAACCTTAAAGACGACTGTCAGGTAACTCTAAGCTCTATGGACCCTGGATTCATTTGAGCATCATTTCACCCATTCAATTCAACGTCCGATATTACTTAAGGTTGGAGGACGTAAATTAAAAAAAATGGTACCTCCCAAAAATGGAATCTGAAACTATTTTGAACACTAAATACTTCGTAAATTTTATTTTGTGAGCATATCGCTAACGAGTTTTATAAACGAATTTTATTTCTTTGTATTGCCAAAGAGGTATAGTTACATTACAAATATTCCAAGAGTAACCTTTGTAATAATCTTATTCTGATTTACTTATATTTTGTAATTTTTACAATTGGTTCATCGTAAAAAATGGTTACAATTGTACTACACAAAAATCTTAAATATAATAAAACAACAAATTATGTTAAACATTTCCTTGCCTTTAACGATTTACAAAGTATTCTTTATTGTATGGCTTTGTGTACTATGATAAATAAAAACCTGAATCGCTTATATAGGCCATAACTTCTGAACCAATAATAGGACACACGTGCAATTTTGTGAGAACATAACACACTATTGGGAGATTACATTACACTATTTACATCTCAGAGAAAATGTTGGAGGTGTCCTCCACCAGCATCTATACATGTTTGCACACGTCTCACCATATTCTCTGAAGTTTTACGGAGAGTATCCTCGCCAGTGTTACTTATTTCGGTTCGAATGGATTCCTTGAGAACATCAATTGTCCGTAGGCTATTCTTGTACACTCTATTTTAGATTACTCAGAAGAATAACTCCGGTGAGGTTAGGTCAGGTGATATGGGGGGCAATAGAACTCTTGAGATTATTCGATTATCAAAGAACGTGATTACAAGTTCTTTGTTGTCTTTAGATGTATGGCACGTTGCTTCATCTTGCTGGAGCTAACCTTCTCTGAATTCGATATCACCTCTGTAAAACTTCAGAGATTATGGTGAGACGAGTACAAACATGTATAGATGCTAGTGGAGGACACTTCCAACATTTTCTCTGTGATTTAAATAGGGTAATGTAATATCCCAATATCCCAATGTCTGAAAAAGTTAACTCAAACTGAAAATTATGTTGATTATCACATTTGGTATTTAAATTTATTATTGTATTAGTTTAATCCTTCCTTCAAGGACAGATACGACCAAAAACTATCCTTTATACGGAAAATCTTTCGTCATTTGTTATATACTCATTTTCATTAAGTATGAACAAATGAAAGCTACATACATCACCAATTTCCTGCAAAGAACTTTTCAAGCGCTGTTCTTATTTTTATACATATTAAGTTATATTTATATGTTCACATAAAATGTAAAAAGTACTCAAATTATGTAAATATTTTCTTGGCTATAACCATTTCCCAGAAACTCTTTCTCATTTGTTTGGTTTTTCCAACACTATATATTTTGAAAAGCTAGGGTCAGACTGAAAATGTCAATGCCATAGCCAGGATTTCTTTTTTCCTCTTTCAAATTCCGTCTATAACATACTAACGTGAAAAATAATTTTCTGTGATAACCTGTTAAGATTTTTTTCCTTCTAAACGAATAGTACGTAGCTACTTACACAAAGGAAAATATAAAAGCGTCAAAAAAATAAGCAGAATTTTATATTTTATGACACGGTAGTGCTTATATCAAATTCAGCTTACACACACCAAACTTATATGAAACATTTGGCTATCAGTTTACGAGTTCGTCTTCAAAAACTGTTGTCGTTGTTAGCAAAGTGTTAATAATGAAGATTTTAGCTATAATGTGTATAATTGAGCAAAATGAAAATTTTTGTGGATAACTGAATCACTTTAAACCATTCACTTTTTCTAAAGCTGACTAGGTTTGTTGTGGAAGATAAAGAATTTTTCCAAATAATCTTTTTAATATTTTTCAAATTCCTATAGCGTACGCTTGTCTATGAATAGATAAACTAAATAACAAACATGGATTAAATGCCTGAATCCTGTTTAGTGTATTTCAAGGCTTTTAAGCGAAAATTATCACATAATTTCCTTATTTTTCTCTGAAAAGGGGCCACAATTTTTCTTAAAATATTCATATTTTGGGAAATTGACGTCAAAAGAGCAATATATATTCTATAAATTTAGAAAGAAGCCTCGAAAATTTATTTATTAGATGTTATTAACTCTAAAACGGCAAGCGTAGCAAATAAATGTACCACTACAAATTATATAACTCGATATTAGGTATAATTTGATTAAAGAGATTTATCTGTAGCCTTAGTCATAACGAAATACTTCCTTTGTTCCTTCTGATGTTCAAAATGTTGTAGGCAATACATTTTGCAGAAAATATTTGAGATCTTTAGTTTCTTATTCAGTTATATAAAGGCTATTACATATCCAGAGCACCCTTCCAAAAATGGAAATGTTTTCCCAGTCTCCTTGCTTCTAAATGATTTGACAAACAGACTAAAAGTGACGGGATACTCAGATTTAGATTTTTATTGGCATATTCCAAAATTTTACAATTTACAACTTTAGGCTACATTTATTTGTATTTACCTTGTTGCTACCTTGCCTTACATGATACCCTGGTCTTCTGCTCTGTCAGGTAGCTCTTAACTTACATGCCTCCTTGTTACTTAATTAGTCCCATTCTCCACCCCTCCCTGAACATCTTTATTTCTTATCTTCTTTGTATTTCTTGTCCATTTTTCTTTTACTTTCTGCAAGAACTTACCAATACTACTTACCTTCTTTTCCTCCCTGCCTGTTAAAATTTTTATAGCTACTATACTCTTCTCTACTTTCTCCCATACTTCCTCCCAAACCTTTTTTCTCCACACAAAGGTACACTTACCCAAAGAAACGGCAACACTAAAGCAGGGCTATAAATTGTACAGGTTGTTATAGTAACCAAGCTAGCATCACTATCTCATATTTCAACAATTAATATTTTAGATAAACGCAGTCATTTTTTAATGTGACACTTATAGGTAACTAGGTTAGAAGACGGTGAACTTTAATGTCACGTTTTCCATTTAACTGACAGTCTGACACACACACACACACACACACACACACACACACACACACACACACACACACACACACACACACACACACACACACACAAACACACGCACACACACGCACACTGCTAAAGAGTGATTTCTCTTTTGAGGAAGTCTTAAAATATGAAGATCCAATGAAATCTGGGTATCCAAGGAATCACTGGATATTGACTTTTTATTTTGAATACACTGCTTTCTCTCTCTACCATAGTATGACCATAGAGAAAGAAAAAAAGGTGTGGATCAGTGACATTTTTCTGACAACTTCGTTCCTGTTGACACGACAAATCTTTGTGGTGCACTCATAAACGTTACAAGATATTTAAAGGGTAAAATAAGTGAATTTAATCTATTAATTGTGTTAGGTATCAAACATAATTCATGTTAATTATAATTTAATAAAGTCCTACCTTCAATTTATGAATATAAAATACAGTTGCTTTAAAATCGCTGCAAAAATGAAAAAAATCCTCACAAGTGCATTTGAATTGCATCAGTTGCCTTCCCTCGACAGTGCAACTGTGTTATATCACTTGCTGCTAAATGAGGTGCAGATTAGGCATTTTAGGCAAAAAAAAAACAAGCTATTATTCGTGTGCCAAAAACAGCCATTTTTGGTGGTTCGTTCTCTTGTTTTTCTGCCATAGTTATTTTTAAAATATTATAAAGTTTGGCAATTAGTTTAATGTTGTCCAACTCGGTATTTTTTGTTTTTCATTTTTGTACTTTTACCTTTTTAAAATTTTTTAATTTTTTTTTAATTTTGTAAATTTTTATGGAGAATCTTAAAATTTAGTTAAGTAACTAGCTGAAATGCCAGTTATGTGTTACTAGAAACCAGCAACCAGTGTTTTTCATTTTTGTACTTTTAACGTTTAATTTTTTTTAATTTTTTTTTTAATTTTTTATTTTTTTATGGAGAATCTTAAAATCTAGTTAAGTTAATAGCTGAAATACCAGTTACGTGTTACTATAAACCAGTAATATTTTGTTTGAAATATATTGAAGTGTGTTTAATATTTTTAATTTTTATATTAAATTTATAAAATTTTGAAAGCGATGGATTAGAAAAAAATTAAATTTTAATTACACTTTTGAAATTTAATTTATTTTTATGTATGTTTATTTTTAGAAATGTGGTGTGCATTTTTATGTTTGATGAGAGTAAATTTTAATATGCTTGTAAAAGCTTTTTTCTTTTTGTTATTGTATATATTGTATATATTGTAGATGTATATTGTATTGTATATGTTTTTACATGTTTTTGATGTTTTAATAAATAAATAAGTGAATAAATAGAAGTCTTGAGTATTTTTCACGGATTAAGAAAGGTGCCGGGGTATAGTATGTAGCTTTTTATTTTATTATTTTATTTTGTCCAACTCAGCAATTATATTTAGCTTTCTTGTGACATCTACGAGTTCTTAGTGTTTTAAAAATAAGAAAAGACCATTACGTCTGTGTCTATAAACCCTTTGATGCATTAAATCCCTGCACAACCATACATATCTGATATCAGTACGGTTAAAAGACGCCAGACTTAAGAAATATAGAAAAAATATAGTAGACAGCTTTATTTCCTATTAGTAAAGATTGTCCTGGTTTGGAGTAAAATAAATTTTACCTGTAATCGTGCAAATGCATGATTTATTTACTTCAGTTCCTGTAGCAAAATGAATGGGGGAAAATCCAAGTTCTAAGACTGCAAACGCTGGTATTGTTATTTAGATGAAATGTGAAAGGTCGTGCTGAGTTGGTCCCATGTCCAAGTGGCTAGATTACTCCATGGCTCTATAAACATTTCCGCTCTATCCATTACTTTACTCTCGGGTTGATCACGCATCGTGGATATCTATCTCTGATTAAGAAATACTCTTCTCCCAGATAGTCACTGATCCCTGGTGCTTATTTGAAAGATATTTGGGATGACGGATAGTAAAAGGGTTAAAAGTTCTTGGCCCATTATTTCAAAATCGATTTAAGATGTGCGATTAGCGAACTCAAATAGTTCGAAGGCAGAGATAGGAGGAAATATGGAAAAGATAGGAATGGAAGATATATGGAGATTAGGGGAAAGCAATACAAGCGATGTGGGTAAATTGGTAAAGTACAGAATAGAAGATATAGAAAGACAGGAAATATGGGGAAGTCTAGAAAATATAAAAACATTACAACTTTACAAACAAATAAAAAGAAATTGTTGACGAGAAGCATATATAGATTACTGCAATAGGCAAGAGAGAGAAGGGCTAGCTTGGATGAGAACAGGAAAAATGTTCCTAAGAGGGATGAGAGATAGAGAAAAGGGAATTTGTGAATTGTGTGGGGAAAAAGAATGCATAGAACCCTATGTAACAGAATGCGAGGAGGTTGCAATACGGAGAAAAAAGTTTGGGAGGAAAAATAGAAATTAGAGAAGAGGATAGTAGCTATAAATATTTTAACTGGAAAGGAGGAAAAGAAGGTAAGAAGTATTGGTGAGTTCTTACAGAAAGTAAAAGAAAAGTTGGCAAGAAATGTTAAAAATATAAGAAAGGAAGATGAGGGGGAAGAATGAGTCTAATGAAGTAACAAGGAGGCAGGGAAGTTAAGAGCTACCTGGCAGAGAAGAAGACCAGGCCAAGGTAGCAACACGGCAAGGATAAATAAATGGGATATGCACAATAAATCTAATATTGAATCTTGAATTTAAGAAATGCTAATACTTCTGCAGAATGTAATGAATGTCTTATAAGTCCCCAATTATGCTAATATTATACTTTGTTTATTCAGTAAAATAAGATTTGGGCTTAGTCATGTTATCCTGTGATCAAAAATTTTTAACACCAAGCATTTTAAAGTATATTCTTTAGGGATCGTATATCACCCTAAATATTTTGTTGCTGTATTCAGCAGTTTCAAGTTTTTATATTAATAGCTATCCTTATTCTTTGAAGAGAGGCCATTTTTGTTATAAGTTCATTTTCTCTCATCAAAGCAAGCTCTAAATTTTCTTCGGCCATAGCATAACAATAAATGCCCTTAGTTCCAAATTACGAGGTCTGTTCAATAAAGAATGATCATAAATTTTACGATCATAATTTTTCACACTACAATTCAATCTTAGTATATTCTGTTAGCCTAATGTGAAACAAACACGCCGTAGTAGTTTCATTGTTGGTGAGAAACAGGCAATTTCAGACATGTTCAGTATCGCCTACGCTGCACTGGAGGTAACACGCGAGGAACAGTATGCAACTTTGAAATTCTGCTTTCGTCTCAAATCTTCAACTGAGGCCTATACAGTGTTACAGGAGACCTATGGAGCGTCTGCACTTTCCTACAGCGCAGCTCAAAGTAGTTTAAAATGTTTAAAGAGGGAAGACAATCAATTTCAAAGGAAGGTGGGACCGGTGCTCTAGTTACTGCTCTTACGGAAGAATACATCAACACTGCTGCTGCCATTGTGAGAAAGTATCGACGAA
Source organism: Mantis religiosa (assembly GCA_030765055.1). Lineage (NCBI taxonomy): Eukaryota > Metazoa > Arthropoda > Insecta > Mantodea > Mantidae > Mantis > Mantis religiosa. The sequence continues at coordinate 32,370,779 of CM060954.1, forward strand.
TTACCTTAAAATCACTTTCTGAAATACTGAATATTCAAGATTCTTTTGCCTCTTTTTCATTTGGTAGGTTTTCCCACTTATGCAAAAGAATTTAATCTCTCCAATATTTTGTTGTCTGACAATCAAAAATATGATGCCAAATACTATATTGTTTTACACAAATGGACATCTACTCTTAATATATCCATTCCTTGCACCGTTTAAATATATTACATATACCATGATAACCCTTCTCTTCCTATTTTATCACAAATGTCAATATATTTTTCTCTGCGCCAATTATTTTTCAATGTTATATATAATTTCATAGACCTTTTGTTAATAAGATTATCCCGTAATTCTTGTTTTCATATCTTCAGGTCTTATTGTTATACCTTTCCAGAATCCCTTTTCTAATCTTCAATTATATAACCATAATGAACCCATAGCTACTTCAGTAAAAGCTTTTGAATTTTATATATCCAAGTCTCTCTCCGCTTTATTGTTGTTTGTGCCACCAAACACTGTTTAACAATATTTTCCTCATCTAAATTCATATTCTGGACCAATATTTCAAAATTATTTCCGTCACCTTTTTTTATATATTAATCTTCTTAATTACATTAAAACCGCCTCATTCAGTGAGGATCTAGGTAACCTTAAAGCAAGTCTACAAAATAGTCACAACATTTATTGCTTTCCATCTTTTATCTGGCCCCCATATTTCTATTCTACATGGCATTCTGCTTTCTACAATTGAAACAATTTGTGACATTCTTTTATTTGATTTAACCTCATTTTGTTTGAACTTATTGCACATAATGCTGCTTTAGAATCAGAAAGTACTACAGCATTTTTGAATTTATCTATTCTGTATAGAAGGAGCTGGAGTGAAAGCTTCTTCTATACAGAATAGATAAATTAAAAAATGCTGCCATACTTTCAGATTCTAAAGCAGCATTATGCTTTATTTTATAAGTTCATATAAAATGAGGTCAATCCAAATTAAAGAATGTCACAAAATGATCCAACAACTTCAAAAACTACAGAAAAGAATTATATTACAGTGGATACCTGCACATTGTGGAATTGCTGGAAATGAATCAGCTGATTTTTTTGCCAAAAAGGGTGCGCATTTAATTCATAACAAAAGTAAAAACTTACCCTTTACATCCATAAAAAGATAAATTAAAAAATATATAAAAACAAACAAAACCAACCAATATATAACAAAGTCAAAGATAAAAAATGGAACATTTTAATTAAAATTCCAGAAATTATTCCAGAAATCTCACGTAGCAAATTTTAGATTACTTACGGAACATGATTATTTGGCCAAACACTTACACAAAATAGGAATTTATATAAGTCCAAAATTTTCTCTGTGCAACAATGAGGAGGAGATGACTGAAAAACATCTTCTGACCTGTGAAGCCCTACCTGCCAGACCCACTCCGCAGAAATATTGGAGAGCAAGGGAGCTAATGGCTTCATAGCCAAAGCCCAGCATTTGACAACAAAGCAGAGGAAATGACTGAAGAACATCTTTTGACCTGTGAAGCCCCACCTGGCGGACCCACTACACAGAAATATTGGAGAGCAAGAGAGCTAATGGCTTCATTGTCACAGTCTAGCATTTGACAACAAAGAAGAGAAAATCACTGAAGAACATCTTCTAACCTGTGAAGTCCTACCTGCCGGACCCATTACACAGAAATATTGGAGAGCAAGAGAGCTAATGGCTTCATTGTCAAAGTCTAGCATTTGACAAAAAAGAAGAGGAAATGACAGAAGAACATCTTCTAACCTATGAAGTGCTACTTGCCGGACCCACTACACAGAAATATCGGAGAGCAAGAGAGCAAATGGCTTCATTGTCAAAGCCTAGCATTTGACAACAAAGAAGAGGAAATGACTGAAGAACATCTTCTAACCTGTGAAGTCCTACCTGCCGGACCCACTACACAGAAATATTGGAGAGCAAGAGAGCTAATGGCTTCATTGCCAAAGCCTAGCATTTGACAACAAAGAAAAGGAAATGACTGAAGAACATCTTCTAACCTGTGACGCCCTACCTGCCGGATCCACTACACAGAAGTATTGGAGAGCAGGAGAGCTAATGGCGTCATTGCCAAAGCCTAGAATTTGACAACAAAGAAGAGGAAATGACTGAAGAACATCTTCTAACCTGTGAAGCTCTACCTGCCAGACCCACTACAGAGAAATATTGGAGAGCAAGAGAGCTAATGACTTCATTGCCAAAGCCTAGCATTTGACAACAAAGAAGAGGAAATGACTGAAGAACATCTTCTAACCTGTGAAGCTCTACCTGCCAGACCCACTACACAGAAATATTGGAGAGCAAGAGAGCTAATGACTTCATTGCCAAAGCCTAGCATTTGACAAGAAAGAAGAGAAAATGACTGAAGAACATCTTTTAACCTGTGAAGCCCTACCTGCCGGACCCACTACACAGAAATATTGGAGAGCAAGAGAGCTAATGGCTTCATTACCAAAGCCTAGCATTTGACAACAAAGAAGAGGAAATGACTGAAGAACATCTTCAAGCCTGTGAAGCCCTACCTGCTGGACCCACTACACAGAAATATTGGAGAGCAAGAGAGCTAATGGCTTCATTACCAAAGCCTAGCATTTGACAACAAAGAAGAGGAAATGACTGAAGAACATCTTCTAACCTGTGAAGCCCTACCTGCCGGACCCACTACATAGAAATATTGGAGAGCAAGGGCGCTAATGGCTTCATTGCCAAAGCCAAGCATTTGACAACAAATAAGAGGAAATGAATGAAGAACATCTTTTAACCTGTGAAGTCCTACCTGCCGGACCCACTACACAGAAATATTGGAGAGCAAGAGAGCTAATGGCTTCATTGCCAAGCATTTGAAATCAATGAAAAGGAAATGACTGAAGAACATCTTTTAACCTGTGACGCCTTACCTGCCGCATCCACTACACAGAAATATTGGAGAGCAAGAGAGCTAATGGCTTTATTGCCAAAGCCTAGCATTTGACAACAAAGAAGAGGAAATGAATGAAGGACATCTTTTAACCTGTGACGCCCTACCTGCCGGACCAACTACACAGAAATATTGGAGAGCAAGAGAGCTAATGGCTTCATTCCCAAAGCCTAGCATTTGACAACAAGAACGACATCAACAATTAAACAAAACACTCTTTAAGCATTCTATTTGCATATTTGGTATTTTATGTAGTATTTAAATGATTTTGTTTTCTTCCTCAAAAAGTTGTTTTGGTCAGGATTTTCCTAAATGTTATAATGTTCTCTAATTTGCTGTTTTTGCAAGCATATATCTGTTAATTACATTTAAAATAAATAAACATACCAAAACTTTAAGCCTTACATTTTCATTTCATTTTAATACTTAACCTCTCATAAAAGTGCAAGATGACAGACTTTACGTTCATATTTTTTGTGTGAACTAAACGCTCTTGTTAGGCAAAAAGCCATTTCATGTTCATCGTTCTGGTTTCCAATAGTAATTTAATATCAGGCAAAAGAGCACATCTTACATAGAAAAGCTGTCCGCTTCGAGGGTAAAAAAGAGGATATTTTTTTGCCTGGAGGGCAAGAATCGAACCAACAACCTGTCGCCAGTCAACCCACCCTTCGCTTGCTACGCACTAATGACCATGCTCTAGAGCCGCGGGGAGGTAAAGGTGTGGCGTACCTTTCGGTATAATGAACCCCCCCTCTCACCACCCCTTACCTGTATGCTGCATATTAAATTAGAAAAGAATTTCAACCCCCCTCACTCGAACCGCTGGCCCTCCGGTCATTCTCAAATGTGCCGTAAAATTGAGCTTCATGAAAATGATGATTTTCTTTCAACCGTAGAAACCTCTATGTTTAAAAAGCAAGCTTTGAAACATCCCTTTGATAACAACGCCCCATGCTGGCTCATATTATTACAGAATATCCCTCATGTTTTCATAAAAATATATTTTGAACATCGTATTTTTCTTTTAAATATTCAATTTAGTTCTAAGTTCTAGCTGCATTATCAAAATACCTAATGGTTTCTAGAGCGTGAGGAATTTCATCATTATTTCGGCTGCGAAAACCTCCTTCATTTTTGAGCTCAACAAATTTTGTTTAATGCAGCACCGAAATTGTCTAAAATATGGGAAAAAATAATATTTTTGTTTTTAAGCTAATACAATACTTTTAACCGTATAGTATCATAATCCAACTAAATTTATGAGTTTCAAGCATTTAAATACCTAAATATGACAGTTTAAATGTCCATGCGCACCTATTCATATTCATATTTATTCACCAGGAGATTCTTACAGAATTTTGGGCTTTGTCAAAATAATATAAATAATTTAAATATATACAGTTGTAAAAATATTTAACTACACAGGATACATGATAATTCTATAAACATTAGTCCTTTTAACAATTAGTGTGATATTAATAAAGGTTTGAAAGTTAATACACATCATCTTAAGTCGTAAAATCCACAGGGTGAGGCAGGTCCAGGCGTCCACGTCATCTTCCTTGTTGTATCAGCATGTAGTCTCAAACGTATGTAACAAGCAATTTACAAATTCGGATTAGTGTTATGTCATATAGCCTATGTCACATATACATTACAGGTTTTTTATTTAGCACATATACAAATATTCATCTATATCATAAAAAGCACTATTGATTAAATACTTTTTTTAACTGTTTAGTAAACTCTGGACCTGATGTTTGTTTAATATTGAATGGTAATTTATTGTATAATACTTTTCCAATCACAAAGGGATTCTTGTTAAAAAACTTCTTTCCTTTCCCTTGCCTATACATATTGCTTTTGGTTCTAGTATCGTTTGTGTGTACATTGCTATTAATCTTTATATCTGATTTTTGTCTGACTAAAAGAATAACCCTATAAATGTATAATGCCACCACAGTTAATATTCTTTCACTTTTAAAAACTTCCTTACAGGAGTCCCTGGAATTTAGTGAGCATATGGTTCTTACACACCTTTTCTGTAATACAAGTAGCCGCTTTAAATTATCTTTATACGTTGTACCCCATAATTCAATACCATAATTTAAATGAGAGTGTATAATTCCAAAGTAAATCCATTTTAAATGAGTTTTATCCAGATAATGTGCCATATTATTTAACAAATAAATACCCTTACTAATTTTATTACATACAGAGTTTACATGATTTGTCCAAGATAAATTTTTGTCCATATGTAGTCCAAGGATTAAGTGATTGTCTGATGTTTCTAATTCTTCATTTTCAATTTTAATTCTTATGTTACTAGAGAGGAGTTTACTGATTTTAAAATATATTATGCTTGTCTTATCTAGATTATTAACCAGGTTGTTGCTAACCAGAAATTTAAATATTTTATCTGTGCCTGAATGTATATTAGTAATTAAGGTATCTTCAGTTTTACCCCAACAAATAATTGATGTGTCATCAGCATATGACACAGCTTTAACATTATTAGGAGCAGGTAAGTCATTTGTATACAAGGTGAATAATAGTGGTCCAAACACCGACCCTTGTGGGACACCACATTTTACAGTGCTAAGTTGTTTCTGTTTGATTCAATTTACATGCATAGAGGTCCTTCGATTCACAGAATTCTGTCATTTGAGTTCGATTGAATGTACTAAATTAATAAATTTGAAATTATCGGGCAAAGTTTATGGTGGAATTTTGTGTGTTGGTATGATGGTTATTTCTTACAATATGTGGCACCATGGAAACAAAACACTGGCTGCAAACATTGAGAGCAAATCGTAATGTTTATATTTTGCTGTTGTGTGAGTTTTTAACTTCATCGTGATTTTCTTGTGTTTCTCTTTAAACTACATACTGTTTATATATAATTGATGAGTTTCAGTCTGCCATTTAACATTTATATAGGTTGATGGATGGAGTCAACACGAAAAATTCAACGCCATGGCCGGGATTTGAACCACGGATCTACTGGTTTCCGTCCAGTCGCTCTTAACCTTTGAGCTACCATGGCCAACGTGCCGTCCTTACATTAAATTCTCCAGTTGACTGATATATTTCCCCGGTAGACCACTAGGGGCTCTCGCATACGAGATACACCGTTTGTGGCGACTTACTATTGTAAGTACTTAAGTCCCAGGCTTCATCATTTAACTCTTATTATTTTAGTTAATTGATGGAAATTAATCATTTCTCCACACTAGCCGTATATAGGCTAAGATATTTGATGGATGGAGTCAACATGAAAAATTCATTGCCATGGCCGGGATTTGAACCACGGATCTACTGGTTTCCGTCCAGTCGCTCTACTGGGTCTACCGGGTCAGTGGTCTACCGGGGAAATATACGAGTCAACTGGAGAATTTAATGTCAGGAACGCACGTTGGCCATGGTAGCTCAAAGGTTAAGAGCGACTGGACGGAAACCAGTAGATCCGTGGTTCAAATCCCGGCCATGGCATTGAATTTTTCATGTTGACTCCATCCATCAAATATCTTAGCCTATACGGCTAGTGTGGAGAAATGATTAATTTCCATCAATTAACTAAAATAATAAGAGTTAAATGATGAAGCCTGGGACTTAAGTACTTACAATAGTAAGTCGCCACAAATGGTGTATCTCGGATGCGAGAGCCCCTAGTGGTCTACCGGGGAAATATACGAGTCAGCTGGAGAATTTAATGTCAGGAAGGCACGTTGGCCATGGTAGCTCAAAGGTTAAGAGCGACTGGACGGAAACGAGTAGATCCGTGTTTCAAATCCCGGCCATGGCATTGAATTTTTCATGTTGACTCCATCCATCAAATATCTTAGCCTATATACGGCTAGTGTGGAGAAATGATTAATTTCCATCAATTAACTAAAATTTATATAGGTATTTTATACTTCAAAACGTGTATATAACTGTTATATAAGTAATAGGTAAACCATTCTTTGAAACAACTGACCTGTTGACTGTGTACATAGTTAGGATCATGAATAGGCTAAACGATACATGGGAAGAAGCACCTAAACATAACACAACAATGGGAACATACTTGAGACCTGGTGTGATAAGAAAATTACTGGCTGTGTACCAAAGGTTGGCATCAGATGAAATCCTAAGGAGATGAACATTGGGTAAGACACAAGATGCAGATGAAGGCTTACATAACATGATATGGCATAATTGCCCAAAAGAAATATTTGTGTCAAAGAAGAGACTTCAGGTTACTTCAGTTTTGGTTGTTCTGCCTCACTCAAGCTGCAGTCAGACATAATGTACACAGATTTCACCAGCATCTCTAAAAATTATTAAAGAAAAGAACCAATTACGCTTACTTCATTCAGCAATTTCTGTGAAAGTAACTTCTAAAACATCCAGAAGGAAACTGAAATTGAAGAACACTGCAGCAGAAGAGAGAAGGAAGAGGCAGCAGGGTCCAAGTTACCTACCTGGAGGGTTTTAGTCTCCTTCAAGGCATGTAGCTGAGAAGGAAAATGTTTTGGATTTTAAAATTTGATTTACTCAGTTATAGTTTTTTCAACATTTTTTTGTCATGCAAAATATTCCACACGATGCAGTTTTGATTCAGTTCCTCTAAAATTTTCAACACATGTTCTTAGAAAGCAAACAAAGGTTTCTGTCATATGAATTTTTAATATTCATTATATTTTTAAAGTTATTGATATAAAAAGTCACAGGTTTAATAATTTTTTGGCTTTTTTTTTGTTTGCTCCATACCTATCTTTTTTTTTACTCTGGAACTAAAAGTAGTATAAGAAATTCATATTATAGATCTTTTCTTCATAACTATCTGAATATTTTTAGAAATAGAAAAATTAAAATTTTGAAAATTTTCATCACGTGGAGCGGTTAGAATTTTTCCCAAATTTTGAATTTCACAAATTAATTACTTTAAAACTATTAAATATATAAAAAACACTATGCATCAGAACTATGTGGTAAAAATTTCAGGCAGATTAGTTGAAAATTACTAGATTTGGGGTTTGCGGTTCTGCATCCCCTTAAATAAAGAATGATTCTAATTTTTTAAGTCATGATTTTTCGCCATTGTGAGAGAGGATCGACGAATTACCTTAAGATCACTTTCTGAAATACTGAACATTTCATTGGGTGCCACCCACACTTTGCTGACAGAAACATTACACATGAGACGTGTTTGTGCACGATGGGTTCCAAGACTGTCGATTCCCTAACAAAAGACATTCGCATACAGGTCTGCATTCAGTTAAAGTTGATGTTAGAGGAAGATCCGCAGCTTATTTCAAACGTAATCACTGCTGTTGAAACTTGGCTACATCATTTTGATCCTGAGAACAAACAGCAAAGCTCAGTGTGGAAATCTCCTTCATCAACAACCCTCAAAAAAGCAAAAGTGGTTGCTTCTTCTGGGAAAGTTATAGTCATCTCATTCTTTGATATTAAAGGAATGATTTATCAGCATGTTGTAGCCCGCCTCCGTAGCGTAGATGGTAGCCTGTCTGCCTCACGTTCAAAATGTCCCCAGTTCGAATCTTGGTTAGGGTGAGTTAGCTGGATAAGGTTTTTTCCGGGGATTTCCCTTATCCTGATATAGGAATGTCGGGTAGCTCTAAGCTCCATGGACCCCAGAATCATTCTAGCATCATTTCGCCCATTTCATTCATCGTCCGATATGACTTAAGTTTGGAGGACTTAAATTACACAAGAAAGCATGTTGTACCTGTACACACATCAGTAACTGCACAATACTACAGAGATGTCCTGAAAACATTGAAAGTCCATATCAGGCGCAAAAGACCACATTTCCGTGAAGCAGGCTGGGTGCTGCACCACGATAATGTGCGGCCGTATATTGCCAATGTTATTACTGAATATCTTGCAAAAATCAACGTGAAGTGCAACCCTCACCCTCCCTATAGTCCGGATTTAGCCCCATGTGACTTTTTATATTCCCTAACTTAAAGAAACGCTTCGTGGGAGGCATTATCCATCATCAGAAGCAGTGGTGAAGTCTGCGGAGGCGATTTTGAAGGATTTCTCAAAAAATGGTATCCAGCAGGTCTTTGAAGACTGGCAGAAACGCAGGGACAAGTGCTTCGCATTCAGGGGAGACTATTTTGAGAAGGGCCATCAAAATTATGAGTTTGAGTGAAGGTACGTTGTCAAAAAACATTATGATCTTTCTTTATTGAACAGTTTTTCTTACTTGGTATGAGAAATTGAAAACATCAGATATGCTCTGTTCAGATAACTTTGTTCACATTTCAAAGCGTATTCTTAAAACATATCATTTCTAGAAGTTAATTGTTCATTCACAATAGCATGTGAAGGCCAAAGTATGGGAAGGAGAGTCAGACTGAAGAATTCAATGCCATGTCAGGGATTTGAATCACGAATCTTGCGGTTTCCGTCCAGCTGCTCTAAACCATTGGGTTACCTGGCGAAAATGCTAAGAGATACTGAATTCTCTAACAATATTAATTGACCTAATAGTTATCCGCTCTATAAAGCCCCGGCATTCATTAAAGAGAGTAGCACTTGTTTTGGAGTTTTAATAAACTTACTTCTAAATTATTCAAGATTCATTTGTTTCAATTCAAATTATCTCATACCTTTCTAAAAGTGCCTTTAAAAGACAGTTTATGTATTGCTTTAATTCCAGAATAAAATGTAGAGTTGTAGCTGAAGTAGTTTTAGAGATGAGCGCACCCAAAGTATAAAAAATAAATAAAACAGAGAAAACAATATTAAAGTTTTGCTACACCTCAGAATTTCCCTTATTTTTTCCATAATTCTTCTTTGACCGAACACCTATGTCAAAATTTTATTATAGCATGTTTTAGTGAATAAAATAATATAACTTATTTCTTAAACACTTATTTACACTTTTATTACGAGAAGGTATATCTGAAGAGAAATTTAAATATCCTTAGCGTTTTGTAAAATTAACACTTTTAGTTTAATGTAAAACATCTTATTATTTCTCTGAACTTTATAGACTAAATTGTTCCCAAATTCTTTCTGTTGATGTTCAAAGTTCTTCTGCACATTTATATTGCTAAAAGTGTTCTAAAGGCATTGAATTTTTCGTTACTTGAAGGCAGTTTATTAAAACTGGTTTTTTATATTAATTTAATTTTAACCCAAACATACCTGGTGCATTTCCTGTCTTTGCTATCTCTCCTATTCATGACCTCTCCCTGTGTTCCTTACATTATCTGTTTCTTTGAAATAAATTGCTGCAGTATACACTAAAAGCATTTATATAGTTATTTAATATACCAGAGTATAATGGGAAACAACGGGTTATTTGCTAAAAGCCCTGAAAGTGAGCTTCCCTCTTCATACCGGTTTAGGTTAGGTTAGCATTTTGCTTAAAAAAAACTGGTTATGGGGTTAGGTACTTTTTGGGGAAAAATGTTATTGTGTAATTCCAAATCCATTTTCGTACTCTGTTAAAGAGAATTACATTTCTTGTTCTTATATACCTATATATAACTGATTTCTTATGTGTAACTTTCAACAGCCCACACTTATTTTGAGTTTTTCTTAGCTATTATGATGAAATCATTAATAAGGAATATTTAGAGAAAAATTTGGGGGCATCATAAAGATAAAATGTTGAATATAATGAACTCTTAAGTTTCGTGTAGTAAGTTTTCATTTGTTATTGTAAATTACTATTATACAAATCAAAATATTTTTAATTATGTTGATGTTAACACTTCTTTCTTCGTTTTAAAATCGATTTTGAAGGCACATTGCATTAAACAAACTCCGTTGTTAAGGAAATCTCGGTTACCATATTTTTTCTTTTTCTTTTGTTATGATATGTTTTCAGCATTACCGACATCCGAAGACAAAAAAAAAAAAAAAAAAAAAAAAAAAAAAAAAAAAAAAAAAAAAAAAAACAGAATCAATTGCAAGTATGTCAAAATTCATTACACGATGTTTGTTTTTTAAAATAAATATTTTTCCCACATTAACTTATTAAATATATGGGAACATTAGTTGTTTTAATATTTTTACTTCGGGATTTATTTCATGGCTAAATGACCAAATATTCAAACTGATAAATCGGCCGTAGAAGATCATTTTTGGTCATTTAACCATGAAATAAATCCCGAAGTTAAATTATTAAAACAATTAAATGTTCCCATAGATTTAATAGTGTGGGAAAACCTGCTTTTAGGTTTGTTTTGTCTTGGAATGTTGGTAATGCTGAAAACATATCATAACAAAAGAAAATGAAAAAAAAGGATGGTAACCGAGATTTCTTTAACAACGGAGTTTGTTTAACTGGGGATGAATGCAATATGCCTTCGAAAAAAATTTTAAAAAGAAGAGAGAAGTATTAATCTCAACTTGTTAAGATAAGTGGAGATAATTTAAAAAATATTTTTATTTGTGTAATATTTATTACTCCACTGTAACTAGCTTCATTTTCTGTGTAACGAGCTGTAAATTACTACTTTAATACAATTAATTCAGAATAAAGAGTTTCACCGTCTACTCCCATAACATTTTGCGTATACATTTCTTTGAATTAACTTCCACCAAAGTTAAGTCATATCAAACGGTGAATGAAATGGATAAAGCGAATCCCAAATGAGCCCAGGTTCTATAAGGCTTAAGAGTTACCAGACATTCATCTTTTAGGATAAGGGAAAACCTTGGAAAGGAAACCTTATCCTATCCACATAATTCAATCCTGACCGATAATGGAACTTGGTACACCTTGAATTTGGAACAGACGTGCTGCCATCACGCTACAGAAGCGGGCAGATAGGCATGTAAGTGTATATGTATAATACTGGATAGCTAAATAAAAATCTTTGCAATTATTTTTGAGAAAATAAGAAGAAATTTGGTATCGCTTGTTGGAATTTATGCAAATGCTACTGGTTTATGCTTGAGTCATACTATTTACACAGACAGACAGACACAAAAGCAATCAGAAAGTCTGATAAACAGGGAATATTTTCTAAAAATGTAATTATTAATGGATAAAAATGGAAATAATGATTTCCTCCACACTAGCCGTGTGAAGGCTAAAGTTTGAAACAGATGAGTTAGAGAATTTAATGTCATGTCGGCATGTTGGCAATAGTAGCAGAGATGGTTAGAGCAATCGCACGGAGAGCGGCAGATCCGTGTTTCAAATGCCGGCTATGGCATTGGATATCAGTCTTGCTTTACTCATTCAGAATATTAATGGATATTTTGAACTACTGCGTAAATATTTGTAATCGGTATTCGAGGGGAAAATATAGTAGAGAAAATTAAATTATATCAACAAGGACGGCGACTAGTCAACTAAGGTCACCTATCAACAAGCTATTTAAACAAATAATACAAAAATTAACATAGCACATATAAATGAATATGTTAAATTATTCAACCAATTTCCTCGTAGTGAATTGTTTCTATTTGAAAAAATGCAGTGTTAAAGAAATGCGAAATGGATGCAATGGGTAAGAAGCAAAGGAGTGGTTATCGAGATGGCATTAAAGTGATTGCACAGATACTGAATTTAGAAGACGATAGCCCCTTGAATAAGTCTTTTAAATATCAATATGCTTACTGTGTACAGGTTGGGTAAGCAATCCAAGAACATTTGTAAAGAAAAAAGTAAAAAACTGTTCAACTTACAGACAGGTAGTCTCATAAGAAATGGTTGGGAAAGGGACAGTACAAAATGGGTAGTTATAAATTGAGTTCTCATTATGTGGGTGAAAGAAGATGCACCATCTACAGTTCCTTATGTCTAGGTACTAAGTTTCGGAGAAAAGAAAATAATTGTTCAAAATTAATAACACAATTCACGTAAATTCAGTCGGTACAGCACCTGCCTGCCGTGCTAGGGGTGGGGAAAGGGTGGGGATTTTTCTCCGAAAAAGACAATTTCTCATCTTCCCCAGAGTCTGGAAGTATGACGAGAGTGTGAATGTGCGCGTGATCTAATGATTAAAACCCAACGAATACGAGTTAACACCTTCGATATGTCCCAACGGAGAACGGCCGCCGATATGACCATTGTAGTTAAAGGGGAGTATAAATGCAACAAGAAAAAATATACGTAAATGAAATTGTACATAAGCACTGGAATAGAATTAGGAAAGACAAGAAGAAATGGAATAATAATGGAAAGAATAATAAAATTTTGATATGTGTTTGGCCAAAGAAGAAGTGCAAATTATGAAATTATGCGTGAGACAGCAAAAAGGATTAGCGAACTCAAATAATTGGTGGGCAGAGATAGGAGGAATTATGGAAAAAATAGGAATGGGAGATATATGGAGATTAGAGGAAAGAAATACAAGTGATGTGGGTAAATTGGTAAAATGCAGAATACAAGATATAGAAAGACAGGAAATATGGGGAAGTCTAGAAAATATGAAATCATTATAATTTTACAAGCAAATAAAAAGAAATTCGGAACGAGAAGCATATGTAGATTACTGCAACAGACAAGAGAGAGAAGGGTTAGCTTGGATGAGAACAGGGACAATATTTCTAAGAGGGAGAACAGGTAGGGAAAAGGGAATTTTTGAATTGTTTAGGGGAAAAGAAAGCATAGAACACTATGTAACAGAGTGCGAGGAGGACGCAGTGTGGAGAAAAAAGATTTGGGAGGAAAATTGGGAGAAAGTAGAGAAGAGGATAGTAGCTATACAAATGTTAACGGGCAGGGAGGAAATGAAGATAAGAAGTATTGGTGAGTTCTTGCAGAAATTAAAAGAAAAATGGGCGAGAAATGTTAAGAATATAAGAAAGGAAGATTAGGGTGAAGAAAGGGACTAATTAAGTAACAAAGAGGCATGGAGGTTAAGTGCTACCTGACAGAGAAGGTCAGGGTGTCATGTAAGCCAAGGTGGCTACAAGGTAAAAACAAATATATGTAGCCTTAAGTTGAAAATTGTAAAGTTTTGGAATATACACAATAATAATGAGGTAGATTAGGTACCGTAGTTTTATCTTTTGTGGATACACTTCCCAGAAGATGAGGAAACCCTAGGAGAAATGTGGGCTGCTGGAATGCAACAGATACCTCAGAGTACCTGCTGATTTACTGGCGTGGCCAACCAAATGAAAGACGCTCGTGGTGACCTGTCCAATCCGCTGGAGGGTTGCTCAAAGCTGCTCTCCAATTGGACCGAGTAAAGCATTTTTCTGCATTGGAGACCTCAATGTTCAGTCTCTGGCACAGCTGCGAAAAACATCCAAAACATAATACTCTGCGCCATCTGCCTGCCATTAACTGACAGCCCCAGTGCCGAGCTGTAATATGAGCTTACGAAATGAGAGAAAGGTAAGACATGATATAAAACATTAGCCTTACCGATCAGGGAAGCGTCCAATACCTATGGAGTCTTGTTGCTCTGTTTTGTGGTCTTCAATATGATGCCCATTTGAACAATGTCCTAGACTAAAGAATTGACAGTGCAAAACATGTACTATATGAATACATCAAAATAATTAGGGAATGAGAGCATCTATCACCTGCTATACGAAGGTTACTCCAAAGTATATACGATTGCAGGTGTTTGGTGATCCGCAGCTGTTTGATTCGTGGTTTGATTTCTTTATATTAGTTTAGGATCCTATATTCCGCCCTTTATGAAAAAGTTTTTCAAAATGATATTAAGATGTCTACAGGATGATATCAAAACCGAACCGAAATATACATGAGGGAAACTACATGCAGTGTTTATCGAGTACACAAAAGCATTTGACTTAATGGAAAAAGTAGAAGAAATAGCAGGCAGAACGTCAAAGGTAGAATATTAAAGAACATACTAGCAAGAAACATCGTTGAAACAGACGACATGCTGACAATATCTGACCCAAACGAGCAAACAAATGAAGATGACGCAATTAGCCCCCTCCTTTTCATAATAACTACAGCTGAAACTCAGTATGTATTATGTATTCCGTATGTACGGTGATGATACAGTCCTAGTATCACCAATCATATAAAACCTACAAGTAGCTCTTGACAAACTCACCAAATAGACAGAAGAAAATGATTTAAACTTAAATGAAGACAAAAACTGTGGTAAACTTTTTCAGGAAAGCAGGAAGACAGACAGCAAGCGACAATAAGCTATACGAAGGGGGGAGGGAGCAAAAGAAACCGGATTGTTGTCATAAAAACTGTATTGAATAACCTTTTTACAAAATTAATTCAGTCACCTTCAAAATACTCTCTATTACATGCGATGCACTTGTCAAGTCTCTTTTCCCACTGTTGGAAGCATGTTTGGAACTCTTCAAGTTTGATATTGTCCAGTGCCCTTTCCGAAGCTGTTTTTACCGCCTCCACATCGTCATAACGCTCCCCTTTTAGCGTTTTTTTTTTTTCATTCGTGGCAATAGGAAAAAGTCGCACGGGGCTAGGTGCGGCGGATACGGGGAACAACAGATCACCTCTGAGATGCCAAATAGTGGGTCACTAGTAAGGCCGTGTGCGCTGGAGCGTTATCGTGCTGCAGAAACCAGTCACCTGATCGTCAAAGTTCCGGGCGTTTCCTCCTCACATCCTCTCACAGACGCCTTAAAGCATCCAAGTAAATGTGCTGGCCGGGGGGTACGAATTCCCGATGTACAATTCCATGAACATCGAAACAGACAATGATCATCGTCTTCACATTTGACCTCACTTGCCTTGCCTTTTTGGTCTGGGAGAGTTGGGAGTCCTCCACTGCCTTAACGCTTGCTTGGTTTCTGGATCATACCCGTAACACCAACTCTCATACCCTGTAATGACTTTGTTCAAGAAGTTTGGATCACGTGCAATCTCTGTTTTCAAGTCCTGACACACATTCATGCGGATGGTTTTGTGCTCCTGTGTGAGAAGGCGCGGAACAAATTTAGCTTCAACACGTCTCATGTGCAAATTCTCCCTCAAAATCCACTGGCACGAGCTCCAACTGATTCCTGTCGTTGCTGAAATTTGGTCGATCGTTTGGCGACGATCCTCGTTGATCTTTTGGCGGACCTTTTCAATGTTCTCCTCATTTCGCAATGTTGAAGGGCGTTCAGAACAAACTTTGTCTTCAACACACATCTCACCACGTTTAAAGCGCCCAAACCACTCTAAAACCTGTGTGCGGCTCATAAAATTCTCCTGGAAAGCTTCCTGAAGCATTTGGTGTGCCTCCGTTGCAGTTTTTTAAGCAGAAAACAATATTTCAGACACTCTTTGTTCTTTTAAAGTTGCCATAACCACTTCGCAGAGGTAACCCGCCAACAGTCAGAGAAACACAATACCACACTTGTACGTTCAGCTCTACACTGACGCCGTCTGCACAGATGTTTCATGAAGGTCTCTACTATCACCATCTAGCGTTGGAACCCTGTACTACGTCTAGGAGTGGCAGTGCCGTCGAAGTCCTGTTTCTTTTGGGTCCCCAATCGTATAAGCAGGCAACATGAAGACATGTATTAAGACAGTACATAACACATTTTAAGTACCTAGGAATCATCCTTCAAACCAAAGGATTTCTAAACACAATGTACAATGAGCAGACAGCAGCAGCAACGAAGGGTATTACCGGAATAAGAAATTTAAGACGATTGTTATTGACCACAGCTTTGAATCTCTTTGGCTTAAAAGTATTGCCCCTACTGACGTATGGTATACAGATTA
The DNA here is from genome assembly GCA_030765055.1 of Mantis religiosa. Taxonomy (NCBI): domain Eukaryota; kingdom Metazoa; phylum Arthropoda; class Insecta; order Mantodea; family Mantidae; genus Mantis; species Mantis religiosa. The sequence continues at coordinate 32,387,408 of CM060954.1, forward strand.
TATGGGAGCATTTTGGCAAATCGAATCTGAAAGACAGAAAATATCAATGGGACGTTTCTTAAAAAACGCATTATGCCAGTCGAATTATACTCAAACTCGACTGGTATATATCCTGTCAAGTGAACCTTACTTCAATGAAGAACTTCGGCTCAACATGCTTTTACCCTGCACGCATACTGTGATCTACTGAAAGAGCTCGAAGGCAAAACAATGGTTGAGAGCAGAATATGACTTTCGCCATCTGGTGACAGGGGTACAGCTTCACGGCTTCCACCATGAAGTGTGCCGGATAGAGAAGTTCCATACACCGGACACGGTCTGCCAATGCAGATTATGTAGTAAACAGTGTGAAATATACCATGTGATGGTGTGTCCTGAGAGAGGACATCCCTAAGTTCAAACTGCAAAGATTAAAGTGTAAGGATCCTGCCCTCTGCATTGTTCTAGCTCCTTGGGACAGCGGCTCTCAGTCTCTACTTGTCCCATCCTTCCTCCCGGGATGCCCCACTTTGGTACATAGGTACAAGAGATTAAGCCTGGTTACAGTGCAGAATCCCTCCGTACCGTATTCCAATAGAATCCTCAACATCCTTGGAAGTGGTTGAACTTAGAAGTTAAGCATTTAACCAACATTCTGTTCTAAGCTTTAGGTAATCACCTCTGTGCGTGTTCTAAAGATAGGGAGTTCCAAAACGTGCGGGCTCGATTTTTTAATACACTACAGTATTTCATCTAGTAGGGTTCCCGAGCCAGATCTCTGGATTGGGTGCCTCTGAGTGGTGAGAGAGCTAATGCCAAACCCCCAAACAAGGTGTTTGACCCTAATCTAAGTTAAAAAAGAGTACATTAAACTAAATTCAGTGTAAAGCCAAAGCAAAACCAGAGCGAAGAAGGAGCCAAGCCAGAACCAAGACAAAGTTAAGATGCAGAACGAAGTTAATGTGAGGCCGGAGCAGGACAGGAGTGGGGCCAGAACATAGCAAGAGCCAAGACAGATCGAAGACAGATCCAAGCAAGAGTATAGTTAAGGAATGTTAGAGTGAAGCCAGGGCGAAGCCTGAGCGAAGCCAGAGCCAAGCCAGTGCGGGACCGTATCGGGGAACGGACCCTAGCCAGAGCAAAGCCAGAGTGCAGCCAGAGCGGGAATGTAGTGGGGACCGGGGCCTAGCCAGAGAGACAGCAGAGCGAAGCCAGTGCGGGACAGTAGTGGGGACCGGAGCCTAGCTAGAGCAAAACCAGAGTGGAGCCAGAGCGTAGCCAGAGCGGAACTTGATTGGAGCCAGAGCGGGATCGAAGTGGGGAACGGATCCTAGCTAGAGCAAAGTCAGAGTGGAGCCAGAGCGTAGCCAGAGCGGAAATTGAGCGGAGCCAGAGCGGGATCGAAGTGGGGACCGGGACTTAGCCAGAGCAAAGCAAGAGCAAAGCCAGAGTGGAGCCTGAGCGGAAATTGAGCGGAGCCAGAGCGGGACCAGAGTGGTGACCGGGGTCTTGCCAGAGCAAAGCCAGAGTGGAGCCAGAGCGTAGCCAGAGCGGAACTTGAGCGGAGCCAGAGCGGGCTGGTGTGGTGACCGGGGCCTAGTCAGAGCAAACCCAGAGTGGAGCCAGAGCGTAGCCGGAGCGGAAATTGAGCGGAGCCAGAGCGGGCTGGTGTGGTGACCGGGTCCTAGCCAGAGGAACGCCAGAGTGGAGCCAGAGCGGGACCGGAGTGGTGACCGGTGCCTAGCCAGAGAGAAAGCAGAGCCAAGCCCGTGCAGGACGGTAGCGGGGACCGGAGCCTAGCCAGAGCAAAGCCAGAGTGGAGCCAGAGCGTAGCCAGAGCGGAACTTGAGCGGAGCCAGATCGGGACCGGAGTGGTGACCTGGGCCTAGCCAGAGAGAAAGCAGAGCCAAGCCAGTGCGGGACCGTAGTGGGGACCGGAGCCTAGCTAGAGCAAAGCCAGAGTGGAGCCAGAGCGTAGCCAGAGCGGAACTTGAGCGGAGCCAGAGCCAAGCCAGAGCGGGACCGGAGTGGTGACCGGAGCCTAGCCAGAGCGGAGGCAGTGCGATGCCAGTGTTTAAGGTACAGAATTAAGTGTGAGGCCAGAGTGGGGCCTGAGCGAAGCCAGAACGGGTAGGAGGCAGGCCGGAACCTAGCCAGAGTTAAGCCAGGGTAAATTTAGAGGAATTTTAGAGTGAAGTTTGAGTGAGGGTAGGGTGAAGCGGGAGAGAAGCCAGAGCAGAGCTAGAGCAGAGAAAGGGTAAAGTCAGAATGAAGCCAAAGCAAAGTCAAAGTTTGCTGGAGGAAAACCAGAGCAAAGCTAATGTAAAGCCAAAGTAAAGCCAAAGTGGACCTAGAGCAAAGTGAAGGCAAAGCCACAGCAGAGTCAAAGGAAAGTTAAAGATAAGTTAAGTGAAAGAAAGAATAGTAAAGTGAAATACAGTTTTTGAAAGGGCACTAATGACCATCGAGTTGAGTGCCCCTAAATTTCAGTCAATCAATCTTAGTAGAGAAAGATTACCTGAATTACGTACTTTAAGCGCATTTTGTTTAGTTTTCGTTGTTGCTAAACAGCTTTTGTATTTCTTATGCGGTATCATGACTAACAATTTACACCCTGGAAAAGTAGAGTCAGACTGAAAAATTCAATGCAATAGCCGGGATTTCAACCACTATACCGGGATATCAACTATATTACAGCGAAGCTGTCCAGAGTTATATATTTAATCAGAAATTTGAACAGTCATGTACCTGATTCATATTTAAGAACAGCCTATTTTGCATTCTTCCACAGTATAATCTCATATGGCATTTTACTCTGGGGAAGAAGCAGTCATATTTCTACTATCCTAATATTACAAAAAAAAATAATAATTATAATTCGTACCATCTCAAATTCAGATAAATTTGCACATTGTAAACCTCTATTTATAAAATTAAGAATTATGACTGTGATAAATGTATATATTTATAATACTCTCATCTATGTAAAAAGTAACTTAACCGACCAGCTATCCAGGCAGGATATTCATAATTATAATACTAGGTTTAATTATAAGCTCAATATACCATATCATAGATTAACTAAAACCTTTAACAGCTTTGAAGTATTAACTGAATTATTAGGTAATACATTTAAATGCAAATTATTTGAATGGTTAGTTTCCAAACCTTATTATTCAATACAGAAATACTTTAACAGGTGTAGTTAAACTTTGGCCTACGTCATGAAATATTCTTATTTCCTCATTTTATTTTAAGTCTCTATATTTGTATATCTAATGTAAGTATTTTATTGATTTATTTTTATTTTCACTGTATTATAACTGTATTAATTTGTACTCTATTTTTGACTTTGTCTATTGCTGTAATAAGCTTAACAACAATAAATCATTAAATCATTAAATCATTAAATCATTAAATCATTAAATCATTAAATCATTAAATCATTAAATCATTAAATCATTAAATCATTAAATCATTAAATCATTAAATCATTAAATCATTAAATCATTAAATCATTAAATCATTAAATCATTAAATCATTAAATCATTAAATCACTGATCTCCGTGCAGCCACTCTAACCATTCAGCTACTGTTGCCAAAGCACCAGAATAACATTAAATTCTACAACTGACTCCTGTTTTTCCCGGTAAACCAACTAGGAGTTCTCATTAAGATAAGAGAACAACTACCTTAATGGCGACTTAATCTGCTGTAAGTACTTGTGGGGGTATCTAAAAATAAAGTGTACAAAAATATACCAGGAACAATTGACGTTCTCAAGGAATTCATTCGATTTGAAATAAGTTACATTGGCGAAGATACTCTCCGTAAAACTTCAGAGAACATGGTGAGACGAGTGCAAACATGTATAGATGCTGGTGGAGGACACTTCTAACACATTCTCTGACATGTAAATAGTGTAGTGTAATCTCCCAATTGGGTATTATATTCTCACAAAGTTGCATGCGTGTCTTATTATTGGTTGAAAAGTTATGGCTTATTGAATTAGTTCAGGTTTATTTGGATCGCACTGCACTATGCAAGCTAGTGTAGTGTATATCTGTTAATGCCTTCCGTATTTACAATAAACTGGTATTGTATGAACCTTTTCCATAAAAAAATACAAACCTCCATCCTGACCAGAAAACTGGCACCCATGTTACTGAAACAGACTTACTTTCTCTACAAGGTGTAGACTAAAGGTTCTCCTGCCACTTCTGCATTGGCCGACCAAAATCTGTGTTTCAGTAGCACGATATAGGGACGTGCTTCGCAATGATGTACTCCATCTTTTCAGTGTTTTAAGTTCTTTGTTCATGGTGTAATTGTTCAATACTTATGCATCCCCCTGTAGTCTGGGAACTCAACTTTCTATTCTTAATTTCTCTAAGATGTATGTACTCGTAGTTCAGAGAAAAGTAATTGCATTCCACCCTAAAATTAAATTCGGGAAATAAATATTTCGAAGATCCTTATATAATGAAGTTTTTTTTTTTTTCAGAATGATTCGTATGGGTATCGGTGAATAAGATAACTAACTGAAAAACTTTAGATCAATTCCAAGATTAATTTTTTAATTCCGATAACTTCCAATCTCTTCAAATAATCTTACACAAAGAAAAAGTCCCCTAGACCAGCTAACCTTTACCCGAACCTTTTTTTTTTTTTCAAATGTTGTGTAACTCTCAAAAATTCTCTTAATATATGCTCATATCCCCCCCCCCATGTTCTGAACATATAATCAAGATTCAAGATTAGATTTATTGTGCATATTCCAAAATTTTACAATGTACAACTCTAGGCTACATTTATTTGTCTTTGCCTTGCTTCCAACTTGGCTTACATGACACCCTGGTCTTCTGCTTTGCCAGGTAGCTCTTAACCTCCATGCCTCCTTGTTACTTAATTAACCCTATTCTTCCCCCTCATCTTCCTTTCTTATATTCTTTACACTTCTTGCCCACTTTTCATTCAATTTTTCAGCAATACTTCTCACCTTCTTTTCCTCCCTGCCCGTTTCCATTGTTATAGCTACTATCCTCTTCTCTACTTTCTCCTATTTTTCCTCCCAAACCTTTTTTCTCCACATTGCACCATCCTCGTATTCTGTTCCATACTTACTCCCCCCCCCACACAATTCACAAATTCCCTTTTCCCTACCTCTTATCCCTCTTAGAAATAGTATTCCTGTTCTCATCCAAGCTAACCCTTCTCTCTCTCTTGCCTATTCCAGTAATCTACATATGCTTCTCGTCCACAATTTCTTTTTATTTGCTTGTAAAATTATAATGATTTCATACACGACTAGTAAATGGTGTATATACAATTGTTTTTGAATATTGTTATGGTATGAAACATTTGATGATCATTGTGACCATTATCTACAGAAGCGAGTGCTGTAACATTAAATTCGTACCAGAAAACTTACTTTAAGAATAGTTAGAATGATTTCTAGTAAACGATGCAGTTCAGAATGCCATGTGAATGCAATATATAGTTTTAGTATTTTTGTTCCCGTACGGTTAATTTAGCATCAAGAACTATGCACCAAGAACTATGAGTTGCAAACATATAAAATAATGGACTCAGACGAGTTAAAACTTGGCGCCGGGAGAAAATTGGAAATCAAAGTGACATCGGCTAACACTCCAATATGAAGTACTGTAAGTGAGACATGAAGCGTATACGAACGAAAACCATTTCTACGCTGTTTTTGTATATGTATACACTCCGCTTATTTTAGAAACATTTTAAGAAACGCTGGATTGCCAGGAATCGAGTCGTGCAGTACCGGTAGTCATTTCCTGATTCCTGCGCAATTTTCGTCCCAATATGCCTTAAATTACTACCCTGAAGCTGTTCCGAAAAAAAAGAGCCTCTCTTTTGGATTGCGATTTGGTGCTTATCGGAAATGCACTGCTGTTGATACTTTTTGATTTTCACAACGATATTAGAAACTTTGCATTTAGTACTGCTAATTTGTATGTGTTTGGTTTGGAATATATACTACTATAAGTTGATTTCTTAAAGTTTAACTTGGTACTGTCAAACTTATATTTAGTTATCTTTATGCAAAAATATGTTCTACCTTAAATTGTAAACGTATCACTTTTATTTTGATATACATATGAAGGTACACGTTAGGTAAATACAGTGGCCGAAATGGAAATCTTTACGTGTTAATAAAAACAACAAACACTGGTGTATCTCGGATGCGAGAGCCCTTAGTGGTTTACCGGGAAAATATACGAATCAAATGGAGAACTTAATATCAGGAGGGCACGTTGACCATGGTAGCTCAAAGGATAAGAGCGACTGGATGGTAACCAGGAGATCCGTGGCTCAAATCCCGGTCATGGTATTGAATTCGTCATGTTGACTCTATCTAACAAACACTGGATATACATGGTTTATTTTGAACTTCTTCATACAATTGGTCATATTTCCCTTAAGCTGCATCGCGGCCCGGGTTCGATCCCAGACGATCGCAAAGTGAGATTTGTGGTGGACAACACGGCGCTGGGGCGGGTTTTCTCCGGGATCTCCAGTTTTCCCCGCAATGTCATTCCACCAGTGCTCCATCTTCATCTCATGTATCATCAGTGTCACCGCCTGCGGGACCGTATGTAGTAAAAGCGGGCGTTAAACACTACACATTTCATTTCCTTAAGTTGCATCACCTAGGAAAGAAACTCAATTAAGAATTTACAAAGTGATGGCAATCCCAATACTAAACTATGGAAGTGAGGCATGGATAATAAGGGAAAAGGAGAGGAGTAAAATACAAGCTGCTGAAATGAGATTTTTACGATCAATCAAAGGATGTACAAGAGAAGATCATATTAGGAGTGAAATTATTAGAAGTACAACCGTTATTAGAAGAAATCCAAAGATATAAAAACAAATGGGTCGAACACCTTAATCACATGCCAAGAGAAAGAATGCCAAAACAAACCTTCAATTATAAACCAAGAGGACGAAGAGATGGCTTCAGGAAATGTGAGACCGGAACAGGCTTAAGCCTATCCCGTGAAGGAAGAAGAAGAAGAAGAAGAAGAAGAAGAAGAAGAAGAAGAAGAAGAAGAAGAAGAAGAAGAAGAAGAAGAAGAAGAAGAAGAAGAAGTTGTATCACCTTCATGAGTGTCCTGGGCATTGAATCTGCTAGATTTTTAAAATATTTTTGTCCATATCCACCTATAACTTCCTCAAAGCTTCCTGCAGCTCCTTAATATTTGAATATAGAACAGCCCTCGCAGAAGGGATGAAGTGGTGAATGTGAATGTAAGGATCTACTCCCATTAGTCATGGACCCGTAGGAACAGAACCCGGGCCTCTCGGGTATATTTACCGTAGGCCAGTACCTATTTTATAAACTGCCCCCTACCCGCTGTTCGCGGCAGACAGGACGGAAGTGGATACGCCACTTACGCGACGGTCCTTAATGAACCGGCTAACAAAAACCTTGGTAGGGCCGCCGGTGATCTAGCACACCAGCTACTTGCTCTGCAGGCTAGTACCCGGGACTTATGACCCTCTACCTCCTCCGGGCGGCCGGAACCTGGTGATCTAGCACACCAGCTACTAGCTCTGCAGGCTAGCACCCGAGACTTATGAGGCAACCCTCTACCCCTCCGGGCGGCCGGAGCCTGGTGATCTAGCACACCAGCTACTAGCTGTACAGGCTAGTACCCGGGACTTATGAGGCAACCCTCTACCCCTCCGGGCGGCCGGAGCCTGGTGATCTAGCACACCAGCTACTAGCTCTGCAGGTTAGTACACGAGACTTATGAGGCAACCCTCTACCCCCTCCGGGCGGTCATAGCCTGGTGACCTAGCACACCAGCTACTAGCTCTGCAGGCTAGCCCCCGGGACTTATGAGGCAACTCTCTACCCCCTCCGGGCGGCCGAAGCCTAGTGATCTAGCACAGCAGCAACTAGCTCTGCAGGCTAGTACCCGGGACTTATGAGGCAACCCTCTACCCCATCCGGGCGGCCGGAGCCTGGTGACCTAGCACACCAGCTAGTAGCTCTGCAGGCTAGCACCCGGGACTTATGAGGCAACTCTCTACCCCCTCCGGGCGGCCGAAGCCTAGTGATCTAGCACACCAGCTACTAGCTCTGCAGGCTAGTACCCGGGACTTATGAGGCAACCCTCTACCCCTCCGGGCGGCCGAAGCCTAGTGATCTAGCACACCAGCTACTAGCTCTGCAGGCTAGTACCCGGGACTTATGAGGCAACCCTCTACCCCCTCCGGGCGGCCGGAGCCTGGTGATCTAGCACACCAGCTACTAGCTCTGCAGGCTAGCACCCGGGACCTATGAGGCAACCCTCTACCCCCTCCGGGCGGCCGGAGCCTGGTGATCTAGCACACCAGCTACCAGCTCTGCTGGCTAGCACCCGTGGCTTATGAGGCAACCCTCTAGCCCCTTCGGGTGGCCGGAGCCAGGTGATCTAGCACACCAGCTAGTAGCTCTGCAGGCTAGTACCCGGGACTTATGAGGCAACCCTCTACCCCCTCCAGGCGGTCATAGCCTGGTGATCTAGCACACCAGCTACTAGCTCTGCAGGTTAGTACCCGAGACTTATGAGGCAACCCTCTACGCCCTCCGGGCGGCCGGAGCCTGGTGATCTAGCACACCAGCTACTAGCTCTGCAGGCTAGTACCCGGGACTTATGAGGCAACCCTCTACCCCTTCCGGGCTGCCGGAGCCTGGTGATCTAGCACACCGGCTAGTAGTTCTGCAGGTTAGCATCCGTGGCTTATGAGGCAACACTCTACCCCCTCCGGGCACCCGGAGCCTGTTGATCTAGCACACCAGCTACTAGCTCTGCTGGCTAGTACCCGGGACTTATGAGGCAACCCTCTACCCCCTCCGGGCCGCCGGAGCCTGGTGATCTAGCACACCAGCTACTAGCTCTGCAGGCTAGCACCCGGGACTTATGAGGCAACCCTCTACCCCCTCCGGGCGGCCGGAGCCTGGTGATCTAGCACACCAGCTACTAGCTCTGCAGGCTAGTACCCGGGACTTATGACCCTCTACCCCCTCCGGGTGGCCGGAGCCTGGTGATCTAGCACACCAGCTACTAGCTCTGCAGGATAGTACCCGGGATTTATGTGGCAACCCTCTAACCCCTCCGGGCGGCCGGAGCCTGGTGATCTAGCACACCAGGTACTAGCTCTGCAGGCTAGCACCCGTGGCTTATGAGGCAACCCTCTACTCCCTCCGGGCGGCAGGAACCTGGTGATCTAGCACACCAGCTACTAGATCTGGAGGCTAGCACCCGTGACTTATGAGGCAACCCTCTACCCCCTCCGGGCGGCCGGTGCCTGGTGATCTAGCACACCAGCTACTAGCTCTACAGGCTAGCACCCGTGGCTTATGAGGCAACCCTCTACCCCCTCCGGGCGGCCGTAGCCTGGTGATCTAGCACACCAGCTACTAGATCTGCAGGCTAGTACCCGTGACTTATGAGGCAACCCTCTACCCCCTCCGAGTGGCCGAAGCCTGGTGATCTAGCTCACCAGCTACTAGCCCTGCAGGCTAGCACCCGTGGCTTATGAGGCAACCCTCTACTCCCTCCGGGCGGCAGGAACCTGGTGATCTAGCACACCAGCTACTAGATCTGCAGGCTAGCACCCGTGGCTTATGAGGCAACCCTCTACCCCCTCCGGGCGGCCGGTGCCTGGTGATCTAGCACACCAGCTACTAGATCTGCAGGCTAGTACCCGGGACTTATGACGCAACCCTCTACCCCCTCCGGGCGGCCGTAGCCTGGTGATCTAGCACACCAGCTACTAGATCTGCAGGCTAGTACCCGGGACTTATGACGCAACCCTCTACCCCCTCCGGGCGGCCGGAGCCTGGTGATCTAGCACACCAGCTACTAGCTCTGCAGGCTAGCATCCGTGGCTTATGAGGCAACCCCCTACCCCCTCCGGGCGGCCGGAGCCTTGCCAGAGGTACCCAATTTCCCGTCGGTGGCAGGAATACACTGCCCCCTCGAGACCAACCCAATCCCAACAGCTTCCAGAGGGAGGGACTCAAATGTTCGGGCCGAGGTTCCTCTAGTAACGTCAGAGGTACCACGAGTGCTACTGGTGGTGAAGTGGTAGCTATATTTGATTACACCAAGCGGGATGGCTCAGGTGGTTTCGTTTCTGGACCGCATTTGGGAAGCTCGGGTTCGATTCCCATGGCCGACCTACCTGACCCAAGATTTTTCGGGGGGTTTCCTGGATCGCTAGGCAAATGCTGGGTCGGTTAATTACATCCCCGAATTTCATTTCATTATCATTTCACATCATATCTCATCTGGTGGTCTCTTTCAGGGTAGAAGTGTCGGCGGGAGTGTCGGCGGTGCATGGCAGGATGATATGATCTGACGAAATCTACTTCCTTCTCCGGTAGGTCGGCTGCCGGTCTCCACTCCTCTACTGCGACCATTTCGGGACCGCCAGGCAGGGACCTTTGGGGCTCGGATCACCTGTCTTTCTACCATTAGGACTCGGCTGCTGGGTTCGTTGCCGTACCGCAGTAGGAAAGCGTGACCGTTGAGCTGATCTGTTGGGGGAAGTCTCTATCCATGTAAATCATAGGGACACTACTCTCTGTGCTGTCGTGGCTCCTTGAGTCGGCGGCTCTCTGTCTCCTTCGACTCATCCGTCCTCCCGGGGATGCCCCACTTGGGGGAATAGGAACAATGAGCCCAAAATCCTAATCCTATATTTGATTGCGGCTAAAGTGACCAACGTCAGTATATTTTCAGAGTTACAAAGTTCTAAATAGCTTAAGGATAATTTTCCAGGTTTTACTCGGTTCTAATTAACGCTCTACTAAGGCTGCAATTGTTTTAAAGAGATTGTTATATTCGTTGTTTATTTACTCACTGTAGATTCAGAATTTAGACAGGTTTCCTGATTTTCTTCAGCCTATTAGTTGACGAGTTTACTCTTTGGTTATTGTATATTTCCATATGGTGATGTTTCAACACATTTCTTGTGTTGAAGGGACATGCAATGCAAGATATGTTCTATTAAAAATGTATTATGTGCGATGCTAGTTTGTTACTCTACGGTAATTCTAGAGAAAAAAGAAACATTTAAAGCCTTTTAGTGATACATATTTCCTGCTTCTTTTGTATTGCAGTGTTCTGAAAACAAGTATATATTATTCGATTCAAAATTAAATCCAGAGGTGATTGTCCCTCACATTTTATTTGATTGCCCGTTTTTCTGTTTTGAAAGATACGAACTTGAATTATTGCTTCAATCCTTAGGTTACACTTTCTCTAAACCACTTACACATATTCTGATGAATTACAAAACTTATCAGCATATCATGGCCTTCTTAAACTAAATGATTCATCTTGATGTTTACTGCTTTTCAGCTTGATATTGCATTTGTTTGGTTTTCGTAAATTGTATTACATTCATAAATTTGTAAACTATATTCCTGATAGTAATAAAAATTTGGATAATTAATAAATAAATAAGTATATATTAGGTTTTTTATAACAGATCTGTATCTCAGTGTGGTATTATTTTGCCTATATGCTATAACTTACCTGCATAGATGTTTGTAAGAGAATTAAACTAAAATAAATGACTAATACTTTATTGTTTGTTTTAAGACTTCAGGAGCCTTAATGACATTCTCGGCTGTGAAGTACATTTCGTTTAGGAACCGTGTCTGTCTGAAAATCTAAGAGCTGGAAATTAATTGTTCTTTCACACTGGCCGTGTGTAGGCTAAAGTGTGGAAAGATAGAGTCAGACTGAAAAACTTAATGCCATAGCCGGGATTTGAACCACGGATTTTCTGGTTGCCCTCCAGCCGCTCTAACCCTTGAGCTACTATGGCCAACGTGCCGACATGACATTAAATTTCCCAACTGACTCGTTTTTTCCCGGTAGACCACTTAGGAGTTCTCACAAACACATGAGACAACTACCTTAATGGTGACTTACAACGTGTAAGTACTTTAAAGCCCGGGCTTTATAGTTAACCACTATTAGGTCAATTAATGGAAATTAATTGTTCTTTCACACTGGCCGTGTGTAGGCTAAAGTGTGGAAAGATAGAGTCAGACTGAAAAACTTAATGCCATAGCCGGGATTTGAACCACGGATTTTCTGGTTGCACTCCAGCCGCTCTAACCCTTGAGCTACTATGGCCAACGTGCCGATATGACATTAAATTCTCCAACTGACTCGTGTTCTTCCCGGTAAACCACATAGGAGTTCTCATAAACACATGAGACAGCTACCTTAATGGTGACTTACAACGTGTAAGTACTTTAAGGCCCGGGCTTTATAGTTAACCACTTCAATTAATGGAAATTAATTGTTCTTTCACACTGGCCGTGTGTAGGCTAAAGTATGGAAAGATCCGTGGTTCAAATTCCGGCTATGGCATTGATTATTTCAGTATGACTCTATCTTTCCATAATCTAAGAGTCCGTTGTCCTCTTGGCATTCACAGAAATCTTGGACATCGGTTTGATGAATTGCTTTTACGCTCCTTGTAGAATTATTGAACAAATATTTTCTAGAATAGGGCTTTTGGAAAAACGGGTTTTATCCTCAAACAGATACTTATCTGACCTTCGGTAAAATCCCCTATGGCCATCGTAGGGATAAATAAGTAAAATAATGTAAGGAAAATTAAGAGGACGGGAGGAGACTAGATCTGTAGATCACTTTCTTGAAGAAATTGCAGAAGAGCTTGGTATACAGGTTTGTGGCATAACTGTAATATGGTGTTGACGCTAGCCGGAAAAGGAACAGACTGTTGAAGTAGGGGGCGGTGGAAGGAAGAACGGTGGGTTCGGTAGCGAGAGCAACTGAACAGGAGATGATTGAGGTCAGCGGTTTCGCCTGGGTCGTCAGGACATACAGGGGAATCGATGAGACGTAGTCGGTGTAGATGCGCAGGGTAACATCCATGTCCAAGTCGCATTCTAATGACGGAGGTGAGATGTCGACGTGCAATCCTAAAGCTGGAGAACAAAGGGGTCGTGGATAGATGCGTCTGAACGGTGGCGTAGTGTTTGCCTTTGATGGACTGCGAACGAATCCAGGCGTCATTCCAGCGACAATAGGCGTCAAGATGAAGGACCGGGAAGAAATCCGTGTAGGGCAGTTGGATGCCTTGAAAGGTGCCTTGGGCGAGTCCCTGTTTTGCCAGGCGATCGGCGACTTCATTGTATCGAATTCCGACATGCCCTCTGATCCAAAGGAAGTGAATTTGATGTCCGGCTGTGGTAGCGTTGTTCATCAACGTCAGTATCTCGTAAAGATAACGGTGCATATCTCTCGCCCAGAGAGGAGATGGGAGTCTCTGCAGCACACTCTGCGCATCGGTTAAGACCAGCAGTTTGGGGAAGCCCTCAGAAATCCCATATTTCAAAGCCTCACGAATGGCCAGAACCTCCGCAGTGTAGTTGGAAGCCTCCATAGGTAGGCGGTATCGAGCCAGGGCATTAGTAGAAGGACAGACGTATATGTTTGCGTCTATCGTTTGATTCATTGACACAGCTCTTGGCAGAGATGAAGGTGAAATACGTATCGCAGTATCTTCTGTGCTTGTTCCTTATAGCGGGGATTACTGTATAAACAGTTGAATAGTCTAATATTTGAGAAGAAACCCAATAAATTCTAGGATCTTTCAATATGAGTTAAGAGATGACGTAACGTGTTTGCTTGTCATTTGTACATTTGGGATATTGACCCACAAAACTTCAATATTATTAATTTTATTGATACTTTAACTGAAATCTCACCTTAAGATTAAAGGATGTACTATATAAGCAATTTTCTAATAAAATTAAAATCTTGTCAAGGGCAATGAAATATTTATACAGAATCAGTAACTTGTAAGATGGCAATATTATTAAAGAATGTTTTCATATTCAAAAGAGAAGTAACTGGGGTGGGTCTTGGGCACATAAAATGAATAACGTGTTGAAGCAGATAGGTATGGGTCATTGTTGGATAAATGCAGATTATGGGTATAGAGGCTTCTGGAAAGAAGTTAAGCTTAGATTAGAAGATATTGACAAGAGGTTTTTTCCAGTACAAGTGACAAAAGCTCATTGAGATTATATAGAGGAATAAAAACAACCTGGGGGAGGGAAGGATATATAGATATATGTAGTAAGTTAGGGCGAGAAGGTTTTGCTTGGGCGAGAACAGGAGTGAGAAACTTGAAAGGTATAGGTCAAGAGAGCGAGCTAGATAAATGTCCATTGTGTGGAGAAGAGAATGCAGACTTCCATTGTATATTATATTGTAGTCAAACAAAGATATGAAAAGAGCTGGCCTCGCTACACAAATTGGGGTGTGGGGGCAAAGAAGTAATTAGAAAAAAGTTTTGTCAGTAAAAGGGGCAAAGAACAGGAGAAATATAGGGAATTATTTAGGGAAAGTTAAAAGTATATTCCTAAGAATAACTGAGAGAAAAATGTAGGGTAGATTAGGTGAAATGCCAAAATGTGTAAAATGGAGTATAGGGCCTCCAGTACACAGAAACCTAGGGTTAGGTGTATGGGGAACTAATTATTATTCAATGGCAAGAAACCTGGCCGGATTTAGGAATACATGTCATTTTCCAGTATGGATTTTATAATTCTAACATTGATTTGGTATTTCCATTTGAGGATGTAAAAGGAAAGATGAGAAATAAATTGAAAATTACAAATATAAGCAATAAGTTTTATTTATAAAGACTCCCTAACCTTATGTCCATGAACCTACAAATATTCATTTGTACACCGGAAAATCTTTTACCATTTTCTAAGCTGTCCTTAATATAAAATGTTACATCAGTTATGTTATCAAAATGGTTCAAGTTTAAAACAATTTTATGACAGATACAACATTCACACACACATATATATATTTTGTTAACTTGATATTGTGTTTTAACTTTCTTTCTTAATATTCATTTTCTTACTTTTTATTTGCTTTTTATTTATTTATTTTTTGACAGTTTCATATGAGTGAAGCCGGTGGGCTGACATTTCGTCCTGTGTTCTTTTATAAGTCAGAAAATATATTCACATGGGGCTGACGACTGTAAGCAAAGTTAAACACTATCAACGTGGGTCATGCTGGAACCCATGACCTTGGGATCATTAGGTCTGCTCGTAACCAACAGAGACACCGACATGAATAAGCTACTGTATCCCCTATCAATGACAAAATTTAGCTTAGGATGACTGGGGCTGAACTTGAAACTTGTAAAATTTTCAATCAAATAGTGAAGGACCTTTACTTTGGAATGGTTGTATTTCAAATTTTGGTAAAACTGTATTCTTTTCATTAAAATTTAAACTGTATTGCTTTTAATTTGTATCAGTTTTACTTTTCGGAACGTTTAAATTAGAGGAGGTTACTCCAAGAAACTTCTTATAGCATGCATTACTTGAAAAAATTTCATAGCAATCACAGAACTAATACTAAAATAACAATACATGGAACTGAAATACTGAGATGCAGGTCATTCAGAATAACCTCATGTTCTACTCAGTCCGCGAGCTTTAATGTTTACTAAAAACAACTATTTTTCTTGGGTGTACAGTTCCATTTTCAACTTTTTTTCTTCAGAAATCTTGCAGAGAATTGTTTGTTGGTATGCACCTAACAACTCCACTAATTAAAAGAATCATTAAGCTACATTTAACATTCTTTGAGTATTTATAAATCAGAAAATCATCGTCTCATCTTATAAGGTAGAGAAGATGTTACATTTCAGCCAAAATTTCAATAGCTTCCGAGATTTAGTTGGAAATATATGCTCTCAGACTTCTGAATCCAAAACAAAAGAAAAGAAGTTCCAAGGTTACGATTTGAGGATTTCAAGGAAGTCCTTCTATAATTTTCAAAACTTTTTGTTTTCTGGGAAGTGACTAATCATTTTTATTAAAGTAGTTCTTATTTGAAACATTTTAGTGTCAAACGAAGCACATATCTTGAGTTTCTGGGTATAGACTTTGAATTACTTTATTGCTAAAGGAATTTTTAGAAATATTACTAATCAGAATATTATGCAGTTAACTATTTTCAAGCTAAACCTAATAGTTTCTCTTTTTATTTCATCATGTAAAGAGAAAATTATTTCAGAAGCATTACAGCTGTTAATTCTTAAAATAATTTAACTATATCTTAAAATTTCCGTAAATATGCAACAATTGCATGTCTAACAGTGTTTACCTCAATTAACATATAGTAGAGAAAGTCATGTGATTGTAACACGTCAAATATTCCTTCTCTTAAAATGATCTAGCGTACATATTTAAAAGTAAATTTAGAAATGTTTTAATGGGTTAAAGGATATGTGTATGTCTAACACACAAGCTCATTTAGCTATAAATGTGTTGTACAAAAATCTTTGTTAAATATTACAATAACATTATTTAAATTGCAGAATTTATCTTAGTAAAGTTAAAAGAAAATAACTGAGTGGTAGTCAAATATAGTTTAAAATATATATTAATGTCAAAGAGAAACAGATGAAATGACTCATTTGATATTCTACGTATGACAATAATAGTCGACTCGAAAAAGTTAGAAAATGTTTGTTCTGAGTAAAATCTGAATACACGGAGGTGTGTTCTATTTGGGAAGCAAAGGAAGGATGCCCTATGAAAGAGTAGAGCCAGACTGATAAATTCAATGCAATACCCGGGATTTGAACCACGGATCTTCTGGTCTCCGTCCAGCCGCTCTAAACCATTGAGCTACTATGGCCAATGTGCCAGCGTGATATTAAATTCTCCAACTAACTCGTATTTTTCCCGGTAAACCACTAGGAATTCTCATAAACACATGAGACAACTACCTTAATGGCGACTTACTATGCTGTAAGTACTTTAAGGCCCGCGCTTTATAGTTAACCACTATTAGGTACAATTAATGAAAATTAATTGTTCTTTCACATTAGCCGTGTGTACGACGTACTATGGAAAGGTAGAGCCAGACTGAAAAATTCAATACCATAGCCGGGATTTGAACCAGAATATCCATGGTTCAAATCCCGGCTATGCGTCCTACACACGGCCAGTGTGAAAGAACGATTAATTTCCAAAGGAAAGATAACAGTTTATTAAATCAGAAAGTCAGCATTGAAAAACTTTTGATAGTTTTCATCAGTGAATAAATCATTTGTTGTACAAAAGCATTAAAATCTTCAATTTTCGCTAAGTCCATCCTAGATCAAGGGATTTAAGGCAACTTCGACTAAGTATTGGCATTCATCAGGTGCATATAAGGTAATAAAGTCAAAATCTTCCACCTCGAAAGTGGTAAACATCATCAAACAAAAACAGTCAATAATAAAAATTAAGAAAAGGCGATGATAATTCTGCTAAAATAAGTATACACACATGATATTTATTCACTAATTAATAAAAAAACCATTACAATGTTTCAGACTTCTACATCATTTACCTGATTATAAAGCCCAAATATGTCGTATAATTTTTGTTTTGCCACTCTTAGTTCAAAAGAAAATAAATTCCCTCATTTGAGGTCTATAGTTATTTTTTGAAGTTTAATTACACTTAAAAATAGCTCAAGAGATGCTTAAAAGAAAAAGATATGTTACAGATTTAAACGTTTATGTATTGGAAGCCACAGAACAAATTTCAGATGAATATGATGACATTTGCGTTTTGAGGAAGTAAATTTGCTGAATACAATTTCCAAAATTTTAAAATTTCAGAACAAGGTGACAAATTACTTTTAGAATTTATGATTCGTAAGTATTTTTAAAGCGAAATATAAATTCCTGCAAGTTTTACGTCAAATGTCAGTATAATATTCCTTTAAGTTCAGTCCTACTAATCAATAATTTTGGAATTAACTCTTACAGGTGTTTCTGTAGTTCAGTTATCGGAGCATTCAAACTCGATGCTTAGGTTGGCTGTACCAAAAAGGCAGTTATTACTAGAATATTGCTTTATTTTGTGTTTGCGCCAGGTGTCTTGATGTAGGGAGCGACCCACCACGTAGAGAAAGTTGCTAGTCATAATAACGTAGTTGCAGCGTGACAGCTTCCACGTCTCTCTGTGAACGGAAATGTCATTGCAATCGAGTTACCTCCTCCCATCTACCGACATGAAATTTTTAAAGGTTGTTTCTCGCAGAAAGCCTGGCTCCGGACGGCGCCTGGCGACGACTGCCATGAATAATGGATGGCTTAGAACGCGAAGAAACTTATATTTGCTTGTCCTTGTTCCTCTTTCATTTAATTACTAGAAAAAGTTCTCTTCTGCTCTGATGGGCTTCTAATGCAATTTGTTTTTACTGATTGCGTGTGTTACGTAACACAGTCCTTCGGAATTATTTAGATATCGATTGTTTTAACTGCTATAAAATTAGAGGGAAATATGAGATATACAGGGTTGAAATTTGATGCAGTTGTGAGCTGTTGGAAAGCTTTACTTTTTTAATGTTTTCGGTAAGTATGTATAATACTCTATAGCATTCAAAAGTTCCACATCCAAATTTCTCCCAAAAATACATTTTAGAGACGCCAGATGGGTATGTGTTCCTAAGAATACATGTCTTAGTAAAAAGTTAAAAAAGTTTGTTATATGCAAATTTTAAGTCCATTATTTCTATAGGGTGCACAGGAAAATTTGTTCCTCCTCAAGCTACCATTTATATTTAAAACGTTACTTGTAATTGTTCTAAAATTTTGATTCTTTAAAGAAATGTCTAATTTCCTGAGAATATGTATCCAGTAATTAGGGAAGTAGCTTTAGTAGGATTAGGAAAGACAAGAAGAAATGGTATAATAATGGAAAGAATAATAAAATTTTAGTATAGGTGTTTGGAAATATAAGAAGGGGAAATTATGAAATTATTCATGAGACAGAAAAAAAATATTAGAGTACTCAAACAGTTGGTGGGAAGAGAAAGGAGGGATTATGTGAAAAATAGGAATGGGAGATATAAGGAGAATAGAGGAAAGGAATGCAAGCGATGTGGATAAATTGGTAAAATGCAGAACAGAAGATGTTGAAAGACAGGAAGTATGGGTAAGTCTATAAAATATTTAATCACTACAATTTTTACAAACAAATAAAAAGAAATTGGGGACGAGAAGCATATGTAGATTACTGCAATAGGCAAGAGAGAGAGAAGGGTTAGCTTGGATGAGAACAGGAACAATATTTCTAAGAGGGATAAGAGGTAGGGCAAAGAAAATTTGTGATTTGTATGGTGATAAAAAGGCATAGAACACTATGTAACAGAGTGCAAGGAGTTGCAATGAGGGGAAAAAAGGTTTTTGAGGAAAATGGGTGAAAGTAGAGAAGAGGATAGTAGCTATAAAAATGTTAATGGGTAGGTAGGAGAAGAAGGTAAGAAGTATTGGTGAGTTCTCACAGAAATTAAAAGAAAAATGGGCAAGAAATGTAAAGAATATAAGAAAGGCAGATGAGGTGGGAATAATGGGGTAATTAAGTAACGAGGAGATATGGAGGTTAAGAGATACCTGGCAGAGCAGGAGACCAAGCTGTCATGTAACCCAAGGTAGCAACAAGGTAAACACAAATAAATGTAGCCTAAACTTGTAAACTGTAAAATTTTATAATATGCACAGTAAAAATATAATCTAATCAATAAATTTAGTTCACCATGTTTTAATATAAGATACCTGTAGTAGAATTAATTTCCAGATCTTTCATCTTACATATATGTGTTTATACTTAAATGATTTTGAAAAAAGTTACTATGGGTTTCGGAGTATTTGGAGGGATCTTGCATTTACTAAATAGCTCGACCTGCTGAATTATTATGTTACAGAACACATTATTGAGGGAATTAACTATGAAAACATTTGAATTGAAATTTGCTCTAAGGTGCAATTTGAGATACCCATTTGCTGTATTCTTTTGTTTCTGGTTACCTTGACAGCAGGCTTAACATAACTGGGAATAATATGTCGATATTATTTAATATATTAAATGAAAGAATTTCAGATAAGTTAATTTGAACGATCAATAATTTTTTGAAAGTGTAAATCCACGGGGCATCTAACAATGAAGAAGAATGACAGAGTTTATTTTCAAAAACACCAGAACATCTTAATCTCGCCATTTTCAATGCCTTTTTTGCTTGAGGTATTCTCAACATAGATATTATTTGTGCCCTTTAAAATTTACTAGAACCCACGTCGGTAGCATTGATGACAGCTTGTCTGCCCCCTGTTCAAAAGGCCCCGAGTTCAAATCTCTGTTATGGTGAGTTACGTGGAGAAGATATTTTCCGCGGTTTTGCCTTGTCCTTAAAGACGAATGTCGGGTAACTCTAAGCTCCATGTATCCCGGACTCATTTGAACATCACTTCACCCTTTTCATTCATCGTCTGGTACGACTTAACGTTGGAGGATGTAAATTAAAGAAAAAAGTTACTAGAACATTTGTTTAAAGCTAAGGTCAGTATTCCTATGAAAACGTTCTTTCCGATTTTGAAAATATGTTAATATTAATTTGGTGCAATACTTAATTAATTTCAAAACTGACAACAAATAACTATTATTTACCACCATGCACTTAAATAGGACTTAGATTAATTAAATATTCTTTTTCACATAAAGTTGTGAAGAAAAAATCAGAAACCCCGGACTTGAAATATTTACAGATCATAAATCGCCATTAAATTTGAGGACACCTTTTGACTTACCGAGGAAATGTTAATTAAATGGGAGGAATTTAACGCCTTGACTGGATATTGACGTGGTAACTCAATTGGTCAAAGTAATGGCAGGAAAGCCGACGATCCGTGTTTCATATCCCATTTATGGCATTGACGTGTACGGTCCAATCTAGCTTTCCGAGACCAGTGCTAGCTTTGTAGTCAAGAACCAATTGAGAAAATATATACAGCGGAATATTTGTTGAGGGGACATGAAATATAAGTCCTGTATCATGAGTATCTTATCCTCTTACGTTTCTTTAACTTTTAAATGCATTGTCCAAGAAGAAAATTGGCGTTGTTACTGAACAACAAACAAATGCTGTTACTTAGCAGGAGTTAAAAGTAAACAAAATAAACAAACAGCTGAACACTAAGCTAAAGAACGCATTAGGATCATGAAGGCATAAATAACGTGTATCTTACAGGACAATAATACTTATTTCAATCACACTAAACTTTATGTTTCAACAGTTTGATGCCTTGAAGTATAACAATCCTCACGCCTCGTCATACTAGAAACCAATTTTTGATCTTTTATCTACTGAAGAATGCCATGAATACTGTCACTTCAGATATTCGGGCCTCAAGACTGTTTCCTCTCGTATTTTATAACTTACATCTCAGATCCTAGCTCACACATGGCAAGAACAAACCTCAGATAAAACTGTTTCGTCAAATTAATGGTACGTTGTAACCTAAACTGATTAAATTTTCTAACCTACTAGTGCGAATTTGAAAAGTAAATGAAATAGAAGTTATAATAGTGGAATTACTACTAATAACAAGGTTGTCCTTTAAAAACCGCACTTTTTAATTTGTATGTTGACGAAATAGTAAGCATTTGGTCGAATAAAGTCAATGGAGGCATTAATGTATCAGGAGCTAAACTGAAAACTATGTTGTATGCAGATGATCAAATAATAATGGCCACAAATGAAGATGACCTGCAGAAAATGCTGTATAGTCTAGATAAAATTGCTACAGAATATGGAATGAAAATATCAGCAAATAAATCCAAAACCATGGCATTTAAAGGAATTAATCCAGTAAGATCAAAAATAATGTTAGATAACATAATAATTGAGCAGAAATCACACTTTAAGTAATTAGGGTGTAATGTCACGTACCAAGGGGAAGCTTATCTAATAGAGAAAATAAATAAATTTAACTATATAACAGGCACAATAAAAAGAAAATTAAAAAATAAAGCAAGAAAGGACTCTATAATAAAACTACACAAAACAATGGCAATACCAACTCTGATCTGTGGATCAGAAACATGGACACTAACAAAAAGAAATAGTACAAGAATAGTCATCAGAAATGAAATTCATAAGAGCAATAGCTGGATATACCAAAATTGATAGAAAACGTAGTCAGGATTTTAGGACAGAATTAAAAATAGAAGAAATAAACCATACTATTGAAAGAAATAGAAATCAATGGAAAGAACATGTTCAGAGGTTGAATAATAACAGAATACCAAAAATAGCCTTAAACTATAAACCTATAGGAAGAAGAAACCAGGGAAGACCGAAGAAAAGATGGGCGGACCAATTTGGAGCCGGAACGGGTTAAACAATCCAAAGTCGTGAGGTAAAAGAAGAAGAATAAGAACTACTAATAATTTTACATAATAACTTTCTTTACCTCATCCTCATAGTAAATAGTGGAATTGTAACATTCTGCTAAATCAATTATATATGATTTAGATTCAGAAAATCAAAAAATATTTCTTTAGTAAAAGACTGGTGAGAGAGTGTATCTGTAGGCCTATCTTTGATGTGACTAATTCAACTAAGCGAAAATTTTTCAAGTTTCCTGGAATCGAAACAGAAACCACTGGTCAATAATCAGCACTCGGAATACACACCACAGAAACAATATCAGCAGTTTTAATTCCTTTGCCGTTACTGCTGTTCTGGGATATGTTTCTTATATAGTTTTCCATTCCATTTAACCTCATCAGATTTGCATGTTTTTGTCGTTCTTCATTCACATTTTAATATATATTATCAAGGTAACGTGGGTAAGCGAGATGAAATTTAAACAAAATACTGTTAGAGTTAATGTAATGTAATATATGAATGTATTTATATATAATACTCTTTTACAATATATTTCTGACGTATATCTACATATATGCATAGACCGAGGCAACATTGGTAAACTCATATTTCCTATTTTGAAATATCTTCAGATAATGTTTCTTGTAATATAAATATTTATTGGGTAAATTTTACGTATCACTAGCTCTATAAAATCTAAGACATGGAGGTGTGTATTAAAATGTTATGTTTAATATAATTACAGAAAATATGTAAAGAACAAAACATTCAAAGAAAGTTTGCTATCTTGGGTACGAAGATTTTGAAATTACTGTATCATTATTCAAATATGTATCCATTCTGTACTTCAAAAACTTAATTATTTGTTTTGTTTAAGAAAGCTATGAATGATTAAACAGTCATGTGATTTTGTTCCAATAACTTACATTCCAATTGAACCATTAAACAAAAAAATCAAGATAGTAGCGGAATATATTTGCTTTATTCGAAAATAAATTGTGACAAAAGTAAAATTAATATAACTAATTTGTTAAAAATAAATTATAGCTAAGGACATAAGTTAATGCTAGCAAATTTTTTTCTTTCTCAAGGGTAACTTTGTCAGAAGTACATACCTTTCAAAGTCGGCTTTTTCTTTTTCATCATATAAATTAACACGAATAATTTGTTGCTATCTATCAAGAAATGTGGATATTATAGTGACCATTATTGTAAGAAATAATTTTGCTTGCAAATTTAAAATATCATGAGAAACAGTTGTCCTGAAATTACCAGATGACTTAACGGAGTGAAGTAAAATTATTGGTGACTAAACTTCACTCATCTTTAATATCAATATATCACAACAGGTATAGTTTTTAAAATTTCGTCGGCTAATTAAGACAATTGAAACTAGCTGGTGATGCAAATGAAAGATTTTGAATATTAACTGTTGTGATAAATGAAGCAGTCGGTTTTAGAAGTTGTTAAGTCAATGTTTTTGAGAAATCCTGTTAAACACACGATAGCACTCTGAATACCAGTTCTGTAATAGTGCTAAAAGATTTGAGGATCAGAAGATGTTAGGTCGAACATATTATGACCCTGGCATGTTGAATGGGCATCAATTTCAGAAATAAAAGTTGTTACGTCAGTCTTTTCGAGTTAGATGTTGTTAAGTCAAGTAGTTACCGCATTAGCCGTTTGGTGGTGCAAACCAAGCTCTTTGATATAAGCTGTTCGACATATGTAGCATGTGTGATAGAATATTTTATTATTAGGACTCCTACGGCCGATTTATCAGTCTGTTTATACTTAATGTTACGAAAATGTTCTTTCGTTCTGGTTTCTAAATTACGTTTTGAGTTTTCAATATAAACTTTATCACAATCGGAACAATTAAATATACATACCAAATTTTTTCTTATTAGGAATTTTTCTTTTTAGAGAAATGCAGTAAATATTTAATACTGATTTTTCTTAGGAACTAAAGTCATAAAAAAATTTATTATTATTATTTTTTTTGAAAATCTTCATTAACCCAAGGATTGTAAGTAATTTTTTTAACATTATAATTGTGTTTTATTTTTTAAGGGTAGAAATATCATTGAAAGTCTTTTATATAAAATTTTTCAGTTTTTTTTTGCATAAACTCTTTATTAAAACCAATAATTAAAGCAGTATTAATAATATGTTTATATCAGTTGTTAAATTCCTCTTTATTCAGGGGTATATTTATTAATCTATACATCAAACTAGCGAAAACAGCAAATGTATGTGAAAAATTGTTAAAACTTTTATTTTTATGTAATTATCGATATGATTAGACTTGCTATCTAGTATTTATAGATGTGTGCTCTTTAACACGACAAGCCTATAACCAATATACAGTTTTGTAAAGAACTGCTTTTGCTACTAAATGTTTATCTGGTATGTCTTCTTGATTGCAGCTTCTTAAAATTTGCTTCGCGGAGAAGTAAAGGTATGTAAATCAAAACCTTCGTACTTAACGATTGCTCACATATTCATAATTTTCAAACTTGGGCTTAAAGAAGCGTGATAAAATAAATATTGCAGAAATTTATATAGTTATTAGTTATGTCAGCATTCTTATAATGTATAAGTTTATATAGGAAGAAACATAGTTTTATACGTAATAATTCTTGAAAAATCTGGAACTTAAGCGAGTAATGCTTTCAAAGCGGTCAATCAAATATACCGAGTGGTCCAAATTTGGAATACAAATTTAAATATTACTTGTGTAAAATGACCTTCGAAATTGTGACAAAATAGTTATTTCATGGAGCTCTTTATGTGGATTAGGGAGAAGGATATATCAGAACTATCAGTAAATTATAATGGTTTTGTTTTATATTCTGATATCGTTCATAACCAAAGTCATTGTCATTAAAACTTTCTTTTGAGAGCTGTTGTACATATGATGTTCTTTTATCATATGCAGAAATAGAACAGAGTAATAAACGAATAGGAATTTAATAAATGTTTCGATAATTACCTTAAATAAATACCCAAAGAATTTTCGTTAACTTCCATGCATTATTTTTGAAAAGCATTTTCTGTTAGAATATATAGGAGCTAATAATGCTACAAGTTTCACATCCTTGAATCATATTTATGAATTGTAAAGAGCCTCAGTAAATATCCAACATGATCAACTAAAGGAATGTTCTATTTTAAAAAATTGGTTGGCTTTGAAATCACATTATAATGTCCCTTCATTTAGTATTTTACTTTTTACCCTGTTCAGCCTCTACCAAGTTCAAGAAATATATTAGTGGGTTGCTGAGGTAGTTTATGGGAACAAGAATATAATGTTAACAATTTTAAGGTTAACCCAAAAAGGACCCCAGGGAAATATTTTGCTTGCTACGATAAGAAACTAATAACACTTCTAACACAATTCGGAATTCTTTGCAATTTTTATTTTTCTTTACTTTAATTTTATTTATTTAAGGGGCATACCTTTAGTATTTTGTGTAGTTCAGCTGTATGGTGAAGTGAAATTATGCAGTATTACCATATTTAGATCATAATACCTTAAGAAAGTTCACATACTTATCCCATGCTAATTATTTGCCTTGTATTTAAATTGCTACACACTGAATTGAAACCCTGAATGCGTATTTATAAAGGTCAAACACATAATAGGGTCGGTTAGTACACATTAATATGCTTCATTATCAAATATTGAACTAAGACAACAACAGCAACGAGTAACAAAACAGATGAAAGTGTGCAGGTAGTCTTCATACGGATGGCTGTCCACGATTCATTTCAGGCTGGGAATGTTGGAACACAAGTCTCCTATGGAAAACAGCAAATGCGGACGCAAAACCTGCAATACAAACAAATATAAAACGTGCTTTAGTTGTTTATTGAATAAAACACAAAATAAAAGTTCATGTATTCAAGCAGAGTAAACTTTTTTCCTGTTGTACAGATATCGTAATATTTTACCATGTGAGAAACAATGGAGATATATTTTTGTCCATACTATTTTATGTTTTTTTAGCTTTTATTTTTATATAAAATATCCAGATAACTTTTTATTAAGGCTCATAATGTAGTTTTATATTGTTTATAGGACAATTAAAGTGACTCTTAACAATGGTTACCACTCGTTATTTGTAGGAACCTATACTAATCGGACCTATTTACTAGTAACGATTTGGAGATAAATAACCACAATAAATAGTTAAAGCAATGGTTAAAGCAATGCATCAAGCAAGAAACATATGTTAAAATTTTTAGTAGAATATAAGTGATTAGCAGGTTCCGTGTTATGGATAAAGTTCGAAACGTCATAGTAATGTGGATTTCAGAACACTCGCCTCACAGGATTCTTGCAGAAATATAGACAGGCTACCTTTAAAATTAGAATAGAAAATCGTACTGTAAATATGGAGTTTCAGATGAAATAGGAAAGAGTTTTACTCATACAAGAGTTGCGCATTTTCCTTCTGTTTTGCAATTTACAGGATGTTTTCGTGTTATCATTAGCGGTACTTGGTGGTGCCTAATGACCACGCTAGCGTTATACAGAGTTGGCGGCCACCGCGATGGTATTCTCCGATTAACATTTCAGCGACTTACGGCAACTTAAAGCTTCTCGCTTTTACAGAGAAGTTGCTTTTAAACCGTAATATTTTGATACCTTAGAAGTGAAGCATATTCCAATGGGTACAGTTTCTTGTGTTATTAGTTTACTTTTAAATCCTCAAATACAGCAACTTTATCATTGGTATTAGCCTCCACTAAAATTATTGAGCTATTTTATCCTCAGACTCGTCCACCCAAACCCTGAGAAGATCATGTAATTCACAATTTAACACTGATGCAAGAAGTATCATAAAATATCAATATATCGAAGATATGTTATATTTATATGTTATGCCAAGGGAATGGATTTATAGGCACCAAAATGTGCTAAATAGGAAGGTAAAAACACTAAAAATTGGCAAAATATGCACTAAAAATTATCTAACTTAACACTTAGAAATACACAATTTTAGTAAAATGGGTCTTATAGTGCACTATTACAAAATCATAAATCATCGCAACATATGCTGCAACAAATTCGCTAAACACGTACTATTTTGCGGTTTCCTAGGTAAAACAACAGCTTCATGTCGGTAGATTTACACACGTGTAAAAGAAATCTTACGGGAGTGAATTCCTGCTTACCAGCAGTACTGACTGTGATCTGTTATGATTGTTAACAATTCACACCATCAATAATTTAATTAATAATCCCTCCCTCAAGTATTACTATTAGCTCAAGAAATAAGCCTTTGCACTGAAACTGCCAAAAGATAATACCCGTAACAAAATTGTGAAATACAGTACACTGAGTTTTTAAATAAACAATATCCTAATATCCTAATCAAGATGAAATGCATTAGACGACCTTTTTTAACGATTAAGACAAGTTTTAAGCTAAATCTCAATGTAAAGTCATATCATGTGCTGAAGAAAGCTTTTACATTAAGCAAATTTGTGCTTTTCTTTTGAAAACTGAAAATCTTCAGTTTCTCTTTTTTTGGCTCTCCTCAACATACTAATTTGTGTTCGGCATAATGTTGCTACAGGGACTGACCTTTACAAGGTTTTCGAAACTAGAATAATATAGTGTTAATACAAACTTGAATTATTAAGCTCAGGTTTCACACATATTTCCCATCTGTGCTGAACGATGGATCGCCATTTATCCACTGTTAAAGAAGTACACTTCTGTTGCTTCTCTGTTTTGGCATATTTGCGTAGGAAACGGATCTATGTGTGCACTTGAAATACTCCTTACAGAATAGACTTTCCATTCCCCACATTAAGGATCGTCATTTGTCAATCCATTGAAATATTATTTAGCTGGTCTTCGCTACTCGTCCTTGAGCGAATTCTAAGATATTTCCATTACGTCATTAGCGCATTGTGACACGTTTGTAAGGCAGGTCTATCTGGCTAAACTTCCTTTTGTATATCCAATGTGGAGCAGTAAGAAATTTGTCTTCCCCGAAAACTTTACGTTGAAACCAACAAATGTAAAATCTGTTGTCACAAATTACAAACAGAAGAAAGTGGCTAAAAGTGCAGTTGAGGCACTAATAAGCAGAATAGGCACGAACGTAAGAAATAGGCTTTTGTAGGCACATTAAAACTAAGAAATTAGGCTAATAATAATAATCCACCCCCTAATTATGCCCTATACTTTGTAAAAGTTTATTAGATATTTAATACTTAGGGAGTATTCATACTGTCTGGTTTCTAAAGAAACAGAACGCAATGCGAGCATTACACTTTTGAAAAGGTTATGTATCAGGTATTCCGTGGTTGATTAGCACAGATTTAAAATTATATATACAACAATATTAGCTTATATATTAAAGTTTATGATATCCATTTTATGCGCAAATTTTAGAGTATTTAATGTTATGTTTAAATAAACTTGTCTGTACAGCAGTTCCATTTTCAGAATTAATCCCTGTTGAAGTATATGAATTAACATATACGTGCGTCTTGAAACACCTCTGTTGATTTACATTTAAAAAGGTTTTGAAAAATTTACACTTTATAAAGGAAAAATAAAAAAAAATGTGTAAAAAATATATGTAATTTGTAATTGGCCGTAGTAATAATAATATTACGTAATGTAGTGACGTAGTTGTAAATCGGCAAATTATATAAAAGTAATATATGGGAGCGATTGAAAAGAAGGATTAAATAATCTTGGTGTAGAAACTAAAAGAAAATTATCTTTCTTTCTGGAACGCCGAAGAGATCGGACGCTTTTTAGATTGCTCGATTTAAAGTTGAAGATTGGTTTAATTATAGTTTAAAGTTTTGTGATAAGAATGGTAATGGATTTGGTGTTAAAAAGAATAAACAAAAGATTGATTTCTTATAGACATTCAAATTGAAAATCTAAATGATTGCTTCACTTGTTACCTCCCTTGTAACTTAGAGTTAACTTGTAAGCTAGCCGAGGCATAAATAACTTCGGGGAACATCTTCTTCATCAAGTCATAATATTTTGGACGAAGGTAAGATCCAAGAAGTAAGACCAACGACGGGAAACGGGATACTAGCACAAATCTTGCTATATATTATCGCAACTTTGGGGCATCGAAACCCACAACAACGGAGGAATCCCGCTACATATGGCGCCACAACGTGGGGATCACAGCATCGTGAACATCGCACCATCCCCCCAGAACCAAAAACTTTTGTTTCCACATGATTTTCACAACGCAGGGCTTATAGTTCGTCGTCTTCAATCATCGCATGGAAATAATGCTACAGTCTTCTTGACCTTACATGGTTTGGATAAGCATATTATTTACTTATTATCCAAACTTTTATTCCTATTTTACCCAAAGGTATATTAGAAATATAGTTTACAAATTTATGAATATAATACAATTTACAAAAACATAACAAACTTCAATATCAAGCTGACAAACAGTAAACATCAAGATGAATCATTTAGCTTAAGAAATATTTTGTTTAAGAAGGCCATGAAATATTGATAAGTTTTGTATTTCATCAGAATATGTGTAAGTGGTTTTGAGAAAGTGTAACCTAAGGATTGAAGCAATAATTCAAGTTCGTATCTTTCAAAACAGAAAAACGGCCAATCAAATCAAATGTGAGAGACATCTTGAAGATGATTTCCACAAATACAATCACATGTGGATTTGATTTTGAATCGAAATAAGTAAGCTGAAAATTTTCCATGTCCAGTTAAGAATTGAGTCAGAATTTACATTTATGTCTGTCAGAAACTGTTGGGAAATATAAATCCTTAGTCAAATCACCACAATCACTTTAGATAAGCATATTAGAAATGTATACTATAATACTACAGTTTATCTATTTATTCCAAAAAGTTTTCCTTCATAATCCTTTATCAGGATCGTTTCTCACGTGAATAATGCTTTGAGCTCTGGCCACATTTTAATAAATGACTTTCCGGTTGAATATCATGGTTTTCCTTCCAAATTTGCTACTGCAGATTTTTCATTTGTCTTTTCGTATATTCTTAAAATATACTTTAAGCCTGATGTTCACATTCTGTTAGTTTTTCTACTGTGGTAAATGTTGCAGTATTTACAGCTAATATAATGAACTAATAATTCTTGTCTGTGAAGTTTTGTGTTCTATTTCATTTCAGAAGATTCCGTGCACCGAATTTTTTCAAGGTGTTAGAAAAATGCTATAGTCTCTTAAGATATTTTGTAAATGCTCTGTAGCTCTGAAGTGATATTCAAATTTATTGTATGACGAATTACACAAATATCACTATTTGTAACAAAAACTTCATTTATCTCAAGAAAATGATGTGTATTTTTCATATTAATCGAGATCGATTTCATGAACAACTCGTTCGCATCTTCAGTCCACACACTTCGTCGTCAAGGATACAGATTGCTATGTTATTATGTTTTTTGTCAGTGTTTGCAAAATCTGAAAATGTAACAAACCTAAAACAGAATCAATTGCTGGTATTTCAAAATTCATTACGCGATGTTTGTTTTTTAAAATAAATATATTTTCCCAAACTATTAAATCTATCGGACCATTTAATTATTTCAATAAGTTAACTAGAGGATTTATTTCATGGTTAAATGGCCATTTTCTACCTAACAACTGCATGAGGTTTTATTACCAATTAAGGAAACTGTAGACATCTGGCTGCATCTCTGTTTACCTCTGAATTTATCAAAAGTTTTCCCAATTTTACACTGAAACCATTATATTTCACACTTTGAAATATATGATTTAGTCTTTCGTATATTCACATTTGTTTAATGGGCACTCTTAAATTAAACTAACAAGGACAATAGCTTGAGTTTTCTTGGGCTGTGTCAATCCGATATCTGATGATTATGTACCTTCTTGCTTTCTATACATGTCAAATTAAAGTTTCTGTGTTTTTATTTATTTAAAAGTCTAAGAAAGGGATTTTATTAACCTTTAATTTTTAAACAAAAATCTATTTTGTGATACTTTGTAACTTAAGCAGTCTTAAGGCACCTTCTACCTGTTTCTTGTTTACTAATTCGTAAGTTTCATACTTATATTTATGCCACAGGTTTAATATTAGAAGAAATGCACTTGTGATTTAAATTTCTAAGGATCCCTGATTTTGATTTGAATAACTTTACTAAAGATACCTTTTTATATTTAACTTATACACTTAATATTATAACTTTT
This sequence comes from Mantis religiosa, assembly GCA_030765055.1. Taxonomy (NCBI): domain Eukaryota; kingdom Metazoa; phylum Arthropoda; class Insecta; order Mantodea; family Mantidae; genus Mantis; species Mantis religiosa. Next base: position 32,418,878 of record CM060954.1, read on the forward strand.
GTAAGCTTGCATGCATTTAATAGAGCTCAGATTTATTCTATTATTGTGAAATGTATTTCATATGTAATTTAAAATATTAGAGAAATGCATCCCAAAGTTACCAATTAAGGCAGTAAAAAGAAAACTCAGGAAAAATGTTGTATTTCTAACCTTAAAAATTTATTTCTTAATCAGTTTATATATTATGCAAAAAGCTACCTATATTCATTTTAAAAATGCTGGAAATGAGTTGGAAATATTTTGAAAAGTCCTGGAAAATAAAAGCAATACATTTAATTTACTGAAAACAGTATTTTGTTCAGTAATGCGAATTTTGATAGTGTTTTGTCTTTGTTTATAGTTGTGTTATATTCAGTATTTCATTTGTGGTTATAACATTTTATAAATATCCTGATGGTGGGAGAGATGCACACTCCCGAAACGTTGATATCTAATCATCTTTTCACCTGGCTGGCTGCCCGAGAAGAAAGTGAGCGTACAGTGCCATCAAAATTATGAGGATAAGTAAGGGTATGTTGTTAAAAATGGATGTAATCATTCTTTATTGAACAGCCCTCGTATTTTGTTATTTCTGCTTATTGGAAATTAGTACCTACTAATTTCTAAAGTTGAGACAAATATTTTTTTGAAATTATTATATATTTCTAAAAAGATTCGTGTTTTTATTGGTTTCATTTATAATAGAGATTAGTAGGTTAATCACGCATTAAACTGTCAACTGCTTATTAGTTTGAAAACATTAAATTGTGCGTCTACAGAGATTCTGTTTACTCAATATTTCATTTAATGTGACTACTATTCGCCATGGTGGGGAAAATCATCGAACAAAAGGTTTAGTAAATGCCCTCTACACTGTTTTGTAATACAAACAATCTCATTTGATATAAGACTTCCATATTCAAACATTTCTCCGGTATTTAAAATGTGTAACATTGGACATATATCAGCAAAATAAAGTAAACAGTTAAAATAAATCATTAGAGTTGAATTATTATTAATACATTTCGATTAGTTCATATTATGCTGAGCTGTGATAAAAAGCCCATTAAAACGTTTCACTTAACACTTCTCACTAACTCTCGTCAACTAAAACAATTTCCTAAATTTTGAGGTATTATGATCCCCGTTTATAATTAAAAAAGTATTAAAATGTCAACTTTGTGTACTAAATTTAACTACTGATTTAACGAGAGCTAACTTAAGTTGAACTTGAGTAATAAATTTTTGTTGTATAAAATTTTACTATACAATAAACGAACATTTATTTAAAAGAAGATTATTCAAATGTTTTTCTACACATTTCCAAATGTTAAATCGTTATTAATTTGTTTCATCTCTTGGTCATTCAAAGAAAACGTCATATAGCGTCTCCAGCTCTTAAACGACTTTGACTATTTCTAAAATGTTAAGAGGAAATGTTTTAAGAACAGTTTATTGTAGTATAGAACATCAGTAAATATAATACAGCAGACATTTTCTAATAGTTTCATTGCTCAGTATTTCTTAGCTTTCAGTACTTACATTAATATGAACATGGTTAAAACCAACTTTTGGATGCCCAATTCTCGTACCACAAGATCTCTGCTGCTGATCTGTTAATCGAGACACCATCACATCCTGCTGTAACAAATGCAACATAATAATTCAGTATTTATCGCCACTTATCTTAATGTAGGAAACTTAAAAATATTAATATTGGAGTCTTTTCTAATCAACATCTCCTGTACACATACTTCTGTCAATTGTCAGAACATAAATGGACAGTAAGTCTACAGTCATACTTATATACGTAATGACATTATTCCCTAAAAAGTAATCTACATGTCAAGGAAACGCTACCTTTATAAAATAAGACAGTAAAATTCATCCGTAACATATGACCTACAACTGGTTGCAAACCATTATTTAAAAAATTGAATATATTTGCAGCTGCCCAAATATTTGTTATGGAATGTTTTCAAATACAAGTTAAACATAAATACTGTCATATCTACAAAGCTAAAATGCTAAGGAAGGAATCGAGATTAAATGATTCTAACAATTACATGACTGAACCAACTGAACTAAATAAGAAATTTAATGACAAAGACAATGTAAACATGACACATGTTTGCAGAATTGATCAAGATCCAACATGTTGCCCCTTTTCTTAGTTGTGCATTATGAAAATTTTAGAAGCGAGGTAAAATTTTTTACTGTAAATTTATTTGTATAACGAAATCTTCTCGGGAAACAAGCCAGGGGAAAAGACGATTAAAAATCGACGTTTTGGGAGACGACCGACTTGACAAAGTGCAAGTTAGTGGGCGCGGAAGGTTAAGGTGGCTTTGGTTATTTCCTTCGAGAGGAACACGCTTAATCGTGATGCTGGATTTCAGTTCAGCTCCTCTTAGAAACCGGCCTTAAAATGAAAACCGTCGATTTAAGGAACCATAAATGTATGGAGCTTGAAAATCAAGTTAAATAGTTACTTTTCTTTCACCCAAATAATTTTCTATACTCACGCCATCTCCTGACCTGGTATTTAATTTACTGAAAACAGTCTTTTGTTCAGTAATGTAAATATTGATAGTATTTTGTATTATGTAAATTTAATGAGTTTTAGCTCTAATGAATTAATGACGTTACCGTTATCTTATTACTTCTTATCATCTAAAGACCTCATTTAATATTCTAAAGCTACTCATAAATTTCACAATAATGCTCTTCACACCGTCAAATCACAATATACTATAGCAAAATAACTTTCTTTATATAAAAACGTTACAAAATGTAATCATACGCAACATTTATTTGTGGAACAAAGTGCAACAGAAAGAATAAGAGCCTCTGCAAAACAATTACTATCCTATCAGTTTTTGAGGTTATGCACTGTTAAGAAACTTATTACGTAAAACCTCACTGTTACTTCCTCTGCATGTAATTACAAAAACCTTGAATTAAGGCCATGCAAATCTTTATAAAATATTAAAGCATACATCAGAGAGGCACAATAAACCAAGCATGTAAAAATAAATTGAAGAAATAATTTCAAAAGCTTAAATTTGTGATACCCGTTTATATATCTCCCATTTACGAGGTTCATTTCCTACTGTAGATTAATCACTAATAATTCTTTTATCCTAAAATTGTGTGTTAGTTAAACTATGAGGGTGGTTAATTTCATTTATTTTCCAGAGAAAGCAAGGTTTAAGACAGGGTTGCAGTTTGTCTCCTATCTTATTCATAATTTATATAGATGATTTGATTAGAGTGGATGTTTAAGATTAACGGAGGCATTCATCCTGCACCAAATTTTATTCTTAAGACGATGTTATTTGCGGATGACCAAATAATTATAAGTAAAACTGAAGACGAGCTGGAAAGGGAAGTGTGTATTTTACAGAAGTTATGTAAGAATTATAATTTCAAAATTTCCACAAATAAAACAAAAACCATAGCGTTTCGAGGTAAAGACACAGTTAGAACCAAAATAGTAATTGATGATATTATCTTAGAGCAAGTTAAGGGTTTTAAATATTTGGGAACATATGTCAGTTACAAATATGAAAATGATTTTAAAAATAAATTACCAATGTTTCAACAAATATGCGGCATAATAAATAGAAGCCTAAAAACTAAAACCAGAAAAGAAACATGGATGAAATTTTATAAAGTAATGGATGTGCCTGCTTTTGTTTTTGGTTCTGAAACATAGACATTAACAAAAGCAGACAAAAACAAGATACAGGCTGCTGAAATGAGATTTTTAATTGCTGTAAATGGATGTACTCCTTTAGATAAAATTCCAAATGAAAAAATAAGAGAAGATTTAATAAATTCTTTAGAAGAAAGAATAATAAATTATAGAAATGAATGGAGAGAGCATATTGAGAGAATACCGAGAGATAGGATCCCAAGAAGAGTTATAAACTCTAAACCTAGAGGAAAGAGACATCCGGGAACACCACGAAAACGATGGTCAGACATGTTTTAAGCCGGAACAGGCAGCATTGCCTAGCCCTTGGAGTGAAGAAGAAGATAGTTAACCTCAGAATTTTTCTTAAATACGACGTCATGTTTGATGATTTCGTACGGCACAGAGCTTACATATACCATTTTTTATATTAGTCAGCTGTCATTTTCTACTTTACATTTGCTTTTAGAAAAGATACTTGGGGATTGCCAAACAGGGTTTAGGAAAGAACGTTCTACATTAGACCAGATTTTTATATTACGACAAATACTGAAAAAAGTTTTATGAATATGACAGGCAGCTTCATCAGCTGTATGTAGATTTTAAATAAGCGTATGATAGCCTGGGAAGAGCTAAAATTTATCAGATAATGAGAGAGTTCGGAATACCACAGAAAAAGGTGAGATTGACAAGAATGACTGTGGAATTGACAAGATGCAGGGCTAGAATGGAACAAGATTTATCAGGCAAGTTTACCGTGGAGAGGGGGTTGAGACAAGGAGATGTGCTATCCACACTACTGTTTAATTTAGCACTGGAAAAAGTAATCCGACAATTACCCACAAACCCTGGAGGAACCATACTTTCCAGCTCAGTACAAATATTGGCAAATGCTGACGATGTGGCAATTCTCGCAAGGAATATAAGAGCTCTTGAGGAAAGTTATGTAGTGTTGGAAGAGAAAGCACAAGATCTAGGATTGGTAGTGAACGTTAGTGAAACCAATATATGAAGATCGGAGGTGGTGGAGATGCAAGAACAAGAGAACCTACAGTTAAATTACATGAGAAAGAATACCAAAGAGTGGAAAAATTTAAATAACTGGGATCTATAGTAACAGTAGATAATAAAACATCAGTGGAAATTCAAGAAAGAATAGCAAGTGTTAACAGATGTTTCTATGCCTTGCAGAATATGTTTAAATCAAGGAACGTCAGTAGGAATACTAAAATTATAATATATACAACTGTACTGAGACCAATAGTAATGTATGGTTCAGAAAGCTGGGTGTTGACAACCAGAGAAGAACAATGGTTATTACGGCGGGAAAGGTAGATCCTGAGAAATATATTTGGAGTGATAAGGGACTTGGACGGATTGAGAATGCGGAATAACTTGGAGTTACAGTGTCTATTTGGACAACCAAATTAAACAAGGAAGAATAAGGTGGATTGGCCATGTGCAGAGAATGCCGGAACCAGTGTAGTTAAGAAGATATTCATAGGAAAGCTGGATGGCAGAAGGAGAAGATGAAGACCCAGGAAAAGATGGTTAGATGATGTAGAAGACGACCTGAGAATGTTGGGGGTTAAAGGCTGGAGAAGAAAAGCAGAGGACCGATTAGAATGGTAGAGGGTGTTTAGGGAGGCCAAGGGTCTACATGGCCTATAGCGCCAACTATCATCATCATCATCATCATCATTTGCTTAGAAACCTTGTGTTTGCCAAAATTTCAAAATTGACACTAATTTTAATAAAAGAAACCGAATATAAAGCAGTAATAAGCTTTTTTCAGGGGAAGTATTTAATGCTTCCTATTTGGTGTTACGATTCTGTTAATTTATGCACCGTTTAAGGTTTTTATATGCACGAATGTCTCTGTTTTATTTCTTAAATATGCATGTACAGTTCGAGATACAACTTCAGTGTAATTGGTATCCAAATATTCCAGATTTAAAGTGTCCCAATAAATGACAGCTGTTATTTTGTAGTATTTGTAGTATTTTATAACAGAGTATATTAAAATTACCATATCATCAAAAATACAAACTTGAAGAGAGATAAAAGTTACTAGAATTATTGAGAAATAATTGTTTAAGTCGTTCTCTTGCATCTCATTTACTGGGGTGCATTCAATTGTTCTCCTTATTCACCTGTGTTAACCCTTTCACAGAATTACGACCAAAATGAATGCATTTGATGACCAGTCATCTAACTAGCAAATAATTAGTTTTTCTTTCCTCTACCACGTACCTGCCTATATATCATCCAAAAATTTAATACTAAAATTTCACTAAAATAAATGTTTTTATATGCCGTAGCAAAAATAAATTCAGAGGAACATATATGTACGTGTAGGTGTCGGTATATGTGAGCATAAAAGTTGGTTATATTTAAATTCATTACTCTCGCCGAAATCCTTGCTACACTTTAAATGGAACATTTGTAGAACTATTTGATTTTCAAAATAAAATTAATTTAATCATTTTGACTAAAGTAAAATCTTTGAATCGAAACTTACTTCACAAATCAAATAGTTAAAACTCGAGAGCTGATCTAGACTTAGAGTTTTTCAATACAATTTTTTTGATTTTACCAGTTATTTTCCACCATATACCATAGTTTTTGTTGGATATATTTAAATATATTCCTTTCCCAATAGATACAGTTTATACTCGCAGGTTTGGAGGCTCTTTTCATTGTCTTGCATAGGGTGATCCATATAAATCTGAACCATTTCAATAGCCCACAAATTTTAAAAAAATAATGGACACTCGTGCAGCTTTGGGAGAATATAATACAAAATTAGGAAATTACATTACACTATTGACATCTCAGAGAAAATGTTGGAAGTGTCTTACACCAACACCTATACATGTTTGCACTCGTCTGACCATATTCTCTAAGTTTTACGGAGGCTATCCTCACCAATGTTACTTATTTCAGATTGAATGGATTCCTTGAGAACATTCCTTGAGATTCCTTGGCCAATTCTTCTACACTCTATTTTTAGACACCGCAACAAGAAAAAATCTGGTGAGGCTAGGTTAGGGAATTTGGGGGGCCACAGACCTTTTGAGATTATTCGATTATCAAATAAGCTGGCTACTAATTCCATGGTGTCATTAGATATATGGCCTGTTGCTCCGTCTTGCTGGAAACAATCGTCTTTTAATTCGTTATCATCTCTGTAAAACTTCAGAGAATATCGTGAGACGAGTACAAATATGTATAGATGCTGGTGGAGGTCACTGCCTACATTTTCTCTGAGATGTAAATAGTGTAATGTAATCTCCCAATTGTGTACAATATTCTTGCAAAGTTGCACGTGTGTCCTGTTATTTGTTCAAAAGCTATGGCCTATCACATTTACGTTTTTCTTTCTATTCAGTTGTATTCCTTCGATCAGCTCCTTCCCCAATTCTCAATCAAGTTATCTACCTATATATTCCTTAACGTAGGAGAAGGGCTGCTTTCCTACCTTACTACTTGATTCTCTAACCCATTTTAGTTGAAATACAAATCATATTTCATTACTTTCTTCAGTAAACACCTACAGATCACTGTACAATCTTCCATGGATTGAACACAAAAATTTCTAGAAGAAATCCTCGCACACTAAATGATCCTTTGCATGGATAATTCTCAAAGTTGCTAAGAAGTTTGTTTAAACTATAAAATTTTATTTCATTTTTATAAAAAATTAAATGTGTATTTTGAGTTTTATGAACTGTATTTAGATACCGCTTAGTTCCAGTTATATTTGTGTAACTGGTAAACAAAGAAAAACAATGTCTTTCTACCAAAATATGTAAATATGATTAAAAACAGAGCTTTTGTAATTTTTAGTTAATTATGCCCAATTATTTATTTGAATTTTAAAAATATTTTAATACAAATGGGAAGTGGTCATTAGGTATGTTGCCTCAATTCAAAGAAGAGAAAAAGATATTTTAAAGAGTTATCATAGCGAACATCACTTAAAATATTTTAATATTATTTAAAGCCTATCTTATTCCCCTTATTTCAATTGTGTCCACAAAATATATGTATTACAATTAGGACAGGTCCTGTTAAAGAAGTACGTCAGAGTTTCTGTTGTTATTATTAATTATTAATTATTTATTTGTTGGAATTTCTAAGTTTATGTTTTGGTCAATTTGGAAATATTTATGTTAATGACAGCGATGTCTACCGGCATTTTGCTTCCTTCATCTGTCAAGTAGTGAAATTTTTTCATATATTTCTAGCCCTTTTTCAGAACTATTTCAGCGTATATGTATCGAGTGTTTCGAAGTATAATATTCCATTTTAAAATAAGAATATTTTTAAATAAATACATCAAATACAAAAGAAACTATGGTTCATTCAGGAATAATGGATGTGTAGCTATAAATGAAAATCATTAAAGATGAATAATTAGAGGAATATTATAAAAATCTCTGGAACACAGGAGATAAACAAAATTGGGAAGAAGATAAATTATACAGAGCAGAAGTAAACCGGTTGGAAGTAGAAGAATTAATGGAAAGTATAGCTAAAAGTATAAATAGGAAAGCCTGCGGAGAAGATAGTATTAATTTAGAATTAATTAAATATTATCCTAAAGAATTACATGACAGATTACTGTATATATATAACAAGTGTTGGGAAACAAAAGAAATACCGCAAGAATGGAAGATAGCTAAAGTGATAACAATATTTAAGAAAGGGGAAAGAACAAGACCTGAAAATTATAGAGGGGTTAGTTTATTGTGTGCTGCCTACAAAATATATGCCAAAATAATAAGTACTTGGTTAAACAAAATAACAGATGCAATACTCCTAGAAACACAATCTGGTTTTAGCAAATGAAGAAGCACCATTTACAATGTTTTACTCTCAAACAAATAATAGAAAAACGACGAGAACAAAATGTAGAGACGCACTTACTATTTATTGACTATTATAAACCTTTTGACAAAGTATCACGAATGATACTGTAGAAAATTTTAAATAATAGAGCCATACCTTTACTAATTGAAGTTATAAAAAGCATTTACATTGACACAAAAATAAAAATAAATAAAAGAGAACCAGTAATAGTTAATGGTGGCGTAAGACAAGGTTGTCCTTTATCAACCGCAATTTTTAATTTGTATGTTGACGAAATAGTAAAGATTTGGTCGAATAAAGCCAATGGAGGCATTAATGTATCAGGAGCTAAATTGAAAACTATGTTGTATGCAGATGATCAAATAATAATGGCCACAAATGAAGATGACCTGCAGAAAATGCTGTGTAGTCTAGATAAAATTGCTATAGAATATGGAATGAAAATATCAGCAAATAAATCCAAAACCATGGCATTTAAAGGAATTAATCCAGTAAGATAAAAAATAGTGTTAGATAACATAATAATTGAGCAGAAATCACACTTTACGTATTTAGGATGTAATGTCTCGTTCCAGAGGGAAGCTGATATATTAAAGAAAATAAATAAATTTAACTATATAACAGGCACAATAAAAAGAACATTAAAAAATAAAACAAGAAAGGACTCTATAATAAAACTATACAAAACAATGGCAATACCAACTCTGATCTATGGATCAGAAACATGGACACTAACAAAAAGAAATAGTACGAGAATACAGTCATCAGAAATGAAATTCATAAGAGCAACAGCTGGATATACCAAAATTGATAAAAAACGTAGTCAGGATATTAGGACAGAATTAAAAGTAGAAGAAATAAACCATACTATTGAAAGAAATAGCAATCAATGGAAAGAACATGTTCAGAGGATGAATAATAACAGAATACCAAAAATAACCTTAAACTATAAACCTATAGGAAGAAGAAACCAGGGAAGACCGAAGAAAAGATGGGCAGACCAATTTGGAGCCGGAATGGGTTAAAGAATCCAAAGCCGTGAGGTAGATGAAGAAGAAGAAGAAGCTATAAATGAAGTTAACTTTGGACAGTAAGTTCCAAGCTCATTTGCGGAATTTTGAATGTTAAACACTTATGGGTTCTGAGAGAGTGAAGGGAAGTTTTAATTTCTCTGTCGTATATTAGTAAATAGTAAAAGGAGAAGGTTATGCATTCCACCAAAAGTTAATGTAGAGATTTAAGCGGAAGTTCACTTTTTGAAAGCGCAAAAACAAATGCCTTCCTAACACGTTCGTATCGTGAATGTGTAAATGTTAATTTAAGCATTTTCCAAAGTTCCGAAAAGAAAATGTTGATTAATAAAAGGGCTCTCCATGTCCTAAATAACTTCTCAAGTTTACTTTAGTAAAACACTTTTTAAATAGTTTCAATTTTGATTCAATTACTATAAGTTAGAATGAAGGACAAATGAATGTAGAAGTTGAATTTCATAAGAACAGCGTCCTAGGCCCTCTTTGTCCCGAATGACTTTTGCGTAACGGTCGAATGTTTCTCTCTTAATCTGTCTTTGATTTTTCCTCTTCCTCACTGGCCATGCAAAGGAAATGACAGACGTTCCTAAAAGGTTTGACGTTTGATTAGCCTACTATATTCTCCTATTGCCATTGTATATACAGGAAAATATATGATAAAATAATTGCTACCAAAGTTCATCTCAATGAACTGTGTAGGCACAGTAAGGATAGCTGTTCTTTTTAGAACGGATAGATATTTCATGTAAATATATCACAAAATATTCTTCAGGAGATTAATACTCTTGCTATTTACACTTCATTTCCTTTCATAGTTGGGTACAAAAATTCTGTTTATTAGGAAAGTGTTTTTATTTCTTAATCGTGTTTCAGTGGTTGCCTTGTAAATGGGGGTACAGAATAACATCTCCAGAAAGATATTCATTATTGGATAAACGCATGGAAAAAATATAATAAATTTAGATTTTGTGTATAATTAAGTTAATCTTGCACTTATTTACATTTCAGCAATATGGATATTTTCGGATAATTGTATTCGAATTTTTTGCCGCACATCGTCATTTATAACATTTCCGCTGTATTTTGTTATATTCAAAATACCTTAAACTGTTGAAAGATAAAAATGCTTCTCTCGAATTTATTTCGAATGCAATTTTTGGTAAATAGTTTTCGACACGTGTGTGATCATGAACATTAATTTTTGTACGTTTTCATGATGTTAAATGATTATAACTGTGCAGTTTAATAATTTATATTTGTTAACGTTTGCGAGTTATAAGGTAATTAATATATATTTTTAATGCCATATAATGCACATTTTGCTGCTGTATTTATTCTTTACTTGCCTTTAATATATACGCAGGTTGTATGTTTATATTCCTTATAGGATTAATTTCAACTCTGATGCTGGTCAATCTGTTTTCAATAGATTTTCAGGCTATAATGTCTCTTATGGAGATAAAGATAGAGATTAAATTAAAGGTATAATTTCAAATATACATCTTACATTATTCTGGGAACCTAAGTAGTTATTTATCTCGAGAGAAGAACTGAGATTAATACAATAGATTAAATAATTTAGATATCTTATGCAATATGCATAGGAAACAGTATTAAAATTTCAAATTTCTTCATATCCCAATGTCCTGTAGAAATTTATCCATTAATATGCTTGTAAAACACATAGATTATTTAGAGAATTTCATAGTCTCGTATTTGTAGGTACTGATATTAATTCACCTAGTATATAGGAAAATTATGCACTTATATACCTGGAGCAAACTCTTCTGGAAAGTTATTTGGCTATGCATAAAAATTAGCTAGAGTAAGTAGCTTATATGTATGTCCCAAAACAAGCTTCGTAATAAGTCCCTTGATCTCAGAATAAAAATTGTTTTTAACATCAGTTTTCGTATTCAAGATCTTTGTAGCATCACGTGCATCATGAAATATTATACGATAAACCCGATTCTAATTTGTTTTTAATGTTTTATCAACATCAGAGCAGATATTTTATCTTCTGAATTTATAATTAATTAGAAACTGAGGTGAGTTTAAATCCAAGTAAATGCACAATGTAGCATTAACAGTAACTGTTGTGCCATGTGCATACATTTCTATACTTGGATGCTTCTATGGATCCTGAAACTCAAGGAACTGCATAATATACTATAAAATAATTCAGAGAAACATTGTTCATAGTTTTGTAAGAATAAAGTATATAGTGATATTTGTTATGTTTACACAGTTTAATTTAGACGAATTACGGATTAAAGTTTCTTAATTAACATGGTCCTACACGTGCAGGTAGAGTCACAGTATCCATTAAGTAAACTGAAGTAAAATTTGTAGATCTTCCTGCTATGAAATAAAATTCTGTTGTTAAATTTGATCAGTGTTGCATAAATTTGTATTAATTATATACCAATTTCTTTCAAAAGTTATAGTTTCTGAGTTAAGGAGAAACACTTTTCTATGTTTCTTTCTAGGTTTGGAATATGTTATCCTAAAGTTGGCAACTTCGAAATACAAAAGTAAAATAGACACGAGAGTTATGAAATTTCTCTTAAGTAATATAGCACTATCAATTCTTACTCCAAAATTAAAATTATTTTTGGTATGTTAAATTGAAAAGAGACGCAACAATGTTACGATTCTAAAAAATGCTGCAGTTCACTACAGTTTAGTTTGCTAAGGTTAGTTTGTACTTGAATTTCGATAAAATTTTAGATTTTTTGTTTTAATTATTTTAATAGATTCATATATCTATAATAATAATATAACTATTTTGTTCGAATTTGAGATTCTGATGCCATATTATCTGCCATTTATTGTCACATTGTACGTACTGGGTACGCCTTTTTTTATTAGTTTATGGACTACGATGTGTAGGTAGTAGAAAACAAGATAAACACGTTTCAGCAGATATGCGGAACCATACTAAGAACTTTCAAAAATAAAAACGAAAGACATTTTTATAAAACTATACCAGTCTCAGTGCTCATGTAGGGAAGCTAGTCATGGATATAAAAAAAGGAACAAAAATAAAATGCAGGCAGCAGAAATGAGATTGTTAAGCAGAGTTAAGGAATGTAGTATAGGAGACTTAATAACAAATGAAAAAATTCGAGAGGAGTTATCCGTATACAATAGATAAAATAGATTAGCACAAACAGAATCGGGAAGGACATTGAATATTATGAGTGAAGAAAAAATAGTGCTTTCTATAAAAGTAAAATAAATAAATGAATAAATAAAATCTGAAAACCCTATCCCGGTCCCTAATTTCTTAAACCGGGACATGATTTCCAAATTCCTATTTATTAAAACTCAAAAATCTACAAAAACTACAATTTACAATAACAATTTCTCAGATAGTGAAACAAAATAAAAGAAATTTAAAAATAAATAAAGTACAAAACATGCTACCAACTATCAGAATAAAACATAATACTGGGATTCAGTATTCATTTATCTGGTATCCAGTTAAATTAAAAATAACTACTAAACTACTCATACCGATATCCGGTATATTATATATTGGCAACCAATACATTCTAAATAACATTTAAATATAATTACATTAAAACATCTTCCAAATCTATAAAGAAAGATTTTTTTTTAAATTTAACCAAAAATATATAAATACAAAAACTTTAAAAGTTTAAATTTCAAACATTTCAAATATTTCGAACACCCCTTTTACTTTAAAAACAAAATCAATTCTTAAAGATTTTAAAACTTCTTAAAACACTTTAGAGTTCATATAAACAATTAAAAACATTAGAATAATACAAACAATTTATACCTAGACATCTTATTAACATCATTTGTCAAATAAACACTCAAAACATTCATATTATCAAAATATAAACTACTTTATACACCAATTATCAATTATATTTAAATGAACACTTAACATCTATAATAATTACACTTACCCAATATAACAACATAATACTCATATTAACACAAACTTTAAATATCCAAAAATATTATTTTTAATAATTTTAATCAAAATAAAAATATGCTTTCAATAAGAAGATACAATCCAAGCTGAAGAAGAGTTGTAGGATGTTCTAGAAGAAGATGGGAATACGTGTTGGTATGTGAAGAAGGAACAGGCAGCAGTGTCTAATCCCTGAAGAAAAGAAGAACGCAGTACACCAGATACTTTTAGGTTAACTACAATCCCGGAATTCGGCAGTGCATCAATTAAAAAGTCCCCAAGGATTTAAGTACAGTCAACTTCGATGTCGCGTCATCTTTAACCGTTTAAAAATATATGAAGCTGTCTATTGAATACAACCGGTCTAATGACCCATAAAGCGTTTACAAATTGGGTTTTAGGTCATTGTTTTATGAATGTAACGTGGATGAAGTGTTGTTTCAATACAGCGCGTTAACACCCATAGGAATATTCCCCGCACGTCAGCTCTCATAAAGCTTTTGCTGTCCCTCCGAGGTATAGCGAATATTATCGGTTGTTTGAAAATAGGTCAGTGATCTGAATAAAAGGAATTAATTACTTCAAAGAGAGACACAGATACCTGCAGAGAAAACAATAAATGCTTACCTTACTCCATTAACGTTCAACTGTCAATCGTCAGTGTTTACTAAAAACAAATTAATTATTTAGCTGCACTGTTGTTGCAGCAGTTATTTATTTGTTTCCAAGGTAATAATTACAATTTTTGTTTTCTTATTTACTAGAGCAATTCAAATACATGATTTAAGCTATATCAATTTAACCATGTTTTGACAAATACTCAGGAATTCGTGTGACAGAAACAAAAGGAAGTAATGTGCTGCAATCAAGACAAACATTTGAAGACGGTGTCTTATTTTATATTCCCTCTATTCTAACGAAAATAAAAGAATGCAATAGCTATAAGGATGGTAACCCTGTGATGGCTTTTAAGTTCTGCTCATAGCCAGTAAGTTAAACAGATACTTCCCATTTGAGAAAACTGTAAGCTTTGGAGAACACAAACCTTTAACAAGAAATATCTCCGAAATATTGTTGTTCTTTTCAAATGTTAGGCTGTGGCAATGAAGCCATTAGCTCTCTTGCTCTCCAATATTTCTGTGTAGTTGGGCCGGCAGGTAGGGCCTCACAGGTTACAAGATGTTCTTCAGTCATTTCCTCTTCTTTGTTGTCAAATGCTAGGCTTTGGCAATGAAGCCATTAGCTCTCTTGCTCTCCAATATTTCTGTGTAGTGGTTCCGGCAGGTAGGGCTTCACAGGTTAGAAGATGTTCTTCAGTCATTTCCTCTTCTTTGTTGTCAAATGCTAGACTTTGGCAATGAAGCCATTAGCTCTCTTGCTCTCCAATATTTCTGTGTAGTGGTTCCGGCAGGTAGGGCTTCACAGGCTAGAAGATGTTCTTCAGTCATTTCCTCTTCTTTGTTGTCAAATGCTAGGCTTTGTCAATGAAGCCATTAGCTCTCTTGCTCTCCAATATTTCTGTTAGTGGATCCGGCAGGTAGAGCTTCACAGGTTAGAAGATGTTCTTCAGTCATTTCCTCTTCTTTGTTGTCAAATGCTAGGCTTTGTCAATGAAGCAAATGGATCTCTTGCTCTCCAAAATTTCTGTGTAGTGGGTCCGTCAGGTAGGGCTTCACAGGTTAAAAGATGTTCTTCAGTCATTTCCTCTTCTTTGTTGTCAAATGCTAGGCAATGAAGCAATTAGCTCTCTTGCTGTCCAATATTTCTGTGTAGTGGGTCCAGCAGGTAGGGCTTCACAGGTTAGAAGATGTTCTTCAGTCATTTCCTCTTCTTTGTTGTCAAACGCTAGGCTTTGTCAATGAAGCAAATGGATCTCTTGATCTCCAAAATTTCTGTGTAGTGGGTCTGTCAGGTAGGGCTTCACAGGTTAAAAGATGTTCTTCAGTCATTTCCTCTTCTTTGTTGTCAAATGCTAGGCAATGAAGCCATTAGCTCTCTTGCTCTCCAATATTTCTGTGTAGTGGGTCCGTCAGGTAGGGCTTCACAGGCTAGAAGACGTTCTTCAGTCATTTCCTCTTCTTTGTTGTCAAATGCTAGGCAATGAAGCAATTAGCTCTCTTGCTCTCCAATATTTCTGTGTAGTGGATCCGGCAGGTAGGGCTTCACAGGTTAGAAGACGTTCTTCAGTCATTTCCTCTTCTTTGTTGTCAAATGCTAGGCTTTGTCAATGAAGCAAATGGATCTCTTGCTCTCCAAAATTTCTGTGTATTGGGTCCGTCAGGTAGGGCTTCACAGGTTAAAAGATGTTCTTCAGTCATTTCCTCTTCTTTGTTGTCAAATGCTAGGCAATGAAGCAATTAGCTCTCTTGCTCTCCAATATTTCTGTGTAGTGGGTCCAGCAGGTAGGGCTTCACAGGTTAGAAGACTTCTTCAGTCATTTCCTCTTCTTTGTTGTCAAATGCTAGACTTTGGCAATGAAGCCATTAGCTCTCTTGCTCTCCAATATTTCAGTGTAGTGGGTCCGGCCGGTAGAGCTTCACAGGTTAGAAGATGTTCTTCAGTCATTTCCTCTTCTTTGTTACATAGAGGACAATTGGGACTTGTAGAAATTCCTATTCTGTGTAAGTGTTTGGCCAGATAATCATGTTTCGTAAGTAATCTAAAATTCGCTACTGCAGCTTTACGTGGGATTTCTGGAATAATTTCTGGATTTTTAATCAAAATGTTCCATTTTTTATCTTTGCCTTTGTTAAATATTGATTTGTTTTTTTTTTGTTTCTATATTTGTTTTGATTAATATTTTTATGGATGTAAAGGGTAAGCTTTTGCTTTTGTCCTGAATTAAATTTGCACCTTTTTGACAAGAAAATCAGCTGATTCATTTCCAGCATTTCCACAATGACCAGCTATCCAGTGTAATTAATTCTTTTCTGTAGTTTTTAAAGTTGTAGGATCATTTTGTGACATTGTTTAATTTGGATTGACTTCATCTTATATGAACTTATTGCACATGATGCTGCTTTAGAATCAGAAAGTATAACATTTTTGAATTTATACATTCTGTATAGAAGGTGTTGGAGTGAAATATGAATAGCCGTTAATTCTGCATCAAAATTTGTTGTGTGGTATCCTGCTGGTTGATAGAATGAGAAGAGTGCACACGTAATTCCTGCTCCTGAGTTGTCTCAAGTTAGATCCATCTGTGTAGATGTGTAGCCATTCTTCAGGTGGGTATGTATTGTTCACAGTTTCTAACGCTAATGCTTTTAGTACAGGTTTGGAATTTCCAGATTTTGTAACTATTTGTTCCAAATCTAATTGAATATTAATTGGTTCAAAAGTCAGGGTTTCTTTGATTAAAATGTTTTCTTTAGAATTAGCAGTATTCAGATCTGTTTTTAATTCCATAACTTTATGTAGGAATCTTGTTTGTGTTTTCATCTTTATTGGTTGTAGTAATCTTTTCTCCCATTTTGTTGTTTTAACCGCAACATTTTTTCATGTTGTATTAGTGCCTGCTCCTCTAAATTTAGATGTATTGGATAGTTGCGAGTTAAGGCTTGCATTGCCGTGATTGGAGTTGACTTTGCTGCACCAGTTATTAGTTGCAGGGCCTGATTTTGGCATACTTCTAGGTGACTTATGTTAGAATTGTCTGCTGTAATTATATCTCCGAAGTGTTCAACACATCAAAAATGTATTCAACATATTTTGTGTGCTTTCGTATAGTAATATATATTGTATCTCTTACGGTTTAGCAGTCATGCAAAGTCGTTCAGAATTTAGAGGACTTCAGAGGCCCAGAAAGTTCCAGATAATACTTTTAAATTTATATAAAAGGTGCTTTCTTACATTTTATTTTTTTCAAGTTTTGTAGCTATTTGTGAGAAAATATCAAATTTAGAAACCTTTTTCATATGCAATTGTTCAAAATTACAGTATTGGTAAGTTGGCCAACTGTTATTTTCAAGTTATCTGCGATCCATATAAACCTGAACCATTTAAGTATGCCATAAGCTTTGAGCTAATAATAGGACACACGTGCAACTTTGGTAGAATATAATACACAAATGGGATATTACATTACACTATTTACATCTTGGAGAAAATTTTGGAAGTGTCCTCCAACAACTACGTTCTTTTTACCAGCGATAAAGATAACTGTCAGGATGTCAGTGCCGACAGTCTACTGGAATTCATCCCACAGAAGCTCTTTTGTATGCCGGAAAATGTAAACACATATTGCTTTCGCTCTTAGGCAAACTTGAAACTAATTTTAGTTTTTACGCTTGAACCTGTAACCTTGAACTCGTAGGCGGACGCCTAACCAGCAGAGCCACCCAAGCCAGAACAACTACATAAATATAAATAATATCTATAACTAATCAGAGAATAAAAATGAGAAGAGGACACTTATTTAGTTAAATTTTTATCAAGTTAACTACGTGAAAGCTTAAAAGTAATTATTTTACACTTATTGTTATTCAGAAAATTGAGTAGTAAGTTTTCAATTCCTTGACCTCAACCTCAGAGTTTAACCTACAAAAATCTTTCAAGCAATTAGTGGACTGGGCAAAGCAGAATGAATTAACATTTAACGCAGAGAAAACTGTCTCCATGACCTTCATAAAAGGGGTTAAATGTAGGGAAAACATGGGGAAAACACGCTAAAGTCAGTCAACAACTTCACGTACCTACGAGATATTCTCCAGACACAGGGAAACATATGCAAACGCTATATGTATGACAGAGTAAACCCTACTATAAGACCCATAAGCAGCACAAAGTCAATAGCAAACTCTCCTTGGAAACTGCCTTACAATTGTTGGAACTCAAAATTTACCTCTTTGCAACATATAGGTTGCAAAACATATAGGTACACGTAAAGAAGGAAGGCCTTGAGAAAATAGAGTAGTTACGGATCACATAGTTGAAAAGAGTGTTTTGTCTCCGCAAATACACGTCTTCACGACTCGTATATGAGCTAGTCAGAGAGCCTTTATACCTACAGATGCTCCAAAAAGTATTCGTGTAATCATAGCACATAGAATGTAACAAGCACAATCAGAAAAATATAGATAAGCAAGGAACAACAGCTATTTCCCTACATCGGCTGATATCTTCGTTTAAAAATAAAAGACTATTTGGGTTCATATATTTCTTAATTAGTGAATAGCTCTACTTTATTTAAAATCATGTCCCATTTAATGTCAAACAAGTATTTGTCTAGTGAAAAAGATCCCAAGCAGGGTGCCTCGCTGACACACACCTCTTTTCTTATATAGTTGTATTTCATCCATTGTCGTTGACAGTTCCATCTCCGTTGTCAAAGCCAATGACTGTTATTTAAGTAATATGGGTCGAAAACGTCATGAAACTACAAAAGAAGAGAGAGAAATTTGCAACAGGTTATTTAAAAAAGGAAAATCTATTCAAGAATTTGGAGAAACCATTGTAAGACCTACCAGTACAGTGAAGAATATTATATACAAGTTTGATCAAAACAAAACTTACGAAAATCAGTAAAGAAGGTGTCGTCCTGCAGTTCTAACCGAGATGGAGAAACGACAGTTACTTAGATAAGTCAAGAAAAATCCTAAAATAAGTGATCCAAAACTTGCTACTGCAGTTCAGACACACACAGGAAAGTCAGTTTCAGCACAAACTATAAGAAACGTGTTTTATGAAGCTGAGTATGGAGGCCGAACAGCCCGTAGAAAACCATACATCAGTAAAATCAACAGAAAACAGCGAGTTGCTTACGCAAAAGAACATAAATTTCGATGGGTTTGATTTCTGAAGAAGGTTGCATTTACTGACGAGAGCCAATTTGAGCTCTTTAAGTCAAAATGGCGAGTAACAGTGTGGAGAAAACTTAATTATGAGCTCGAGGAGAAAAATATAACAGCTTCAGTCAAACATGGATGCGGTTCGGCACCTGTCTGGGGCTGTATGGGTGCAAATGCGGTGGAATTATGAACCAAAAGGTTTATATAAACATCCTAAAAACACATCTGTCCGGAAGTATGAATAATATGGGTCTTTCTGAGGATTATATTTTCAAATAAAGTAATGATCCAACACACAGAGCTCTAGATGCAAGACTATGGTTGTTGTGTAATACTCCACGATGGATGCCGACACCACCGCAATCCCCAGACATGAATCCAATAGAGTATACTGGACAAAATATTAGGAGTGATCAGATATCTAATATAAAGGACCCAAAGAACGCTCTACTAGAGGAATGGCACAAAATTGCAGTGAAAACAGCACAATCTTTGGTGAAATCCATTGCCAGAAGAATGCAAGAGATTATAAAGAGGAATGGAGGGTGTACCAAGTACTAACCGTAACATTGTACACCATTTTCAATATGCAGACCAATACTTATTTTGCATCCTATATTGCATCTTTTCTTTTGAATGTTTAACTATATTTATGTAAATAGATATAATATGTCTTTCTTTTTTGTATTCTCTTTTTCACTAATCAATAAATAAAACAGTGTCCCTGCTGTACTTGATTCTGATAATTTTCCACTATCCATACATCCTTAAACACAAACTCAAAGCTTGTGACGAATACTTTTTGAAGTAACTGTAGAAGACCTGCGACGAAGCTCCTACTCCAACATACCTGGGCCTGCTGGGTCAACTACAGGAGAAGAAATACGGAGAAATATGGAACGAATTCTATGCTACTGACGCCGTGACAAGCCGTGAAGGCAGGATACGAACTACGCCATACATAGATTCCACCACAAGCTATACAGGATCCAGAGATTCCACGAACCCGGCCCAGATTGTGTGTATCAGATGCGACGACCAGTGTGAGAGATATCCTGTGCTACACCGTAAGATGAGATCAGTCACTGATGAAATTTTGTAGACACTGCATGTTGTACGCGAATCATATTGTTATTTTCAATTTTATGGACAATGTTCAGAAATTTGTGGTGCAAATCACATATTTATACCTATTGTAATTGAAAGAACATCTACTAGTGATTTCTTAAACTGAATTCTCATATGAATTTAACGACAAATTAATATTCTTAGGTATATTAATCTTAACTTTAACTACAACTCAATGATGACGAGACGTAGTACGAGAAAGAACTTATCAAGGTTGTCATACAAAAGAAGTAATAAGTGGTTTACGATGAGGAATAATCCTATTTATTGTTTTAGAAGTATTCTTCTTCGTATCATTCTTTTGAACTTTTTATCATATAAGATTAGCTCCTGCAATTGAATTAGGATCTTCTTGACCTCCATCAGGAATTATTTCTTTTAATGCTTTTTAAGTACCACTTCCTAATACTACAGTATTATTAGCATCAAGAATTACAATTACATGAAGTCATCATGGTTTATCAGAAAATAATTATAATCAAGCTACTCAAGGCTTAATTTTTACTATTATTTTAGGACTATATTTTACAGCTTTACAATTATATGAATATTATGAAACACCTTTTACTATTGCTGATTCAGTTTTCGGTCCACTTTTTTAGCAACAGGATTTCATGATTTACATGTAATTATCGGAACAAAATTCCCTATTACATGTTTATCACGTATATTATTTATACATTTTACATTAAATCATCATTTTGGATTTGAAGCAGCAGCATGATATTGACATTTTGTTGATATTGTATGACTATTCTTATATGTTTCCATTTACTAATGAGGTAGATAAATAAAATATTTATTTATATAGTATAATAAAGTACACTTTATTTCCAATCAAAAAGTCTAATATTTTAGAATAAATATTTCAAATTCTATTTTTAATACCAATAATTATTTTAATAATTTCTTTTAATGTAATACTATTAACCAATTTTTTATCAAAAAATATTGAAGATCGAGAAAAACGATCACCATTTGAATGTACATTTAACCCTATTAGATCTTCCCGTTTACCTTTCTCATTACGGTTTTTTTAATTGCAACTATGTTCTTAATTTTTGATGTAGAAATCGCGTTAATTTTAACTATAACTATTATTCCATTTAGATCAAATATAATAATCTGAGCCGTAACTGGTAGGTAAAAAGTGAGAGATACATACGAATACCATATATATAATAAATATTTATCCATAAATCCTTAAATTGTTTTTCTTTATTTTGTATTATGATTTAATATTGTAGTACTTGTAATTTAGATATAAGAATAAAATGTAATACCGTAATACCATTTCAGGAGCTTAGATATAAAATGCTTAAGAAACGTAATGAAGCTAATGGGATGAAATATATGGGAGTTTTGTTTATGTGTGATTATTTATTTAATTTTATATAGTTTACTATATTAACAACGATAGAGCTCGTAGAAAAAACTGCATGAAGTCCAAAATTGCGACTAATAAAAGCAGCTGAGACAAAATTTCTAACAGCTAAGAAAGAGTTAAATATTTTTAGAATAAGTGACAATTTTTAAAAATAGGAACCTCTGGAAAGAACATTTACCCCTCCTGAATATCAAGAATGATTTTAGATTAACCGCCAAAATAGAAGTTAAGAGAAGATCACTTGTATGTGAAATGAACAGACAAAGATTTTCTTAATTGACAGGGCCAAATATTTTATTTTGACCTAAATCATGTGTTTGGTAATGATTTATTTATTCTCTCTGGCACAAATGAATATTTTAGTTATCATGGTTTTGGTTCAGGGGACTAAAAAGTGTTTCCCAGGGAAAGGTTTTTAATATTCAGTAATGAAGAATCACATTTAAAGGGTAGTTTCTTTTCTGTTTACAGGATAAAGTTGACCTAATAAAACGTTAACTGAAAGGCAAGTTTACTTTCTTCTTACCTTTTATATTACAAATGGAATTTTTTAATTAAAAGCGGAAATGATTAAGGGTACTGGGAGGTCGATGGGCTTCAAAACAACGATTTTTTTTACTGTTAAAAATTATATAATTCTTCAACTTTTAAATGTGTGTCAGCTGACATTAAAGCCCTTTAATCCATCAATTTAAAGATGGTGGAGCAATAACACGCCCACTTTCTGATGTAGTATGAAGGAAAAGATTCTTTCAGATGGCAAACCACTTGCAGGTCGTGGAAGACTAGCACACAGTGAGATTGACCTCCTCCAGCAATATTATGGACGAGCTATCAGAAGAAATACAGGTAAAACAATTGCAGAAATGAAACAAGCTATTTGGGCCATTTATTTACATAAATTATCCACAGATAATAATCCACAGCATGGTTTATGTCCTGAACGTGAAGATACATGGTGTGGCTTTCAAAGAGCTCAGGTTAGGAAAGAAATTTATAAACATAAACTCTCTTTTCCAGAAGAAGATCTTTTGGCAATTAACCCAGTAGTTAGGGAACTTTCTCAAGATGAATTACTGACAAAGAGCTTGCATGGTCGAACCCAAAACCAAAATGAAAGTTTTCATCATACACCATGGGAAAAAATTCCTAAAACTTTACATGTTGGGCCAAAAACTGTAAAAATTTGTGTATATGATAGTGTTATTTGTTATAATGATGGGTGCAGTACTAGGCATAAAGTAATGACAAAAATTGGTATAAAGATTGGTAAAAATATGAGGACAGCATGTCTAAAAAAAGATCTGCGTCGATTCTCAGAGGCAAGAAGAATAGCTCAGTTGCTTGAAAGTAGAGCTAGAAGTAAGAAAAGATGAGGAAAACCTAACTGAGCAGGAATATAGAGCAGGCATGTTCTGAGAGGATGTAAAATTTAAAAAGTTGGTGCTTAATCTTTGATCGTAATTTCCCAAAACCTTGATTTTTCATACTTTAGGTGCATGTTTCTCAAAAACTATATAACATGTTGATAGAACATTTTTAGTGCTTGTTTTTCAATGTTACCTGAACACATTAATATAAATTCTATATTCATATGATTTATAAAATGGAGGGAAAATAAAATCCAATCCTTAAGTTGGGACGTACGAGAAAATGTTCAAAAAATATAATTTTTTTTATTGTTTTGTAAAATAGTATGTAGTATTAGCTATCAAACACCAAAATATTATGACTGTACGTGGTCTATAGGTACCTTTAAAAAATTAAATGCCCTAGTGTTGCACAGTAGCAACACATAGTCTTCCTTCAGCTGTCTTGGAATCTATAAAGCCCACCTACCAATTCTTAGCACACTCAGACTTGCTAACAAATGTCTCTATGGAGAGACACAAAACCCAAATGAAAGCCTCAACAGTCTGATATGAAAAAGGGTCCCAAAACATCATTTGTGTCTTCCATAGTGGTGAAAATTGCTACATTTGATACTGCAATGGTGTTTAATGATGGGAATGTTGGCAGAAAGAAAATTATGCATCAGTTAGTTTATCAACCTGGTGTGTTTATGGAAACAATTTTGCAGAGTATCGACAATATTCGCATCACTGGTGCAGAAAGTGCTATGAAATTAATGCAGAAAGAAGCAAGACAGAAGAGGAATCTAAAAAGAAAGGCTGAAGAAGACCAGAATGAGGACACAGACTATGGATATGGGAAGTTCTGACTTAAAATTAAAAGGCAAGCTGAATAATACTTATTGTATTTTTAATTGCCTTTCCCCGTAAATTGCATTTTCTACAAATTCAACCCATTTTTCTATCAAACTACTTCATCTACAGTGATGCAATTTAGCAACAGCTTTCTTATGCCACAATGAACAATTTTTTGGTTCTAGAATTTAATATTAAGCTCCAGATGGAATGTGATGATACAAAATATATTAAATTATTCTATTTTTTAAAGGATGCATATGATTAACATTTTTTATATTCTATACAGCTTCAATAATAAATCTAAATACAAAAAATTAATTTTAGTGTGTTTTAAAATAACGTACCAAATATCAGCAAGATAGCATATGTGAATTTTGAAAAAATTGGGCTTAAGTTTGTAAATATCTCTGCATATAGAAAAAATATGTAGCATTAGTTATAAATAATGGAAAATTATGAAAAACATTGTGAATATTAACTGTATTATCTTAAATAAGTGTACTAAGTTTCACTTCTCTAACTTGAAAACTTTGGATGTTATGGCTGTTTATGTAAGACCCTGAATATTTACATACGTCCCCCCTTAAATAATTATATTTTTTTTTAGTACAACTAAATAATTTTTCATGTGCATAGTATAAACTATGTATGCTTTATATTAAGTTTAGATTATAAAACTGTGGCTTATGTTATTTAGGAAAAAGATTGGTGGGTATAGCTTTAAATTCCTACAAGGAACCTAAATCTGAATGATAGGGTGTAATACTTTCTTTCAGGATACACAGAGTGTCTTATGCCCCTTTTGCAAGGAACTGTATGAACTTAATGTAAATATTATACAGTCGTTAAATACACACATCCTTATACTATAATCATACCAAATTTAAATTTATTGCAATGTTTAGTTTTTTTGTATACTTATGTTTTAATATTGTTAAAAACTAGCCCTGCCAGGATAAAAATAACCTCCCAGTGCCCTTAAATCGTAAGCTCCTAAACATTATTCCTAAACATTATAACACGCAGATTTCATGTTTATTTATGCAAAGCATAACCTAAGATAGAGTGACTGTAAAAGGATATGCCATTAGTAACATCGATAATCCAGAAGGCAGAGCCGTGTGCGGTCACACTTTTAACTTGCCAAAACTGATGGTTTTAATGCTGCATGTAAATGTGCCCCGAGAAGAGGAGAGAGTGAAAAAAAACAAACCCGCTGTGGCCTTTGACGGTTTTGAAGAAATTCTCTGACGTTTATACATTCGCTTTGACGCCAAGAATCGAGGGAACGGTGGGCGGTGCTAGAGAAGTGCAAATATTGAGTTGCCCGGTGAGCCCCGTGTGTTTTTAAATTCAAGAAATATTAAACATGAAATGTGAAACAGCAAGAGGAGAGAGTGGAGGATTTTCGAAGAGGACGTCGGAGGAGGGAGGCAGGATATTCCATTCCCACTTGTGCATATTTCAGACTGGAGAGGTAGCTATATAATAAGGAGCTCTAATTTGGGCGTATGTGCACGTGATGCTGCCATTGGTCCAGCTAGGGGGCAGAAAGTACGTACGTAAGCACGCGTGTGTGAAAAGCACGC
This sequence comes from Mantis religiosa, assembly GCA_030765055.1. Classification (NCBI taxonomy): domain Eukaryota; kingdom Metazoa; phylum Arthropoda; class Insecta; order Mantodea; family Mantidae; genus Mantis; species Mantis religiosa. The sequence continues at coordinate 32,444,512 of CM060954.1, forward strand.
ATGTCGTACCACGTTACCTGCACGAAACGTTACCCTAACGGAATTACGAGTTACTTTGAATAATGTTTCCTTTTTTTTTCCAGGATGGATGGGGGACTTGGCGAATTAGTACTTTTTTACCCACTCTCAGGCAGTGATGGATAAATTCACGTAACTGAAAATATAAATAACCAACCTTATATTTGTTTATTCAAATAAGTAAGCTCTTACAAACGAGGCGTTACTCTTACTTGCTGTATTTACACATAAACAGCAAAAATTTGGTGCACTGGCTGACCCAAAGGAAAATTCATTAGTAAAAAAACCATCACATACGTTGCAGGCGTTCTCAAATTCTTTATTTGCTTCAGGGGCTTCCCTACAGAAATTGCTAGCTAGTCGCAGTTCATAGGACAAGTAAATGTATAAATAAATACATTATTAAATAAATAAACCGTTAAATGCATTTTTATTTTTTCACAGACAGGAATCAAACGTTTTTCCTGTTATCACAATAATTAAATGGCTGGAAAGATAGAGTCAGACTGAATAATTCTGCTGGGATTTCAACCACGGAATTTCTGGTTGCCATCCAGCCGCTCTAACACTTAAGCTACTATTGTCAGCGTGCCGATATGACATTAAATTCTCCAACATACTCGTGTTTTTTCCGGTAAACCACTTAGGACTTCTCATGAACACATGCGACTTGAAACCTGTAAGTACTTTAAGGCCCAGGCTTTACAGTTAACCACTATTAGGTCAGTTAATAGAAATTAATTGTTCCTTCACACTAGCCGTGTGTGGGCTTAAGTATGGAAATATAGAGTCAGACTGAAAAAATTCAATGCCATACCCGGGATTTGAGCTTCTGGTTGCCGTCTAGCCGCTCTAACCCTTGAGCTATTATGACCAAAGTGCCAACGTGGCGTTAAAGTCTCCAACTGACTCGTGCTTTTCTCGGTAAACCACTCAGGAGTTCTCAGAACAATTTGAGACAACTACCTTAATGGTGTCTTACAACGTGTAAGTATTTAAGGCCCATGCTTTATAGTGGAAATTAATTATAAGTTGTAAGTCGCCATTAAGGTAGTTGTCTCATGTGTTTATGAGAACTCCTAGTGGTTTTCCGATAAAAACACGAGTCAGTTGGAGAATTTAATGTCATTTCGGCACGTTGGCAATAGTAGCTCAATGGTTAGAGCGGCTGTACGGCAACCAGAAAATCCGTGATTCAAATCCCGCCTATGACATTGAATTTTTCAGTCTGAACTCTATCTTCCCGTACTTTCGCCTACACACGCCCACTGTGAAAGGACAACAATTAATTGGCTGTTTACCTTTGGTCTTATAATCATTTGCTTTCTGCTGAAAATTTAAGACTTCTGCTCAGTGATACCAATACAAATTGAATTTCCTGTTTCCAAGTTAAAATGGATAATGAAACCGCGGATGCGGTGTAACACTGCTGATTGAAGGCAAGGCCACACTGAAAATTCCCAGTTCTATTATAATAAACCTATTATTAAGAACAGCCTCTTAATTACAGTATTATAGTATAGAGTAGAGTATTTCAAACCTGCTAAGGAGTGTTCAGTCTTTCAAGCTGAATTATTAGCAATTCGTGAAGCAGTGAAATGGTGCAACTCACAAGCAGCAATTGCAGCTTTGGAAGAAACAAAAAACAGCAGTCCTATTGCAGCTGAAATAAGGAATCAATTATTAAGGGGTTCTCATCTGTGTATTTCATGGGTCAGAGGGCACGTGGGGATTGTCGTGCAGATGAGCTTGCAAAGAGAGCTGCGACTTCAAATCTTCCAGAGACTTACTCCATGCCCCATTTCTTATGTGAGGCAAACATTAAAGGAGATTATCATCAACGACTGGAATGAATACTGGATAAAAAGTGATTGTGGTGCTTTGACTAAGGATTCAAATTTCGGAACACTTTCTGACAGACATAAATGTAAATTCGTTAATCCTAACTATCTTCTCACTCAATTCATAACTGGACATGACAAATTTTCAGCTTACTTATTTCGATTCAAAATAAAATCAACATTTTATTGTATATGTAGAAATAATCTTCAAGATGTCACTCACATTTTATTGGATGCCCATATTTCTGTTTTGAAATATACGAACTTGAATTATTGCTTCAATCCTTAGGTTACACTTTCTCAAAACCTCTTACACATATTCTGATGAATTAAAAAGTTTATTAATATTTCATGACTTTCTTAAACAAAATATTTCTTAAGCTAAAAGATTAAATTTGATGTTACTGTTTGTCAGCTTGATATTGAAATTTGTTATGTTTCTTAAATTGTATTATATTCATAAATTTGTAAACTATATTCCAAATAATAATTGGATAATAAATAATAAAAGGAGTTTTGCTTTAAACTTGCATACAAATGTTCATTCTACTGCATCAAATAGTTAATTAATTATTAATTATTTTTGTGAATATATTGTAAAAACTACTCTTCTTCTTCTTCACTTCATGGCATAGGCAATCAAGTGCCTGTTCCACCTTTAGGATGATACTGTAATATTTGTTTTGTAAGTCTGTTATCTGGCATTCTTTCAGCATGTTTCTTCCATTTTTGTTTGAGATATTTTAACCTATCATTCATACTAAAAACGTCCAGCTCTTCTCTTATATTTTCATTTCTTATTAAGTCCCTCTTAGTGCATTCTTTCATACTTCTTAAGAATTTCATTTCTGAAGCCTGTATCTTACTCTGTTGCTTTTTAGTTAACGTCCAAGTCTCACTTCCGTATGTCCGTATATACCTATACTCACTATATAAAATGTTCTGCATCTTAAAATATTTGAGCGGTTACGTTGAATCTTTGTTTCTGGCTAGTACAGAGCAATTTTAAAATATCCGCTTTCTTATTTTTGAAATATTCTTGTAGAATTTGTTCTAAAACATTTTCCATGTGATAGCGTTCAAAACTTTTAAAATATAAACATTTTTAATCCCTAAAATACATATAATTTTCAAAACATGAGCATTAACAAAAAAGGGAGAATGAGAAATATTTATTTACATATTATGGACATATTATCCTGTAAGTTTCACCAAGTTAAATGAAAAACTTTGAGGTGTGAAGCATTTTGTATAGGTACTGAGAAGTGTTAGAAAAAATTACAGTGAAGCAATACATATTATACAAATATAACTATTTTTAACAAAATACTTCACTTATCTTAATAAAAATGATGTCAGTTTTACTTATTAGTTGAAACAGTTGACGTTGAAATCGATTTCACAGACCCTTGTGCGCGTCAGTCAAAGAAAACCAAAGGAGTAGACAAATTCGTCGTTAAGGAAGTTACTATGTTGTTATGCTTTTCAGTATTACCAAAATCTGAAAAATAAATAAATAAATAAATAAATAAAATCTGAATATTCTACCCCGGCACCTAGACAACTATACCGGGGCATGTATCCAAATTTTCTCTTTATTTTTCCATAAAATCTTTACAAATGTTATAATTATACAAATTTCTCAGAAAACTACTCTACAAAACTAAAATGAAATAAAATAACAGAAATAAACACAAAAAATCAAAAAACAAAAGAAAACAACTATAAAAATTACAAAATCCTTATTTCCTAAATCTATATCTAAATCTACTAATTCTGTAGTCCACCATGGCCTCCGCCATCACTCTCTCCCTCCGCCGCCCATGCAGTCAACTCCATTGTTTGATTATTCAATAATTCTTCCCGTCTTATCCTATTTTGTATTCTAGAACTCCTTCTTGGATCTTGTACTATTCTTCGCCTATTATCAACTCTTTCTCCTTTGAATATTTTTACCTCCCATGCTTTCTTACTTACAAAGTTAGTCAAAACTTGTAATTTATTTACTAATTGTTGATCTCGAATTATGTCATATACGATATATCCTGCTAGCGCATGCCTCTCTTCTTGTTGGTGAATTGCATATCTTCCACATTCAAATACTACATGTTCAGGATTATCTTGTTTGTTACATAATTCACATATATCATTTTCAGTTTTATTGATTTTCTTCCAATAGGTCTTATAAGGTCCGTGTCCTGTTATATAATGTATAAATCCCTTTGTTGGTTGAATAAAATTCAATTTTAGTCTCTCTTTGACGTTCTGAAAAATTTCAAACACTCTTCTACCTTCTAGACTGTCTGTCCATTCTTTTTGCCATTTATCTTTTAAACTATTTTTAATCACCCAAGATTTGTTTGTTCTGACTCCAGTTATATTATAAACTTTTTCTAAGTTTCCTTTTTTCGCCCAAAATTTTGCGCCCTTCAATCTTATTAATAAATCAATCGGCCAAATGGCCGTTGTTACTAGCAATGCCATAGTTGGTGTTGTTTTTACAGCTCCTGTCAGACGTAATAATACTCACTATACTACCAAAATCTGAAAATGAAACAAACTTAAGAACAGAATCAACTGCTGGTATTTCAAAATTCACTACGCGATGTTTATTTTGTAAAATATATTTTTCCAAGCCATCAAATTTATCGGGGCATTCAATTGCTTTAATAATTTAACTTCAGGATTTAAATTACGGTTAAATGACCAAAAATGATCTGATACGGCCGATTTATCAGTTTGCTTATATTTAATGTTTCGAAAATGTTCTTTCGTAAGAACTTTGTTAGAAAAGGGTTTTTCAGAAAATTTATTTTAGGTTAACGCTTTTTATTTTAAGGCAAGGCTCTACTGAAAATTTGCCGAAAATGTTAATAATCATGGGATTTTTTTGGCACTTTTGGTAGCTTAGTGTTTGTAATAATTGATGGCATGCTATTTTTATCATTTGCACCACTTTAGGCCATCATGTAACATTTTAAAGAGACCTTTAACAATCATTAAAAGTAACAATCATAACTTTCAAGTAGATTTTCTGATAAACTTTTTTATAACACTTTTCAGTATACAAAATGCTTCACGCGTCAATTTTTTTCCATTTAACTTGATGAAACTTGCAGGATAGCTCCATAATATGTAAATAAGAAACTTCACATTCTGATTTTCTTGTTAATGCTCAAGTTTTGAAAATTATATGTTGTTAAGGAATAAAATAAGTGAATATTTTCAAAATTTTGAGAGGTAACACGTGGAAAATATTTTATAACAAATGCTAGAAGAAGTCTTTTAAAATTGCTCTGTACTAGCCAAAAACAAAGATTCGACTTAAAATCTGAACTTTCTGACGCGTAGAACATTTTTAATTTTTAAAAATTTTTCACAAAAAAAATAATTAATAATTAATTAACTATTCGATGTAGAAACATAAATATTTGCTTGTAATTTTAAAATGATACTCTAATTATGTGACTAAATTTTCATAATGTTGGGTTTATTTTTATAAAATTTGGAATTTTCTGTGTAGCCTTGCCCTAACGATTGTTAAAGGTCTCGTTAAATTGTCACGTGATAGCCTAAAATGGAGAAAATTATAAAAAAAGCATGCCATCTGTTACCACACACCAAAAATGCCAAAAAAGAGAATTGCACTATTTTCAAAATTTTCGGTAAATGTTTCAGTGTAGCCTTGTCTGAATCTTTACCTGAAGAGAAGTACATAATGTTAAATTGAAATATTAACTGCAGATTTTAAGTTTAATATATATGAAAGTTTAATTTCATTATTTTGAAAAATAGTACTGGAACAAAAACTGAATAATTATAAAACTTCTCTCCATATGAATTTTATTACGTAAACTATGGTGTTTAATCCAACTGTTAAAAAATACGATTTTGTTTTGTTTAGTTCCAAATACATTTATTAGGAAAATGTGCCACAAGTACTTCCACTTAGGTGTATTTTTCGGTTATTATTTACTTACATATTCAAACCAAATCTAATACAAGCTCTTGTTAGATTAATCATGATCATTGCATTGCTTTTTCATTTCAAAATTTCTTTACATTGTCAATTTATAACATAATTTATATCCATTAAGCTTTCGGTTTCTATTTTTCCTAGTGTATTACTTTTTCGAAGGTAAGCGTACTTCCATTTTTCATCAAGTGATAATCTTAGGGTTATAGGGAATACCCTGTTCTAATTACTAATAAGACATATTTTCTCAAGGACCACTACATATGTCTTCATATTGGTGCTGTCAGTTTATGTATTTTATTTTCTATTTAATTCACCTTTCCCAAGTTTTGAAACATATTTGCTTTATGCCAGTATGTAATCTAAAAATCTATAAACAATAATATCTAAACATTCACCAATAAAACAACAATAAATCTTTAAATTTGAATGCTTTTATTTCGATAACAATATGAACAATTTTTTCTGAAGTAGAAAAAAATTTAACTTAGAAAATTCGTATTTTAATTTTTGCAACTTAAATAAAATCAGTTTTAAGCAGAAATAGTATGTGTATTTTTTTTTCCAAATTCGTACTATGTTTTAATAATTATTATCAATTGCTGCATTGTTGAAACAAGAGATTTCAAACTACTAGGAAATATATTTCTTTTGACAGATCATATAGTCAACCTCTTGTTTAATGTTAAATTTATTTACGAAGTATCAATATTTATTGCCTATTGTAGGTATAATTCTGTAACGTTCCTTTTGTATTTAGCTCAGCATTTGTTAAACTTCATGTCATATGCTCATTGTATTTTGTGCTTTATTACACATATTTTTTTATTTGAATTCCTCATCAATACTGATTATTCTAAATGTTTAATTTTTATGCATTTTAAGCAATTTATTTATCTATTTTAGTTTTGATTACTTTTAACTATCTTCATTTGAAATCCAGCAAACTGTCTATAACTATTTTGCCTAATAATAATTAATTTCAATTTTACTCTATTTGTGTAGTCGAGTTTCATTATTCAATATTATTATTTAACCATCTCAAAATAGAGCACAGCCTGCTCTGTAAGAAATAAAGAATTAAATAATTTTTCAAAGAAGCTTTTGCTCAGTTACCCAGTAATCCTATAAAGTCCTACGTTTCCAAAATTGTATTTTTTCCATTTAATACGTATTTGGTATTAAGTCCTGTAGAGAATAATTTTTATTTGAGGAACTTAAAAGTTTTAAATAACTAGTATAGTATATCCCAGAACCTCCTTGAATTCCCTAAAAGGAATATTGAAATAATATTCCAGGAAATTATGACATACATATGTCAATAAAATGCCACATAAAAACGAAACTATTACACTGATAATATGACACATTTGTCACGACAAATATAAAATTTGTGATACGTCCATTTTATAGGTGCAGCGACCTTTCATTTTAAATTACGAAATACTTACTTAAAATCATTTTCTGACAACGAAGTTATCCTTTCAGAACTAGCCCAAATTTTTGAAAAAATAAGAAAAGAATATCGCTTGTCATTTATGCTTAATGGCAATTGTTTGAAACGTAACTGTTCATTAATGGATTAAGTGTTTCACAATGCGTTTTGAAAGACTTAATTAGGTTACTATAATGTTATGATTGTGATAGTAAACTAAAGATTACTCTTGCAGAAGCTGATTATAATTTTTAAGAACGCGACACTTTGAATAAACCACAAACTTCTACAAAACAGCAGGAAAGTTGGTCAAGTTTGGATGTATTTGCCATTTTAATGAACTATCAATGTAAATTTTTCCTGGATATTTCTATACCAATCTTTTTAGGCCTTGCCTTAATGGAGAATTAAAATGTTTATGCCCAATATAAACTATTTGGAGTATTTTCTTCAAATGTCTTATATAAATTTATTTACAATAATCCTCAATATTATTCATTTATGAAGTTAGTTTATATCTGTTTTTAAAAATAGATCTCCAATGTTATTTAAACATAGATTTGATCGTACGAGAGCTTGCTGCAATATTATGGTTTGTTTTGTAATATTTTATATACAAATATACATAATGCACCTACTCAATAATTATCCAAACTTTTAGCACATTCGTTTTAAGTTGACTTTCATGAAGAAATGACGTATAAAATAAAATTTTAATTTGTGCTGTCTTACTTAAGGTTTAAATGCAAAGTATGTTATATGTTTGCAAGGAAATAACCTCTTATAATTTTAAATACCACGTTTGATAACATCCTGCTTTCCTTTTTACTGTAAATAATTGATTTATTTATACGTGTATTTAATTTTTATTATTAAATATTTTATAGTACAACTGAACTTAGTCGAAATGGGTAAGCTTCATCCAAAATATTTGCTAAACTTGCTCAGACATTTATAAAATACTGCAAATAATCTTAAATTATGTCTAAATAGTAAAATAAGACTTGAAGCTTTGCTAGCGACTACTACGTTCACTTACTTCTCGGGCAGCCAGCCAGGTGAAAAGATGAATAGATATCGGGAGTGTATATCTCTCTCATCATCAGGATATTTATAAAATGTTATAACCACAAATGAAATACTGGATATAACACAACTATAAACAAAGACAAAACACTATCAAAATTCGCATTACAGAACAAAAGACTGTTTTCAGTAAATTTAATGTTAGGTCAGGAGATGGCGTGAGTATAGAAAATTGTGTCAAAGAAACGTAACTACTTAACTTGATTATCAAGCTGTATTGATCTTTGCTTCTTAATTCGATGGATTTCCATTTTTAAGGCCGGTTTCCAAGAGGAGCTGAACTGAAATCCAGCATCACGATTAAGCGTGCTCCTTTTGGAGGAAATCGCCAAAGCCTCCGCTCCCAGTAACTATTGCATTTTGACAAGATGGTCGTCTCCCGAAAGTTGGCTCTATGGTCGTTATCAAAAAAATGCTCTGCCAGTCCAGACTTCTCAGGTTGCATTAAACGAATGCTCCGTTCATGTTCGATTCTTCTAGTAGCGATGGTCCTTCCGGTTTGTCCTATGTATGGTGTTTCACATTCACGGGGAATGCGGTACACTCCCGGAACTTGGAAGTTCAGTTTGTCTTTCACTGGTCTCAACAGATGCTTAATCTTCGGTGGTGGCTTGTGGATGGTCCTGATGTTGCAATTGTTGTCTTTTTAATTATGTTTCATTCTTAAAAGATTCATCATTTTGGAAATTTGATTAATGCATTAATAACATTGTTGTATTAATTACGATGCCTGGAACTGGTGAAAAGTTTCAAATTATTGGCAACAAAGTCTTAGAAAATATGAACAACTACGAGAAAATTTGTGAAAATGTGACTTGTAGAATTTCAACGTGCATTTTATACCACGTTCAGCAGCAGACATGCAGCTGTAAGAAAAGTATCTAATCAGAAAAAGCAGATCCGAGAATAGGTTATGATTAAAATCTCTAATTATTTAGTTTATCTTTTATTTTCTGTTCTCCCTGTAAATACTACTGTTATATTTTGTGTTCGTTAATGCATGTCAAAGTTATTTTTGTTTCTATCGCCTCTTTCTCGAACAATTTTCATTTCCGAATTTCTAAAGTATACACTTTCATGATTTCTGAGTTTGTATTCTAGAATTCCGTCTTTATTGCTATACCTTGAGGCAGTCACTTGTTAACAATTTTGTTTTGTTTAATATACTCTTACCTTACGATGCTTCTCATTAAACTTCTAGTTGATTTTGTATTAAATTTAGTTAAATTTCTGTTAGTATATTTACTGAATGTTCTACAATTAATTATACTACTGGGTAAAAAATTGGCTTACGTGAAAATAAACACAACATATGAATCTAGAACCACACAGAAGTATATTAACTAAAGCTACAACAGCAGTTTCTACATAACAAAATTGTTATACTTAAGTTCTATTTAATCATTTATTTGAAAGTAGGTACCTGAAAGTAAATATTATTATTTCTTTCATTCTAAATATTCTTCTCAACATGCATTCCAATTCCACCATTACATCTATCTTACGCCAAATATGTAATGTTTTGGATTTTAATTTTAAATCTTAATAGGCATTTAAATCTTCTTTGTCTCTAATGTAAGTTTACGTGATCCTGGATTTATTTATTTATTTATTTATTATCCAATTTCTTATTCCTATTTTACCCAAAGGTATAGTAGGAATATAGTTTCCAAATTAATGAATATAATAAAATTTACAAAAAAAAAAAAAAAAAAAAAAAAAAAAAAAAAACATAACAAATTCCATATCAAGCTGACAAAGAGTAATCATCAAGATGAATCATTTATCTTAAGAAATATTTTGTTTAAGAAGGCCATGAAATATTGATAAATTTTGTAATTCATCAGAATATGTGTAGGTGGTTATGAGAAAGTGTAACTTAAGGATTGAAGCAGTAATTCAAGTTCGTAACTTTCAAAACAGAAAAACGGGCATTCAACTAAATTGTGAGGGACATCTTGAAGATGATTTCCACAAATACAATCACATGTGGATTTGATAATGAATCGAAATAAGTAAGCTGAAAATTTTCCAAGTCCAGTTAAGAATTGAGTGAGAACATAGGATTAACGAATTTACATTTATGTCTGTCAGAAACTGTTGGGAAATATAAATCCTTAGTCAAAGCACCACAATCACTTTTTAACCAGTATTCATTCCAGTCGTTGATGATAATCTCCTTTAATGTTTGCCTCACATAAGAAATAGGGCATAGAGTGTGTGTCTCTGGAAGATCTGAAGTCGCAGCTCTCTTTGCTAGCTCATCTGCACGTTCATTTCCGGCAATCCCCACGTGTCCTTTGACCCATTTAATACACACATGAGAACTACATAATAACTGATTCCTTATTTCAGCTGCAATAGGACTGCTGTTTTTGGTATCTTTCAAAGCTGCAATTGCTGCTTGTGAGTCACTGTAAAGGCGAGCGGTACATTGTTCACTGCTTCACGGATTGCTAATAATTCAGCTTTAAAACTGAACACTCCTTAGCAAGTCTGAACATGGAAGAATGGCATTCTATGGAGCGAGAGAATACCAGAAACGCATTTCCTACTTTAGCATTTTTACTAATCCCTTCAACTATCCGAGAGCCATCTGTGTAAATGGAGTAGTGGTGGTATTCTAATGCTGAATTTGAATCTTTCCTTAAATAATAAATTGTTATACCAGACTAAGCTCATTTAACATCACTAAATGTGCAAGAAAAGTATCAAAAGCATTTTCTTAACCTTGTCCAGTGCAATCCCTTTCAATAGGCCATAACGTTTGAACTGATAATAGTACACACGTTCAACTCTGGGAGAATATAATACACAATTGGGGGATTACATTGCACTATTTACATCTCACAGAAAATGTTGGAACTGTCCTTCAACAGCATCTATGTCTCATTGGTCCCATTTTCTTTGGTACGACTGTAGACACAAGTTTATATCTTCAAGACATTTGTGGAGCAGCTGAATGATATTGAATTGAGAGAAGGTTATTTCCAGCAAGATTGAGCGACGTACCATACATCTAATGACACCATGGAACTTGTAACCAGTTTATGTGATAATCGAATAATCTCAAAAGGTCTGTGACCTCCTGATCCCTGACCTAACCTCACCGGATTTTTTCTTGTGGGGGTGTCTAAAAATTAGTGTAGAAGAATAGGCCACGGAAAATTGATGTTCTCAAGGAATCCATTCGAACCGAAATAAGTAACATTGGCGAGGATACTCTCCGTAAAACTTTAGAGAATACGGTGAGACGAGTGCAAACATGCATAGACTTCTAACATTTTCTCGGAGATGTAAATAGTGTAATGTGATCTCCCAATTGTGTATTATATTCTCCCACAGTTGCACGCGTGTCCTATTATTTATTCAAAAGTTATGGCTTATTTAAGTTTATATTGTGACTTTGTGGGTTCGTAGAATTAAAAATTCGAGTTGCACATATTCCAAATGTTCTTTATTTCCGTAGAAATACAGTTACAGATTACAGCAGAATTACGTTACGTACACCCTCATAATCTCCCAAGGTCGATGACAATAACAAACAGCGTTGCGATTACACCTGTTTACATCAGCTCTCGTTACATCTGTTTTTGCGACTTTACGACTATTCACAACTCACTCTTGGCGAGTCGTTGCCTTCTTAAATACCTCATTGATAAATTTTAGATATTTCCGGAACAATAAAGAAACCGAATAATCTATCACCTTTTAGATGCGTAACTTAATCTATGCCGGCAAGTCCTTAATCTCAGCTATCTTAATTTGCCACCTCTTTGTGTACACTAGCCGCGCTATCGTAGATAACTGCTTTGCGACAATATGGATCGCACTATATTTTACATTTCGCTTTTAAAAGTATTTTTTATACTCATCAGGCATTCAAAATTCCTCTTACTGAGGCAAAATGTGTTGATTTCTTCGTTTACCAGAAGGTATACTCAAAATTTAAAAGGGTAAAAGTAAATACTATATGATATATTGCAGTCTTTTGTCTAGAATTGGCAATATATGGCACTCACATTTAATGCATAGTATAAGTTTATAGTTGGCTTTGCTGGTACAAATTTAGGAAGTACCTCATTCCATTTTCAAAATCTTTGATAACGATTAACATTTTGACAGGTGCTGATAAAGTTGCTTATTGATTTATGAGTTTTGTATTTGTAATTAGCACTTTAAAAATGAAATTATCATAGAACGCAAATATTATAAAAATCTTAGAGTTTTGTTTTTCAAATCTTAATACTTGCCTTAGATATTTAATCAACAGTTAATCCCTGGTTCGATTTCAAGTTAATGTGGGAATTTCAAAATGCTTGTAACAACAGTATTTTAGATTATGGAAATATATTTGAGAACAATTTATTAAGCACCGTGTACCTATCAGAATTTGGGTTTTAGCTTTCACTATCCTATATCACTGGCCTCCGGGCGACATTAAAAACTCTCACCTCTGTTGCATCGCCGTTTCAGCCTCGGCTACAGTCTTCATTGTTAATCTACAAATCACTCGTTCGCTTATAACTTATGCCTGCCAAGTGTGGGGGGCCGCACACACGTGTCATCTGCGTCGTCTTCAAGTTATACAGAATAGCTTCATGCGCATCGCTACCAACGCTCCATGGTTCATCCGTAATCAGCAGCTCCATCACGAACTAGGACTGTTACCTCTTCACGACTACATTCGCAGGATCGCTCATCGTTTCTTTTCCACGCTGCAAGAAGTTCCAGGAGCTGTGCATTATAACATCAGCGTCCGCACACGCCAGCCCTCACGCTTGAAGGAAAAATTACCACAGGATCTGCTTCTAAGTGATACATCTGACTCGAGTGGTTTTAGTGCTTGATGTCTGTCTTACATCTTCAATATTGACATAATTTCTCAGAGAGTATTATTGGAGTTCTAACTTAATGTAGTTAGGGGGCGGCCTTTTAGCCTACCCCTGAGTGTTATTGTTCTTATTGTACTGTTATCTTCTTTTCACTCTGATCTGTAAAGCATTGTACTGCTGATCGATCAATAAAACATTATGTAAAAGAAAGCTTTCACTAATCTTTTGTAATTGGGTTGACTGGTTAAGACCTTCTAATATATTTTTAAAGAGTATGGTAAACGTTGTATACCACTTACTTCAGATGCATTCATATTGCTATTCTTTCATGATCAATTTCAGAAAACATCTGGAGGATGTATTTTTGAAACCTAGTACCTTAGACTAACTTAAAATATAACAAATGATTATTGAATTATTGCTTTATAAATTTAAATTATTGCGTGCGGTTCTTCCAATGGGTTGCTTCATGAAAACATCCAGACGGACGGAGTCATTTTAATGTACCCCTTCATGTTGGATGCACATAAAGAATTTGATGTTTTAACCCATATTATTTACTCTCTGGCAAGAATTTCTATCCATAGTTAATTTCTCTCCATCTTAATCAGCCACACATTCGGGCGCAATATGTAGCAAGTATTCTATGTTGGAGATGGGATCCACGTTGACTGCTTCGAAGACCCAAGTCGGGAAGGGTTACTACATTGTTTCTTGATGATTCTGTTTGATTAAATAAGTCATGAGTTCTCTCATTTTCAGGTGTGGTTTCCAGTGAAATAAATATAATTTTGGAAAAGTTCAATTTCGTAATATATAATTTAAGTATATAATCTCGATTACATTTTACCCAAACTTTCTTTCCTAGTCAATTATTGCAGGTATATGGATATTTTCCATTAATTACATAAAATTCCTCACTTCAACATGCCCACTCATCAATATCAAGATTACAGAATATCTCTTCCTGAAGGTTAATCAATTTACGTTGTAAAACCTTTATATTTACCGCAACATTTCTTCATCCTCATAAAACAAGATTGCAGAACATATATCTCTGAAGATTATTGATTATCTGTTACTAGTGTTACGCATACATTATTTTTATATGCTTGGCCGATGTACTGCTACGTCACCACATTACGTAATGCAATTATTACTACGGCCAGTCACAAAATTACATATACTTTTACACGTTATTTTTTAAAATTATAAATTTTTCAAACTCCTTCTAAATATATACAGTTACAACTCTAACAGTTTTTAAAAAGCCTATTCCTATAAAAGTTTATTTTTCATCTACTCCATGAGATAGAGATAACTTTTTCCAAAAAATGGTAGGTACAGGAGGTAAAGGGAATACTGTAGGCTCAAGGATAAGCTAAATCGTTTAAGTACGTCCATCTAGTGGTTTTGAAAATCATTCTTTTTGCCTAAGTGTGAGAAAATAACTCTTTATTGTTTTGATTTTATTATTTTGAATCCTTATTTACAATTAAAAATTATAATAAAATATCTGGGATACGGTTGCTGACGTGGTCATTTTATAATTTTCTGACTACATATTTTTCTATGTTTTTTAAGTTACAAAACCTTTATTCAGAATGAAGACAGCTCCATGGGATATTCCCAAAAAAAAATGAAGACTGAAGTAAGACAAAAACTTTATTTGTGATGCAAATATTTTCAATGCGTGTTTAATCAAAATTGTTGGAACTATATTTGAGAAAATCAAAAAAGCAAAAATACCTTCCATTATTTAATATAGATGAACAGAAGAAACAGCCAAAAATAAATTTTTTTATCGTTATCCTAAAAATAAAGCAACTTTTAACTTCATTGCGGTCATTTTCTTTATTTTATCTATATTATTATTATTATTATTATTATTATTATTATTATTATTATTATTATTATTATTATTATTATTATTATTATTATTATTATTATTATTATTATTATTATTATTATTATTATTATTATTATTATTATTATTATTATTATTATTATTATTATTATTATTATTATTATTATTATTATTATTATTATTATTATTACTATTATTATTATTATTATTATTATTATTATTATTATTATTATTATTATTATTATTATTATTATTATTATTATTATTATTATTATTATTATTATTATTATTATTATTATTATTATTATTATTATTAATTATTCGTTACACACAATTTATTTGCTTATAAAATCTAAAGGCAATGCCCGTAATAGGTGCTCAGCCACCCGCTGCGTTTCGGGAGGTGCAGGGCTGCCAACGTTCTCATGCTCCCGGCAAATACTGAGCGCTGTACAACGGGTCCCATGTTGCTCTTCGAACTTTAGCCCCAGAGCAAATTCGGTAAAGGATCAGTTCATTTTGGATTTAGATACCTCTAACAGACATGCCAATCAAGGAATATTAGCTCTCTTGGTTATCGCCAAATAGTTCTTTCTTTCAAATATAGTTTCATTTGTGTCAAGCTGGCAAATTATTTATTTTTCGAAAGTATGGAGCTATTATTTTTAAATGTCTCACTGCAGCAACAGAGGAAGTGCTATATTTCATCCTGAAATTCAATACATGGGTTTTAAAGTATGTTTTGTGTCTCTTGAAGCAAAGATAGCTACATTTATATAAATATCTTGGATTTTCTTTGTGTATGCTTATAAGAAAAATGTTAGAGAAAGACAAAACTTAATATTTTAGTTGTTTAGTTTTCAAAATTGCATACTGAGGATGTTTTTAAGAAGAAAAATATAAATTTTGATACTTTTAGTTTCTCAACACATTTTATAATTTTTATAGGAGAACGACCTGTAATTATCTAGGAATTGTCCTCTTTACTCAGGTGTAGTTTTTTATACTGTTTTATAACAATTAGACGTCAAGAGATGAAGCAAAACTTACTGAGAGAGAATGTGGACTTTCTTACAGCAAACACTTTGCTTGAAATAAAATGTTTTGATACAAATAATTTCCAAAATATTATTATTACTGTCAAGATTTTGTCGTTATTTAAATTTGTCCACGATATTTGTTTTTAAAAGTGTTCTAATAATGTCTACTTCTTATTTCGATTGTTTTAGGTATAGTGAAATAAACTTTCGTAAGAATGGTTTGAAGATAGTATATAAAATGAAAGGGTTGATTAAACAGGTATGCAAGTAAAAATATTCTAATTTTAATAGTAACCTTTACAAAGCATTGCTACTAGTGCATCTTTGCTTTTGGTCCTTTCTTATACACGTAAAACCCTCTTAATATACTAAACAAATGGAAATTTGGTAGACTGAGCTCCACTGACTAGGACATCCATTGTCGATATCCAGGAGGAATTAGGAATGTTAAATTTTGAATCGAAGGTTGGACATATGTACAAGGAAATTTTATAGCATAAACTTATTTAGCTTTCTACAGCTTTCTCTAACTTTCCTTTAATTTGTTTTATTATTTTTAGGCATACATATGGAAAATTTATCTTTTTAAATCCCTGTATAGGTAGAATAACTTGATGAAACTGCACGAATGGCCTTTCGGATTTGTACTTGCTCTATCAGGCATTACAGTAAGTATGGGAAATCAATTCGATAATGATAATTAATCGGAAATAAATTTTTGAGCATACAGATCCAAAACGAAAAGTTGGTATTTAAGATTTTCAAAAAGAATCACACAGTTTCAATTATCTTTTGCATAGAAACATTTTGGACATTGTTATTTTTCTTAAAAACTAGGCTAAGAAATTTATTAAAATGTATGTTTATAATATTTTCGTGACAAATGAATGTTTGTCCTGAAATATCTTGGAGAACCTCTGAAAATGGTCTTCATTCTGATTGCCTTTCAATGGATTAATTAGATTTTTTTGGACTAAGTTACTAAGAAAAGCATTTACAGAATTTTCCCTTATTGAGTGACAGATTTTCATAGATCTAAATACCTATAACTGAAAGTTCGAACATATATAGACACACCTAAGCTTATATTACGAAGTAGTTTACATTGAGATATGGTTTACCTAGAATAATACTAGTTATAATAAACCGTACACTTTTTAGACTCCTTAAGCTACATAATTTGAATTAAAAGGATTATATATATTTAGAAGCTTGGAAAATATCTCCTGTTATTTTGAATTTTCTAGTGCTTCAGATTAATTACTTGAACCATTAGAAATTATAAACTTCCGGCTGATATCATAGAGCTCTTCCGACATACCCTGACGTTCACTTTCTTCTTGGTTGGTGGTACTTTCTATGAACAAGTATACGGAGTTGCAATGGGCTCCCATTTGTGACCAGCTATAGCTAATTTCTATATGGAACACCTAGAACATGAAATACTTGCCACAGCTCCACTTAAACCATCTCATTTCTATAGATACTTGGACGATACTTTTGTAATTTGGCCACATGTATCAGACACTTTGTCTAGCTTTCTTGCACATCTTAACAGCCTTCGACCTCAAATACAGTTTTCCATGGAAGTGGAGAAGGGTGGAACTCTTCCATTCCTGGACATTCTTGTTTCAAAAAACAGCAACGGTACACTGGGGCATGCTGTATATCGCAAGCCTACAGCCACCGATCTCTATCTGAACGCTCACAGTTTCCATCATAAGTCTCAATGACTGGGAGTTCTCATTACACTGACCCATAGAGCTTTGTCTATCTCTGATCCCAGCCACTTAAAACAAGAATTACAGCACCTGAGACTCACTTTCCGTCAAAACGGCTACTCCGAATATGACGTTGAAGCCTCGATCACCAAAGCTAGGAAAGGGAAACCTGTAATACAGCAAGCGTCAGATAAGTCTACCGTTACAGCCTACATCCCGTTTACCGGCAATATGTCCGGCAGAATCAGCAGAATTCTCGCCAAATACAACATCAGGACCATACACAAGCCACCTCCGAAGATGAAACATCTGTTGAGACCAGTGAAAAACAAACGGGACTTCCAAGTTTCTGGAGTGTACCGCAATCCCTGTGAATGTGGAACAGCGTATATAGGACAAACCGGAAGGACCATCGCTACTAGAATAATCAAACATGAACGGAGCATTCGCTTAATGCAACCTGAGAAGTCTGGGCTGGCAGAGCATTGTTTTGATAACGGCCATAGAGCCAATTTTCGGGAGACGACAATCTTGGCAAAGTGCAACAGTTACTGGGAGCGGAGAATTTAGGAGGCTTTAGCGATTTCCTCTGAATGGAGCACGGTTAATCGTGATGCTGTATTTCAGTTAAGCTCCTCCAGGAAACCGCCCTTAAAACGGAAATCCGTCGATTTAAGAAGCAAAGATCAATACATCTTGATAATCAAGTTAAGTAGTTACGTTTCTTTGACACAATTTTCTATACTCACGCCATCTCCTGAGTTGGCATTCAATTTACTGAAAACAGTCCTTTGTTCAGTAATGAGAATTTTGATAGTGTTTTGTCTTTGTTTATAGCTGTGTTATATCCAGTATTTCATTTGTGGTTATAACATTTTATAAATATCCTTATAATGGGAGAGATGCACACTCCCAAAACGTTGATATCTAATCATCTTTTCACCTGGCTGTGTGCCCGAGAAAAAAGTGAGCGTATTCTTCGACAGGAGAGCTTCAGGTCTTATTTTAAATCTGTTTCTACCTGCTCCATAAAGCATTAAACTCTCCGCTAGCATCCTGTAGCTTTGGAAATTATTCTTCCGGTCAAAACATTCAGACACCCAAATAAATAATAAATGATCGCACTTTTAACATACAGAAAGCAGACATACGTTAAGATTTGAGTTTCAAAGTTTTTCAGAATTATCTTATCTTAGTTTATTTATAATTTTAGAACGAAGTTCTATGATTTTCAATTTCTTGTGTGAGAACATAGGAAATTATTTTACATGCAATTAGATTCAGTTGTTCTCTATGGAGAGAAACATGTCAAAGTAAGTATTATCAATCTCATAAATAAGCTCGGTAATAGTGTCCGACTTTTATGACTTCAGTCACATTACATCATAAGAAGATGGAATTATCAGGTATATATAAATAGAACACCCTACTAAAATCCTATGAATCATTTCCTGAATCTCATGCATGCAACATTTGAAACATTAGTCCAAGTTTCAAAAACTTATGTAACTAACTAAATTAAAATTATGTAAAACTGCTGAATACTTAAACTGTAATACCTTTATGCCTTACTAATATAAAAGCTGAGGATTTTCTCTCTATTACTTTGACTTCAATGGTTCAAATGACATTTTCTGGAGTGTCATGGCTACAAGAACGTAAGCAGTGAAAAAGTTTCATTTTAAATTTGCCAAGTAAGTGAAAAGGTCCTGTAATTCTAACACAGATATATTTTCATTACATTTAGTTCCAAAGTAAATTAATTTAGACATGTTGGGACAAAATAATTATATATTTACACTTGCTTTGCACTTAATACTAGAAGGACACTAAAGGGTAGAAGAAGTGTATTACTTTAAAGACATAAAACATATTATTTTACTGAATAATAAATATCATACAGATATTATTTATGAAAAGAATAAACGACGTCTCTGCGTGAAACAACAGCTGGAAAGTTTTCTAATAGGAACTAAAGCGATTCGCATAAGCATTATTTTCTGTTTAATTTATTTTATTCTGTTTTTATTTCACTCTATCTCCCTTTATCTATCTCTTTCCAAATATGAATCCCTTTAATGCAGGAAAAATTGCATAACATTCTGAAATTATATGAAAATTGTTCCAAAAATTATTATTATAAATACATAACATTTAATATTTTCATTTATGACGCTAAAATTACTTTTAGAATTTAAATGAACATATAGACAGAATGTTACTTTCCTATTATTTCAAACGTTCCATGTTGTACGATGAAAAAAAAACATTTTGGCTAGATATATGTATATAGTGCAGTTGTTGTGGTCGCATTGTTTAATTGTTTTAGAAGTAGATCTATTTATTACGCATTTACTTATTATATAATGAACCTTACTTATTAATAATTTCTTACACTCTTACTGCATGAATCTTTCCTAATTACAAGCAATAGTAAGTCTTGAAACGTCTGACATTTCTGCTTATTCATTATTTTTATTTCAAATTCCTAAATATTTAAGAAGTTGCTACATAATTAATCTATAAAGTACACTTTTACTCGCTGGGGTCGTCTTCAATTAAATCCGTCCGGCTGATTTCTTCGAAGGTTTTGAGTAAGTAAATTTCTCCATTACGGGTTACCAGCCCGTAGATGGGTGTCAGACGAGGGTGTACTTTATCACCTACACTTTTTAGTATTTATATTGACGACCTAGTGTGCAAATGGAAGCAGCTACTGAATATAGGTTTTAAAATTTCAAATATAAACTTTTTAAATATTTTATTGTTTGCTGACGACTTAGTTATTATACAAAATAGGGAGTCTGCCCTGCAAAAATCTATTTTTAAACTTAGTGAACTTTGTAAGCAATATAATATGAAAATTTCTTTTATAAAATCAAAGGTAATGACATTCATTGGAAAAAAGCCAATTACAACAAAAATAGTTATAAATAATCGTTGAGTTGAACAGGTAAGCCATTTTAACTACTTGGGAACTGATGTTAGTTATGACAAGGAATATGATGTCTACAATAAAATATGCAAATTTCAAAGAGTGTGTGGAGCAATAAATAAAACATTTAGAAACAAAATACGTAAAGAAACAAAATTAAAGTTCTACAAAGTTGTGGCTGTACCTATACTTACATACGGAAGTGAGATTTGGACGTTAACTAAAAAGCAACAGAGAAGGGCTGCACAATTTTAGTATGAATGATAGGTTATAAGATATCAAACAAAAATGGAAGGAACATGTGGAAAGAATGCCAGATAATAGACTTATAAATCAAATATTACAGTATCATCCTATAGGTAGGAGATCGGTGGGCAGACCCAGGAAACAATGGCTGGAGGACTTCGAATGCGGAACAGGCACTTGATTGCCTATGCCATGGAGTGAAGAAGAAGAAGAATAAATACACATTTATATATAATGATTAACCACTGTATCAATTTTAAGTACTAAAAGTTCCATATTCCTCAATAAATATAAACAATTCTGTAGTGAAATGAATCCTCTAATGGAACTGCACATTGAGTACAATAGCTTCCTTAAATATCAGCCAAGATTAGAGTTTATCTGTACACTTCAAAGAAAAAACGCAGTTTATATTTTTACTGATATTAAAAAACATCATACGATAATTATCACGATAGCCATTGTCTTTTACATACAAGACGAAAGAAGTTTAACTTTGAAAAAGATATTAATTTAAAAATAAAAGGTTAAAATACACTTAGATTGCTTTTCTCTTTCTTATTATTCTCTGGCCTAATAATTTCCTTCTTAGAGTACTACGATAAATTAAACAGCGATAGGACACCAAAATGTTGTATTTTTCTTTAAAAGTTGGTAATATATAGGCTTCTAAGCTCTCACCTAGGGTTGCGTGCATTATCTTCCTATAATAATTATTAGTTTGCGTATATTTTTTTTTGTATGACTTTCAGACAGTGAATAATAATAATCATTTTACATGGAATTTTAATTTTAAATTGATCCTTAAAACATTTCTCAAAGATCTAATTTCCATTCCACGAAACTATTAACCATGCTAATTAACAACCAAAATCACAATACAGCCTCTTGATTGTTCATAAATATTATACAGAATGCATAAAAGTTTAAACTAAAGTTTTCAATAGACTAATATTTCACGAAAATGTTAGTTTATAATAGAAATCTTGCTGGAAGCCTTTATAAATTAAATATAAAATAAAGTTACCGAAATTACTTAGGTTCCACAGAAAAAATAAATAAGTAGGGAATGTATAGTTAAAATGCCATCCTATCTACACTGTAATGTATAAAGCGCTAAAATATTCTACAATATTTGAAGAAACCTTTCCATTTTATTCCACATTTTCAGTAAAAAGAAATAATAATTTTGATACCCGGATATGAATGTTGCCTGTGCCAAAATTATGTGCCTAGTTAAACAATATTTATAACTCTTATTACTTTTGCAAAAATATTAAACAAGCCATACAGTTACACTACAAGCGAGTTACTATTAAACAATAATAAACACTGAAAAATAAGAAATAAATGACGATCTTCAATAGCAATTTATGAAAAAATGGAATCACGCAGAAACTTACTTCATTTGTATGGATTCATATTCTTTATTTTTACCAATTTAATTTCCAGTTTCTTTTATAATGTGGTTTGGAATGTGTTTAATATAATGGTTAGGATATAGTTAAACGACAGCAGAAAATAATATTCATAAAATATTTGCAATATAAGCATAAATTTTGTTTGTTAATAGTGTATAGATACCTCTGATTTAAATTTGTTGCACCTGGTAAAATTAAAAAAGTAAAAATTACTTCAAAATTAGAATTAAAATTAATGAAAAATTGTAATTATTTTACTTCTTGTGTAGTAAGTTATATATATAAATTTCTTGATATTGTAAGTTTTACACCAAATTAACAAACAGTTACAAATATTACACAAATAAAAGTATTTGTAACGGAATCTCAACTTAACTTAAGAAGTTGATGTTATTCTCTGTTATGTTACGTTCTCAACATTACCTACATCTGAAGACGAAACAAACCTAAAGACAGAATCAATTGCCGGTATGTCAAAATTCATTAGGTGATGTTTGTTTTTTACATAAATGTTTTCTCCCACATTATTCACTCTATGGGACAATTTAATTGTTTTAATAATTTAACTTCTTGATTTACTTCAAGGTTAAATAACCAAAAATGATCTGCTACGGCCAATTTATCAATTTGTTTATATTTAATGTTACGAAAATGTTCATTCTTTCTGGTTTCCAAACTACGTTTAGTCTTTCCAATATAAACTTGATCACAATCCAAACAAATAAATTCATAAATGCCAGATTTTTTATTATTAGGAATTTTATCGTTTTTATAAAGTTATAATAAAATTTTAATACTATATTTATTTTGAGGAACTAAAGTTATACCAAATTCTTTAAAAAAAAATTAAAATGTTTATTTCACCAAGGATGGGAAGTAAATATTTTAAAATTATAATCATCTTTTATTTTTTTAAGAGTAGAAATATCATTAACAGTTTTCTGATATTTAAAAAACAAACATCACGTAATGAATTTTGGGATACCCATAACTGTTTCTGATTTTAGGTTTGTTTCGTATTCAGATGTTTGTAATGTTGGAAACGTAACATAAAATAAAATAACATGGTAGCCGAGATTTCCTTAACAACGGAGTTTGGTTAATAAACTGAAGAAGGAATTATTAACATCAATTTCTTAAGTTAAGTGGAGATTCTGTTAAAAGTATTTTTATTTGTGTAATATTTATTGCTTCACTGTGACCAGATTCATTTTCTGTGTGAACAGTAATTAAAAATATGACTAATTTTAAATTTAGTATATTTATTCTGTAAACTTTCATTAAAAATGATTGGGATATGCTTAGGAAAAACGTAAATAAATAGCAGGCAGTTACGCGATGTGAGAAATTTATTAGAAAGTTTCTTACAGTGTCTTTAAAATCTGGCTGAAGTATACCATTCTAATATTTACCAATTTTTGGAATTATGTTTGGCTGCGGATCGCTCTACGGTATACTCTGATGGAGGAATTCTGGGTAAATCTTAGTGTTTCCTCTATATTTAATAGACATAACAAAGGTTATGAAATAACTGTCATAAATATGTAATGGTGTTGAGTATTTTTAAATTTCTTCTAGCATTCACTTTGTTACTAGTACAGTAAGTAAAGGAGTTATGTTACACCCAAAAACCTATATACATTTTGAGCATCCTTAATACAAAAATACATTTTATAAAAAAAGGCTCCTGTTTGTATAAACAGTATAACTACAAAACCAATGAAATTTCATATTTAAGTTTCACAGCTTCCAAATACCATAGGAAAATATTTAAGAAAATGCTTCCAAATTAAACTAGTCCTTAAGTGTAAAAACGCTGAAAGTTTATCATAAACTGTCTCCAAGGATTTTAATTAAAGTAAGATAGTTTTATAACAAATTAAATATATATCAGGAATTTTCTGAAAGTAGAATCTGGAGTGTTCTTTAATTTCGATTACCTTTGTATAACAGGAGACTGTAATAAATAGACAAAATATTAACCACTTAAAAATTTAGAGTATGTTAGAGCTCAATATATGACAAATAAAGCTCTTTTTAGATATTCCTTTCTATTGTTTCAGTTTTCAAGTACTTATACCTTACAGTAACTGGAAGTTGTTATTCTTTGCTTACGTTCAAACCGTGCACAGATAATGTAATGCCAAATCCATCACATGACCATAAATTCTTTAAATATTTCAAGTCCCTAAATTCACTAATTGTCCTGTGGCTGCGAGAAGACATACAATAAACCAATTTCTGCAGATTCTTATATCCATTAGAATGAAGTAGATTATAAGTAGGACAAAAGCAGGTTAAAATCATTTAGAGTTCTTTGACTAAGGATTTATATTTCCCGACGGTTTCTAACACACATAAATGTAAATTTGTTAATCCTATCTATGTTCTCACTCAATTCTTAACTGGACATGGCAAATTTTCAGCTTTGAAATGAATTTTTCTTTCACCTTGGCCGTGTGTAGGCTAAATTGTGAAAACGTAGAGTCAGACTGGAAAATTCAATGCCATAGTCGAGATTTGAACCACGGATCTGCTGGTCTCCGTCCAGCCGCTCTAACCATTGGGCTGCTATAGCCGATGTGCCGATATGACATTAAATTCTCCAACTGACTCGTATTTTTCCCGGTAAACCACTTAGGAGTTCTCATAAACACATGAGACAACTACCTTAATGGCGACTTACAACATGTAAGTACTTTAAGACACGGGCTTTATAGTTAACCACTATTAGGTCAATTAAGGCAAATTAATTATTCTTTCACACTGGCCGTATGTAGGCTAAATTGTGAAAACGTAGAATCAGAGTGAAAAATTCAATGCCATACCTGGGATTTGAGCCACGGATCTTCTGGTCTCCGTCCAACCGCTCTAACCATTGAGCTACTATGGCCAACGTGCCAATATGCCATTAAAATCTCCAACTGACTCGTGTTTAAGTACTTAAAAACTTAATAGTATTTAAATAGTACTTAATTGTCTTAAAGACTTACACGTTGTAAGTCGCCATTAGGGTAGTTGTCTCATGTGTTTACGAGAACTCCTATGTGGTTTACCAGGAGAAACACGAGTCATTTAGAGAATTTAATTTCATATAGACACGTTTGTCATAGTACCTCAGTAGTTAGAGCGGCTGGAAGGAGACCAGATGATACGTGGCTCAAATCCCAGGCATGGAATTGAATTTTTCACTCTGACTATACGTTTCCACAAAATTTCACGTAAATTATTTCGATTCAAAATCAAATCCGCATTTGATTGTATTTGTGGAAATCATCTTCAAGATATCCCTCACATTCTATTTGATTGCCCATTTTTCCTTTTGGAAAGATACGAACTTCAATTATTGCTTCAATCCTTAGTTTGCACTTTCTCATAACCACTTACATATATTTTGACGAATTACAAAAGTTATCAATATTTCATGGCTTTCTTGAAGAAAGTATGTCAACTTGATATTATATTTGGTTATGTTTGATAATTTTATTATATTAATATTTGAAGCTGTATACTGTATTCCTAATGGAAAGGTAAGAGAGAGACTGAAAAATTCAATGCCATAGCCGGGATTTGAACCACAGATCTTCTGGTCTCCTTACAGCCACTCTAATCATTTGAGCCACTATGATCAACATGCCGACATGACATTAAATTCTCCAAATGACTCGTACCGGTATGTTGGCCATAGTAGCTCAAGTGGTTAGAGCGGCTGGACGGGACCAGAAAATCCGTGTTTTTGTTGTTGATGTTGTAATTTAAGTCCCCCAACGTTAAGTCATATCGGACGATGAATGGAATGGGTGAGATGATCATCAAATGAGTTCGGGGTCCATAGAGCTTAGAGGTACCCCACATTCGTCTTTCAGGATAAGGGAAAACCCCGTAAAAACCTTATTCAGGTAACTCACTATGACCCCTTGAACGTGAGGCAGACATGTTATCACCACAATCCGTGGTTCAAATCCCGACTATGGCATTGAATTTTTTAGTCTGACTCTACGTTTTCACAATTTAGCCTACACACGGCCAGTGTGAAAGAACAATTAATTTCCATTAATTGACCTAATAGTGGTTAACTATAAAGTCCGGACCTTAAAGTACTTACATGTTGTAAGTCGCCATTAAAGTAGTTGTCTCATGTGTTTATGAGAACTCCTAAGTGGTTTACCGGGAGAAACACGAGTCAGTTGGAGAATTTAATGTCATATCGGCACGTTGGCCATAGTGACTCAATGGTTAGAGCGACTGGACGAGACCAGAAGATCCGTGCTTCAAATCGCGGCTATGGCATTGAATTTTGCAGTCTCACTCTACCTTTACATGCTTCAGCCAACACACAGCTTGTGTGAAAGAACAATTAATATCCATGTATTTCTAATATACCTTTGGGTAAAATAGGAATCACAAAATTGAATAATAAAAAATTAACAAAAAGTAAATGTTTGTATTATTTCAAGCAAGAATATATCACATCATTACACTACAACTAAATAGACGAGTGTCATGCGAAGAGGTCGAAATGTGTATTGAACGAAATGTTATAATTAAAAGCGGAAGTAAAGTGTTTTGCGAGATATTTCAAATGAGCAAGCTGTTAGCTAATCTATAGCAGATACGTAACACGGCTGTCAGTACCAAACATTTTCAGCGAAGTTAAATTTAACATAATACCTTTCACTGTCAAAAGAGAGTCTATATTTTATCACGTACACTTGAATAAATGTTAGCTTCTTCAATAATACAATTATTAACAGGTTTCATTGACTTTTATTTGACCTAACCTTCCGACAATTGTGAGATATGTAGCACTCTATGCGTTATTCTTGTTTGATTTATTTCATTCTGTATGAACATAGTTAGCCGAGAAAAAGAACAGTCGAAAGTCTACAAGGAATATCGCCGCAGCCTAAAATAAATACTGTAGAACTACCGTTCACACATTCATCACAGAACAAACGTTGACTTAGGTATTGTACTTGACTTGGTTTTACAGGACTGTAGGTTTGTTATGTTCAGTAGAATTTAATTCAGGTCAAATACATTATGTTCTCACCGAATACTATCTACAATGAAAACAATTGCTACTTTCTCTCAGTAATGCTGCTTAATGAAACATTTCCATCAAATAAAACGTGAGTTGGATTTTCGCAGGTATTCGTTTAAAAATGACCACCATTTCTAAATGGCAAAAGAGGAGTGTTGAAGCAAAATGTTCCTGTACCTAATAAATTTGTTCAAAACTTTCAAAAGTTTTATTTTAATTCCCACAATGTACGAGGGTTGTTCAATAAAGTATGATCACACATTTTTTGTCAACGTATCTTTACTCATCCTCATAATTTTGATTGCTCTTCTCAAAATAGTCTCCCCTGAATGCGATGCACTTGTCCCAGCGTTTCTGCCAGTCTTCAAAGACATGCTCGAAACTACTTTTTAACAGATCCTTCAAAATCGCCTCCGCAGCCTTCACCGCTGCTTCTGATGATGGATAATGCCTCCCACAAAGGCGTTTCTTCAAGTTAGGGAATAGAAAAAGTCCCATGGGGCTATATCCGGACTACAGGAAGGGTGTGGGATACACTTCATATTAATTTTTGCAATATATTCAGCAATAACACTGTCAATATGTGGCTGCGCATTATCGTGGTGCAGCATTCAGCCTCCTTTACGGAAATGTGATCTTTGGCGCCTAATATGGACTTGCAATCTTTCCAGGACATCCCTGTAGTATTGTCAAGTTACTGATGTGTGTGCAAGTACAACATGCTGATAAACCATTCCATGAACATCAAAGAATAAGATGACCTTAACTTTCTTAGCAGAAACAACCACTTTTGCATTTTGGGGGTTGGTAATGAAGGAGAGTTCCACACTGAGCTTTGCTGTTTCCTCTCACGATCAAAAAGATGTAGCCAAGTTTCATCAGCAGTGATTACGTTAGAAAGAAACTCCGGATCTTCCTCTAACATCAACTGTAACTGCTTGCAGACCTGCATGCGAATGTCCTTTTGTTCGGGAATCAACAGTCGCACACAAACAGTCTCATGTGTAATATTTCTCTCACCAACGTGTGGGAGGCACCTAGTGAAATGTTCAGTATTTTATAAAGTGATCTTAAGGTAATTCGTCGATCCTCTCTCACAATGGCAGCAGCAGTGTTGATGTTTTCTTTCGTAGGAGCAGTAATTGAAGCACACTGGGTCCACCTTCCTTTGAAATTGATTGTATCTCCTCTTTAAACATTTTGAATCACCTTCGAGATATGCTGTAGGGAAGAACAGACTCTCCATAGGTCTCCCGTAACATTGCATAAACCTCAACTGAAGATTTGTTGAGACAAAAGCAGAATTTCAAAGTTGCATATTGTTCCTCGCGTGTTACGTCCATTACAGCGGTAGGCGATACTGAACATGTCTAAACCTGCCTGGTTCTTTCAGGCGGGAACCAGGAGTACCAAAACTGAAACTACTACGGCGTGTTTGTTTCACATTATGATAAAAGAATATAATAAGATTGAATTTTAGTGTGAAAAAATATGACCGTAAAGAACTTATGTACATCGTTTATTGAACAGCCCTCGTAAAATTATAATGTGATAATATCTTTCGATACCATTTGAACAAAAAGCTATTAATTATACAGTAATTATATATTTAGTTATAGGTAAGTTTTGACTTTTGCTTCTCCTACTGATTAGATGTTTTGTTTCACAGAATTAAGAATCATTCTCAGAAGTACTTCTTTTTTGTGTGTTTGTGCGTGTGTGTAACTAAAAGAAACAAAGACTCCTGAATACCAAATTTGGTAACTATGCTCACCTAACCTCAAATAATGCTTCAAGAACATTTGCAAGAATGTCCCTCCCACATAAATTACTATTTAAATGTAGAATCTTTCGTTATATTTAATCTTCTATAAAATGTCTCTAATTTATTCATGTATAAGGTATTTGCATCAATATAAAGTACATGTCTTGTATCTTTATGAATCGCCTGTGAAGTCAACTTAACCTACAATGAGTATATTATGACTGTAAAGTATAAATAAAAGCATACTACAGAAGGTTATTCGGTTCACAGGGTATTCCAAATAACACTTTCTGTTACATTTAAATTTAATACATACTCCTTATCATAGGAACTACATAAAACTTGCTCCGCCAATATTTCCGAAATGGAAAGTGTTATTGAGGTGCGGTTTTCACAATATTGTTTGGTGGTTACGAGCTCGTAGTTTTAGCTTATAAATAAATTTTTATAACACTTATAAGGTGTATTCTTGAGCAAACATGAACTTTTTAAATAGCCACTTTGATAATCGGTTTGCTTTGCATGGACAGCAGATAAAAACAATAACGTACTCCTGGTCATACAAAGAATATTTAAACCAAGAGGAAGTTGTTTTTCAGAATATGGACATGAATTGACTTAGCAGCAATAGAATGCGGTACCTTCTACCTGTTAGGATTCATAGTCATGATTTTTTCTGGCGGTTACCTACCTTATAAAATCAGATTTTAATAAATGAATACGATAATAACGAATAAACATGAGTCAGTTGGAGAATTTAATGTTATGTCGGCAAGTTGGCCATAGTAGCTCAAGGGTTAGTGCGGCTGAACGGCAAAGAGAACATCCTTGGTTCAAATTCCGGCTATGGCATTGAATCCTTCAGTCTGATTCTACCATTTCATAGTACGTCCTACACACGGCTAGTGTGAAAGAACAATTAATTTCCAATAATTGTACCTAATAGTGGTCTGAACTATAAAAGCCCGGGCCTTAAAGTACTTACAGCATAGTAAGTCGCCATTAAGGTGGTTGTCTCGTGTGTTTATGAGAACTCCTAGTATTTTACCGCGAAAACACGAGTCAGTTGGAGAATTTAATGTCATGTTGGCACGTTGGACATAGAAGCTCAAGGGTTGCAGCAGCTGGACGGCAACCAGAAGCTCCGTGGTTTAAATCCCGGCTATGGCATTTATTTTTTTACTCTGGCTCTACCCTTTCATAGTGTGTCCTGCACACGGCTAGCTTGAAGGAACAATTAATCACACAAAACTGTATTTTTAAAATACTACATTTGGATATTTAAAAATAATTTTAGAGCCAATTCAAACTACAATTTGTTTTATACCGGCCCCGTAGCTCAGACGGTAGAGCATCTGTCTGCCGTGCTAGAAGTCCCAGGTTCGATTAGCGAAAATTCCCCATCTTCCCCAGCGTCTGGAATTATTAACGCGAGTGAGAATGTGTGTGAGATCTGATTAAAACCCAACTCATTCGATATGATCCTAAGGTGAACGGTCGTCGATATGACCACTGCAGTTAAAGGCGGGGGTATAAATGGAACAAAAACATTGTATATAAATCTCCTTTCTGAACAATAGAAAGGAAAATGCATGTGTGAAATCACGTAATCTTAAATCATGTGTATTCATGAAGAACTTGAGATTTTTAATTTATTAGGAAGGTTATCTTCTTTAAATGTTTATTTGGAAATTCCACTATATTGCAATTCTTATAACCTAAAAGGTTTTTAAAAAATCCTGTACGTATTTTCCATTCTTATCTATGATTTCTGATCTAGAGACTGTGTAGACAATAGACTGTCTCCAGAATTCATAAATTCAGATGTTCAGTTTTTTCTTAAGGTTTACATAAAAATCATTTTTAAAATCGAAATAACCATAAAAGGCGTTAATACTACTTCGTTGATATTAAGAGATTGTGTTTTACGTAGAATATATCATTGTGAGTACTAAAAATCCAAAATTTGTATTTTAAATATCTTCTACAAAAAGTTGTAAAACTGCTGCATGTGGACAATTATGACAATAGCTTCATCTGCTAAACTGTTTCCGGATAAGCTCCGTACTTTCTGACTCATTTAAGAGATTAATTTTGGAGAATTTTACTATGTCAAACTTAATATTTAATCGGTTTCGCTAGGAAAATAATGATAGAGTTGAGGATAGCACTATATGAAAAATGTATAAATGGAATATTTTCCGAATTTCGGCTGCATTTTTGGAACTTTGTTTACTTTGCAAATATGTGCAATATTACTCTTGTCTTATTTGGCCAAATAGGGAAACAATGTTTCATTTCCATGTGATACTTGGAGAGTATTTTAAACTTTTTACCTTCAGATATGATAAAATACATCCATTAAGAACCACTATATCATTTATGGCTTGAAAATACTTACTACCTAATGTTATGCTATAATTAAATTAAACTTTTAAAATTGACATGCTTCCCTCATATAACACGTCATAAGTGCTAGTCAAAGAATTTCACTCTTAAACCACACACGTATGTAATTTGTCAAACAATTAGAAAGGTAAGTTTAGTGTTTGTCCCCTTTCTTATGTTTTTCTTACTAAGCAATTGAAGGTCATATCTATTGCAATTTACTTGAAATTTCTCCCATTAATTACCATCTTTACTTGATTATATTACATTTAAAATATGTATGTAACAGTAAAACGTATTTTTACTCTTTTGTAGAAATTTACGTTCTGTATTTAAGAGTACGCCGGGTTCACAGATCTTTTCGCTGCCTTCAGGTTGCCCATTACTAATTTTGAAGGTTTTCAAGTAAACAGAGGAAATATTAAATTCCATTTAAAGCTTCGTCTGTTAAATTTAAAATAATAAAAGTGATAATAAAAATGCTAAACCAGCATAGCTTAAATTTTTTCTACAGTTTTGCAGATCCTCTTTACATGCAATTAAAATATAATTAAAATTGATGCACAGCTATTTTATTTTTATGGCATAAATTCTAAAATATATTTAGATTATATTACGTTTTATTGTGTATATTCCAAAATAATACAATTTCCAACTTTAGGCTGCATTTATTTGTCTTTATCTTGTTGCTACCTTGCCTTACATGACACCCTGGTCTTCTGCTCTGCTAGTTTTAGCTCTTAACCTCCATGCCTCCTTGATACTTAATTAGTCCCTTACTTCCCGCTCAACTTCCTTTCTTATATTCTTTACATTTCTGGCCCATTTTCTCCTACTTCCTGTAAGAAACCACCAATACTTCTTATCTTTTTCTCCTCCTTTCCTGTTAACATTTTTATACCTACTATCCTCTTCTCTACTTTCTCCCATTTTTCCTCCCAAACAGTTTTCTCCACATTGCAACCTCCTCGCATTCTATTACATAGTGTTCTGTACTTTCTTTTCAACCACAAAATTCACAAATTCCCTTTTTCCTACCTCTTATCCCTCTTAGATATTTTGTTCCTGTTCTCATCCAAGCTAACCCTTCTCTCTCTTGCCTATTGCAGTAATCTACATATGCTTCTCGTCCCCAGTTTCTTTTTATTTGTTTGTAAAATTGTAATGATTTCATATTTTGTAGACCTCCCCTTATTTCCTGTCTTTTTTATCCTCTATTCTGCATTTTACCAATTTACCCACATCGCTTGTATTCCTTTCCTCTAATCTCCATATATCTCCCATTCCTATTTTTTCCATAATTCCTCCTATTTCTGCCCACCAACTATTTGAGTTCAGTAATCTTTTTTGCTGTTTCATGCATAATTTCATAAGTTCCCCTTCTTTGGCCAAACACCTATACCAAAATGTTATTATTCTTTCTATTATAATTAATCCATTTCTTCTTGCCTTTTCCAGTTCTGCTAAAGCTACTTCACTAAATACTGATCTCGGTAAGCCTAGTAGCTTTTTACAAAGCCTTAGGTTTATTTTCCAAAATATTCATCTGCTCCACCACAAAACATGTGTAGCTGAATAACGAAATTGCAGTCTGGATTAATTTTGGAAACCCAGCGTAGAGGTAAAAAGTTAATGAAAAGTAATGATAAAACTTTGCTTTCTAAAATCTTTAAGCAGTTAAAATCCACCTTTCAAAAGAATCTAGAGGGAAACTTTCTGAAGAGTTAAATATAATTCATTTATAATATTTAGTATGCAAAAACTTAAAATTTTAATTAAAACACAATTTGTGTTACTCTCTTCTAAAGCTTTGTAATCTGAAATTAAAAATAGTAAACGAGTAAATCATTGAAGTTTAAATAGTTAAATCCATTTTCGATTAACTAGAAAGGAAACAGGCTAGAGTGTGCATGTTAATTACAACATAAATACATCGGTGACAACAATTTCTGAGAAAAATTGTATGTAATACTTTCTTTCTACTTTATTTTTACTATGTGAATAAAGTACATCGTGCTTTTTAAGAAAATTTCATTGCGTTTTGAAAATCGCATGTAAAATAGTAAAATAAAATGAGAGTTTGTGATTTAAAAATCAATTTCAGTTCACAATACGTAAGCTTAATTTTTTAAAATGCTGATTAAAGCAGCTATTAGGGAATAATAATTTATATATAATTTTAAACATGAAAAGGGCTATATAAACAGCAAATATGTTGGAAGAAGGTACGTGAGTTAGCTATATATCTGTGACTGTTATTGAAAACGTCTTTAAAATAACACGTACTGCGATTCACTTAATGTAACCAATTGGAGCCACGTGTTTACGTTTGCATGACCATTTAATGCAGCAGAAAGTTTAAAACAAAAGCAAGTCTGTTACGTCACAACGCATTACAACAGTTTAACGGAATATGTATGAAAATATTGATAGTATTTTGAGGTTCACCATTATGGTGCAGTGTTTACTCAAGACATCATCAGATGTAGACACCCGAGGATGTTGTTCCTGCAGGAGCGCCGGAATCCCGGAGGGAGAGTATGTGGTGGTACCAAGAGCGGGGTTTTTTGGAGGTTTTTATACGTTTGCGTAAATGAAAGGAAAATTTTTCTAAGCTGATATTCAGTTATTGGCATCTACATATTACGTTGATTTCAGTGTTTTTCTTCCATAAATTGCCTATATTATATAAGTGGTGTTTGACGTATTTATCTCTGACAAATGTATCATTTTAAAAAGTTTTAAAACACTATAAAAGGTCGCAAAAGACACCTCTTATATACTTTTATTTTAAGAAGTCAATATTCCATTATATAAAGAGGTCAACATCAGTATTACATATTTATTACTTATATAATTTTAAGCTACACAGATTAAGCATACGTAAATACAACTGGTGCAAAATAAACTTGAGTCTTCCATTAAACATATAAACTCATAAATATCAACTGAAACTAATTTGCACTAGAAGAAAAAATAAAACGGTTACTTTACATCTGGACATAAGTATTCGAACAGAGAACATCTAGTATTTAGTTATCATCCACTTTCTTTGAATTACTGCTGATAATCATTTGAGTATTGTCTGCATGTGTTTTTTAGTGACTTCAGAGTCCATATTTCTCCACTTTCTTTGAAGAAGTTCTTTCAAATGGTCCTTGCTTCTGATCTGATGCTTCCTCACATACTCCTCGAGTTGCTTCCAAATTTAAGGGAATGCAGCACCGAAATTGGCTAGAAATATTGGATAATACATTTTTTGAGCTAATGAAACACCTTGAACCTTATAGTTTCACAGTTCAACTAAATGTATGTATGATTGAATGTACTAAATTAATACATTTGAAATTAGCGGGCAAAGTTTCTGGTGGAACTTTATGTGTTGGTATGATGGTTGTTTCTTACAATATGTGGCACCATGGAAACAAAACACTGGCTGCAAACATTGAAAGCAAATAGTACTGTTTATATTTTGCTTTTGTGTGAGTTTCTAACTTGGTCGGGATTTTCTTGTGTTTCTGGTTCAATTACACACGGTTTATATATAATTGATGAGTTTTAGTGTGCCATTTAACATTTATAAAGGTATTTTATACATTAAAACGTTCATATAACTGTTATATAGTTTGTAGGTAAAATATTCTTTGAAACAACTGACCTTTTGTGCACTTGTGTAAATAGGATCATGGATACATGGGAAGAAATACCTAAACATAACACAACAATGGAAACATACTTGAGACCTGATGTGGTAAGAAAACTAATGCCTCTGTACCAAAGGCTGGCATCAGATGAAATCCTAAGAAGATGTACATTGGGTAAGACACAAAATGCAAATGAAAGTTTACATAACATGATATGGAATAATTGCCTAAAAGAAGCATTTGTTTCAAAGAAGAGACTTCAGGTTGCTGTGACATTAACCATCAGTGAATTCAATTTTGGTTGTTTTGGCTCACTCAAACTGCAGTCAGACATAATGCACACAGATTTCACCAGCATCTCTAAAAATTAGCCAACGGAAGGACCAATTACGCTTACTTCATTCAGCAATTTCTGCGAAGGTAACTACTAAAACATCCAGAAGGAAACTAAAATTGAAGAAAACTGCTGCAGAAGAGAGAATGAAGAGGCAAGAGGGTCCAACTTACATATCTGGAGGGTTTTAGTCTGCTTCAAGGCATGTAGCAGAGAAGTATTTTTGGATTTTAAAATTTGATTTACTCAGTTATAGTTTTTTCAACATTTTTTGCAATTCAAAATGTTCCACACGATGTAGTTTTGATTCAGTCCTTCTGAAATTTTCCACACATGATCTTAGAAAGCAAACAAAGACTTTTATCATATTAATTTTTAATATACATTATATTTTTAAGGTTATTGATTTATAAAATCAAAGGTTTAATAATTTTTGGCCTTTTTGTTTGCTCAATGCTTAATGATTTCCCTCTGGAACTAAAGGCAGTATAAGATATGCAAATGATAGATCTTTTCTTCATAACTACCTGAATATTTTTAAAAATAGAAAAATTAAAATTTTGAAAATTTTCATCACGTGGAGCGGTTTGAATTTTGCCCAAATTTTGAATTTCATATATTAATTACTCAAAAACTGTTGAAGATATAAGAACCAAATTTTGAATCCTGTGTCCACTATGCATCAGAACTAAGTGGTACAATTTTCAGGAACATTGGTTTAAAATTGCAGGATTTGGGGTTTTTGGTGCTGCATCCCCATATATCTGGAGATTGGGGCGTTGTCTCAAAGTGTGAGGAGTGTTGTACACGATCCAAAGCCTTACAATTTGAGCAGTATGCTTCGGATCATTGCCCTGCTGGAAGTAATAATCATGTCATAATCCCAGCTTCTCTGCGCTCTTTTTAAGATTGTTTTCAAGAATCCTCTTGTATTCTAATTTGTCCGTGATCCCATCTATAAACACCAGTTCCCCAAAGCCAGATGAAGGTATACAGCCCTATACCATCACACAACTGCCACCATGTTTCACTTTAGCTACCATGTTCTTAGGTTCCCATTCGGTATTTGGCAGTCTCCACACTTTAAGACGTCAATCACTCTTGTATAAGCAGAGTTTGCTCTCGTCCGACCAGATAACCTTATCCCAGAATTCTGTTGGTTTCATCACATACTGTTTAGCAAAGTCTATACGCTTTTTCTTATTCACCTTATTAACATATGGTTTCTTTCTAGGAACACGGGCATTGCACCCTGTAGTATTCAAAACCCGTTCAACTGTTCTGGTGTGAACCACGGTGCCAGAATATTGCTCAAGGCATCCTCTAATCTCAGAAGCAGTGATTCTCGGATTCTGCTTCACCATTTTTATTATTAGCTTCCTGTCTCTGGTGTTGAGTTTAGAAGGAGCGCCATTTCTAGAGTTATTTACAACAGTATTTGTCTGTTTGAAGCGTTGAACTATGCTGAACTCTGTGGTTTTGCGTCTGTTAACGGTTTTGGCAATTTCAGAGAAAGATTAGATTTGTTTGTACATATTTATCACGACATTCTCTCTGCTACCGTTGCCCCTTACCTTTACGTCCCGTATTACCTGTGAGTTCACAATCGTCTGAATAACCTTTAGCACACTGTCTCGAGACATTGCATAAACACAACATATGTGTTAGGAGCGTGTAGGTTATAAAAAGAGCGTGGAGGAATAAGAAAATAATACTCTCATATGATGAGAGTTTTGCAATTAATTTTGAGACCTTTTATCAACATGAACATTGGATTCAAGCAGAGAAATATGTCAAAGTAGTACTGATAGCCCATAATTTAGAAACAAATTTTTTCTTTCCTAGTAGACATTATTTTTGATAAAACTGCAGTTTTGACATCCTCTGAATGTTAAAATATTATTAAAAAGGAACTTCTGTTTGGGTA
Organism: Mantis religiosa; assembly: GCA_030765055.1. Lineage (NCBI taxonomy): Eukaryota > Metazoa > Arthropoda > Insecta > Mantodea > Mantidae > Mantis > Mantis religiosa. Next base: position 32,482,035 of record CM060954.1, read on the forward strand.
TACAGAATAATTTGGATCTAATCAAATAAATACCAAACTGCATTCCCTTCTAAAGATGTGACGATTTTTTTTAGCAAAATCCTCCCACCTCAAAATAAACGTTACTGTTAAATATTTCGTTATATTCTCTACAAGAGTTCCTATGACTTGGATTAAAACATGATACGTTTCGATATTTTATCGAGAAGCAAAATATATATCTCGAATTTTTGAGTGCTGTGAAACCCTCTTCGTTTTAAAACACATAAGTTATATAAATAAATTGGTATTTAGATATTTATATTAACCATTATCCATATATTTCATTGTTATTGGTTTTAATTTTGAAACATTACATTCTTTGCTTCACGTGTTACATATATTTTATTTGTCTGGTATTCATAAAAATGAATAATGGTTTTGTCTTGACAAAAGCCATTCCTTAGCGCTGTTGACTGATTTTTGACTTCTTTTAACATGTCGTGTGTAGTCTTTTATTACTCTGAAACACTAGTAGTCGTGTTTCCAATCAGATGTTCTGTTTTTCTGGAATTATTGTAAATAATGATACATTCATACACTGGAACCGAAAGTGCTATCCATTACCGCTGACATAAGAAGCTGGCATGCCACTCAAGGGACAAAATAGTCGAAGCTAATAAAATTACAAATAAAAATTCGGCATGTGTTGAGAAATGTTCAAACTTTTCTGAATAAAACTTACGTCTATATAAGAAGCGGTATATGTATGGTTAAATGGATACCAGCAGGCGCTTTTGTTTTGCATGAAACAGCCATCCATAACAGAACTGTCGGACTGTTCAACCGCAGAAAAATAGTACTTTAGCCGTCGTGGAAATTTCAATCTTCTCCCTTTCTTCAATTAAGTCATTGTTCTGTTTTGGTCTCACTTCCACCTTAATATTGGTCTACTTGACGATGTTCTTCCTTCAGCACATGTTTGGTAGCCTGCTTAAATACTATATAATAAGATGGTCCTTCCATTTCTCTACTTTATTCCTCTCTATGATATTTTATACAGCACTAATCTTTAAATTTTAAAATATTTCTTTATTTGTTAATCTATGCCATCTCGTTACTACTTTAACTGCTCCCGAAAATTTAATGTCAATTGCTTGAACATGACTTTTATTTTTCTGTTTTAAAACCGGGCTTTCACTCCTTGGGACGGCCATAACTTTATACAATTTAAGTTGCGTTTTTTATTGTATTTTTTAAAGTTCTTCTAATAATTCTACATGCATATTGGTACCTGTGAATCACCATCTTATATATAACTTCTATCATATCCAAGCTAATTACAATTTTGCACCTGCTTGATTATTTTATCTTTCACTATTGCTTTCGCTCTTATTGGATGTTTTCCTGAAAGAAACTATTAGGTCTTTCGCTGAACTTACAGAAGTACTTTTAGCTGCATAGAAACAAAATACATTTGCCATTCATACTTGATCATAAAACGAGAAATTTTAGTCTATATTGGTTTCTATATTGAAAATAAACTTTTTAATTCTGCTACCTTGAATTTACTGACAGCAGCTCAAATGTTTCTGGCACAGGCGAAGTTTCCTCTTCGTTTACGAGGCCCCATGGCTTGTTTTTAAGCTCATTTTAGGTACAATGAAACGAGTGCTAAGAATAAGCACTGTCATATACACCTTCTACACCCACATCTCATATTGTTGTTGTCAAAAAGGCAGTGGTTCGGTTCATTGTAGCATTCAGATGGATTTGACAATATAACAAATGACTGTCTTTTGTGTACATTTCAAAAAGCTATAAGTTGTACAACGTTTCCAAAATCTTTAGTGAACTTATATTAATAGCAACTTAGCTTGTATTATTACACTATTAGTCACTGAAGTTCAAAAAGTTCAGCAAATTAAGGCAGAGTTAAGAAATGTCACTGGCTTTGTGGGAGAATTTAGTAAGCATCAAGATAGATGTAGGGAATGAGAATAATATCAATTATTTTTGAAGCAGTTTAAAACGAATTTTCAATTTTTTAAGGAATGTTGATAGATCATAAATTAAGAAAGATCCTATCAGTAAAATTTTAAGAAAAGATCTTTTAGCTAATAGCCTATGTTATAAATACTAAAAGCCTTTGCAAGTGGATAAGAGTGTAAACTAGATGAAATACCTAGGAGATCGGTCAATTAAACATTCTTGAACATAACTTCGTTTCTAAAATGAAAAAAGGCTGGCTTATATTATAATATTATATTATATGTTTTGTTATTAGGGTTTAATAAATACTGATTAACATTTCCAATATTTGTGACCAATGCAGGTTGAATAAGTTATATATTACAATTTTAGTTTTAACATTGGTGAGGCAGGAGTTTCCGGTTCTCTTAACTGGAATAATGCAGTGTTATTCTACTAATTATGTCGGATTCTGTACACGCAAAACCTGGAACAATGGGACGATAGGCTCCGCTGAACGAACTGAAGTGGAAAGCTAATCAAATAAGAAGAATTATTTGTTTTTTGTCGTTGTTATGTTATGTTAAGGTACTAGTTAGAGGAAAGCATTTTCTGGCCAAGCTAGTAGATTGATGAGTAGCAGATAGTAATTACGCAAGTAGTGTGGTGCGCGGTTGTTGTTTTTGTAGGCTCCGCCTCGAGTCGCCTCTCCGATAAAGCAATCAGACTGCTGCCCCCGCCCTAAGCATACACATAAATTGGGATAAAATCTGTAGAATATTTGTGGTAGCTATTTATTGTACTTTGCACGCAAGAAGTCCCTACTTTACCACCCTTCTTTACTGCGCACTTTTTCACCCCGCAAAAACCAAATCGCAAGCGCAGCGTTCATTAAACCTGTAATAGAATTGAAACTGCCTTGTACTAGTTTAGGGTTGGAAAGGAGTGGAGGGCAAAAACGGAAGATTTATGTCCAGGTGCATGGGACACTTTAACTAAATCGTCCTGCGGAAAGATTCGTGATCTGACATTTTTTTCCCTCTACCTACCTCAAAAATATCTCATTCGTGAACTGATTTGAATAACTAAAGGTTTGACACAGCATGCCATTCACTTGAGAACATAAAATAAACTGAAATTGCCCGCCCCGGTAGCGTAGATGGTAGCCGTCTGCCTCACGTTCAAGAGATCCCCAGTTCGAATCTCGGTCAGGGTGAGTTACCTGGATAATGCATTTATAGCATATATAGATCTAGAAAAAGCGTTCGACAGAGTTAACCGGTTATTGTTATGTGATATAATATGTAAAAAGGGATACCTACTACACTTAGTTAAAATTATTCAGAGCTTTTACAGAAATACGACATTGGAAATGGAAATTGCAGCAGAAATAACAAATGAATTTGAAATAAACAAATGATTAAAACAAAGATGAGTCTATCTCCAATTCTTTTTAATATATATAGATGAAAGTATAATAGAATGGAAAGAAGTAGTGCGTGAGAGGATTAGGTTAGGGCAAGGAAGAACTATAAACGCTCTCCTATTTGCAGATGATATAGTTTTAATATTTCACAAGGAAGATAGACACCAGAAAGGAATTTTACAAATACATTTTAGTCTGTACAATGATTTCACGACAACGATCACTAAACATTCGTGAAAATAGAACATTTTCTTCTATATAAAAGTAGATTGAACAGTTTTGAATGTCCTTCAAATTCATGACAACGAACGAACAGTTTTAAAAATGGCCTTCACAATTCACACTGCTTGCTGTGACGAGCCCTAAACACCAACTACTTCGCTCCAGGCAAGATACCCAGCTTCGACCCCCCGATAGAGGCGGTGGCGCAGGCAAACACTAAACAAAACACAATAAGGCACTACCACCGCCCCTATAGGGAAGTCTGACAATTATCTGCAATCAGCCTCTGTGCCAATCGGCACAGAATATATCAACTAAACCAAATTTGTAAAAAATATGTGACAATCTCAAAGACAAAAACAAAAGTAATGACATTCCAGGGAAAATACCCAATAAGGACCAAAATTGTTGTAGAGAAAACTATAGTAGAACAAGTATCGCACTTTCAATACCTTAGCTATGATATAACCAGTGAATCGGAAAATCAAGATATAAGGAATAAAATACAAAAATTCCAAGCAGTTTGTGGAACAATTAAGAAAACCCTCAGGAATAAAGCAAGGAAAGAAACTCGAATAAGATTCAACAAAGTGATGGCAATCCCAACACTAAAATATGGAAGTGAGGCGTGGATAATAAGGGAAAAGGAGAAGAGTAAAATACAAGCTGGTGAAATGAGGTTATTACGATCAATCAAGAGAAGATCATATTAGGAATGAAATTATTAGAAGTACAACCGTTATTAGAAGAAATATAAAGATATAGAAACAAATGGGTCGAACACCTTAATCACATGCCAAGAGAAAGAATACCAAAACAAGCCTTCAATTATAAACCAAGAGGACGAAGAGATGGCTTCAGGAAATGTGAGACCGGAACAGGCTTAAGCCTAACCCGTGAAGGAAGAAGAAGAAGAAGGTTTTTTCCCGAAGTTTTCCCTTATCCTGAAAGATGAATGTCGGGTAACTTTGAGCTCTATATCTCCCGGACCCATTTGAGCATCCTTTAACCCATTCCAGAACGTGTCTGGTTACATTATATATTTGTTTATGAATGGCTCGTAATCTTTATTTACTCGAGTTCAAAGCAGCACTATTATATACTCTTCCATGAAAAAGTGTATCAGTAGGATTAATGAGACGCGCTCCACAGCCCCCTTATACTTTTTAAAACATTAAGAATTTTGACGCAACTTTGCCTCTATATGTATATTTATATCGTGTGATATAAATCCAACCCACACGGAGGGCAACCGCTCCAAAGTTATCATATAGTTCATTAATAATTTAATGTTAGGATTGTACTTCAAGAAGGAATTATTCATAAATATGTTAGAATCAATACGACCTTAGTAGCAGTTACGAAACAATTGACTCATTAAGCAAATTTGAACCCGAACCTTGGTAAATTAAATCAGAGATTAACCATCTGACCCACAAAGAAAAACATTACATAATTAAGTAGAAGTTAAAAGTGCACAAAATAAAACATCACATACCTGCATCCATCGAAAGAGCAATAGGCTAATAATATACAAAATATATATGCATAATATATATATATATATATATATATATATATATATATATATATATAAAGAACTGGATAATTAAATTGAAGGATTGAAGTAAATTACAAATACTTGAGATGCTTTATTTACGTAATATTAAAAGATTCACAGCGGCGAACAGAATAAATGAAATAATAGGCGAGGAATTAAGTGTTTATAAGACTGGAGAAAGTAAGGTGGTAGGTGCATGAAATATGAAAAAATACCAAAAATAATCTCTAGGTATTCTGAGAGGGACCAGAGATTTTAGTTGAAATGACTTCGCCGGAACAAGCTGCGTCACCCACACCTTATAAAGAAGGAGGTGGAGGCGGAAGAAGAGTGAAGAAAGAAGAAACCGAAGAATAAGAAACTAAGCTACAAATATTTTATTCAACATACTATAAACATCGAGTTTTTAATTAGATAAGAAGAACTGTTTCAGTTAACTTCTTCACTTCCATCTTTTGCCCCCACTTTATAAATTTAATATAATCTATTATTATTATTATTATTATTGAACTTTGGCCTTTTCAGGTACAAGCTGCAACACCAAATTATCTGGTGGTTTCACTACGGCCCTAGAATAACACATTTTTGGCTTTCCAGATAACTTCATTTAAATTTTAATATAAGAAATTTGTTACGAACTACGTGGGCTGTTCAATAAAGAACGATCACAATTTTTTTGACAACGTACCTTTACTCATCCTCATAATCTTAATGGTTCTGCTCAAAATAGTCTCCCCTGAATGCGATGTACTTGTCCCAGCGTTTCTGCCAGTTTTCAAAGACATGCTGGAAACCATTTTTTGAGAGATACTTCAAAATCGCCCCCGCAGCCTTCACCACTGCTTCTGATGATGGAATGCCTCCCACGAAGGCGTTTCTTCAAGTTAGGGAATATAAAAGGTCACATGTGGCTAACTACGGACTATAGGGAGGCTGAGGGATGCACTTCGCGTTGATTTTTGCAAGATATTCAGCAACAACATTGGCAATATGCAGCTGCGTACTATCGTGGTGCAATATCCAGCCTGCTTCACGGAAATGTGTCTTTTCCGCCTGATATGTACTTGCAATGTTTTCAGGACATCCCTGTAGTATTGTCCAGTTACTGATGTGTGTGCAGGTAGAACATGCTGATAAACCATTCCATGAATATCAAAGAATGAGATGACCATAACTGCCCCAGCAGAAGCAATCACTTTTGCTTTTTGGGGGTTGGTGATGAAGGAGATTTCCACACTGAGCTTTGCTGTTTGCTCTCAGGATCAAAATGATGTAGCCAAGTTTCATCAGCAGTGATTACGTTTGAAAGAAACTCCGGATCTTCGTCTAACATCAACTTTAACTGCATGTTACATCCATTGCAGCGGTAGGTGATACTGAATATGTCTGAACTTGCCTGGTTCTCGCAGGCGTGAAACAGGAGTACCCACAATGAAACTACTACGGCGTGTTTGTTTCACATTAAGCTAACAGAGTATAATAAGAATGAATTTCAAAAATTATGAGCGTAAAAGATTATGATCATTCTTTATTGAACAGCAATTCCAATCAGCTTTCCCCCATAGTCTTTTATTTCGCTGGAGGTCGCATTGGCCGAGCAATAAGAGCACCCTCTATATAGGATAGACGTCCTAGAGGTTATGATTATGTAATTATGAAGAATTAATTGATTGGTAACAAAAGACTGATGATGTTTAAAATAATGGTACAGAGCGTATGCTATGAAGCTAAAGTGTACATCAGCTGAGTGTATTGTAAACTGACTTCCGGAGTAGCTCAGCCATAATATCCAGAAAACACAAAATAATTCACACAGAATCCTTTTTTGTCCTTATTTTCCTTTTAGCTGTTCATTGATTTAAAAATCCTTTTTTAGAACCTTTATTTGTCCTTTTAGCTACATTTTATTAAAAGTTCTTTGTTTTAGCATTTCGTTTCGTTAAACTGTGTTTTGTTTTAACTATCTGTTTTTGCTGTTTAACAGAGCCTATCTTAAATTGCAATTGTTTGATATTCACTCCTAAGAATGGAACGGCAGGCAACAGGCTAGATTACCTTTCTATTGCATTCAAATCACTGGCACAGGCAGAGACGCAGGAAAACCCTTTTATTGTGTATTTCAAATGGGAAGAGTTCTCGCCTATAGCGAATTAGATGCGTTAGAGCCTTCACCATTGCCATCTCGTTATCCCAATATTAATATTTCCCTCTCTCTCGCACACTTGTGGGTGTTCGTGGCGCTAGACATAAGGGAACGCAAACTGAATTTTCCAAAGTTTTATAATAATACAGTTGTCGAAATCACAATTGCAACAAAAATATTTGCAGGTTACGTAAATCTTTTATATATTTATTTTAAAGTTAACTATAGTTTATGAATTACTTATTTTTCTAATCCAACGAATATACCAGAGGTGCATCCATATAGCTGTGAATGTTACTTACGTTAAGAGATAATTCGTCATTGTTATTGTCTTCAACGTCTGAGTACTGCAAATTTATGATGATAGATTCCAAAATCTCGTTACGTGCTATTTCTTTCTAAAAGTCGTCTTCTTGTAGTTTATCTGCTGTCTCACGCAGTTTTCGCAGTCTTGTGTTCCTTGTCGATTTGAATAGTCATTCAACGTCAGTCAGTTTAAAATATTTATGATTGCAACATAATTTGAGCTCATATTAACTTTATTGGATTTTTCTAGCGGTAGTAAGGGGGGAAGATGGATTTCATCTCATTGATCGAGCTGATACACTTTTTCATGGAAGAGTAAAAGAATAATGATGCCTTGAACTCCCTAGAGTAAATAGAGATTACGAACCATTCATAAACAAAGATATAATGTGACCAGACACGTTCTGCCAGACTAGCAAGAAGTGTATTGTTTCCTCTCATCAAATTTAACAAATGCATTGGCTTATTCAAAGTACATATTTCTTTTATCACGTCATGTCAAATGTTTATGTTTCAGTTCTGAGTAATTTCAAATATACGTTCAAGCATACATGCCAAACAATAATGATATTCATTACAGTGCATACGTCACAATGCATTGTTATAAAATGGTATCTACTCTATATATTTGTATTAGGAAAACTACTTGGGCTAATAATATGGGATTTTTACAGTTATGTTAAATACATTACTATCTCCTTCCTCGTGAATCAGTTTTTGATAATCTGTATTTTTGCCTTAGCAGGAATAGTATTTATTAGAGATTGATTAGTTTGGCGGTCATCACACACCACATAGGGGGAATACAGCATGACAACACCGCAGGACTCCGATTGGTTGCTCACTTAATAGCACTCGATGACGTAATGAAATGGAAGAACATCATGATATAATTGAAAACAACTTCAGTGTTTCGAAAATGTGCATCAATAGAAAGCAACAATTCTGTTAATTGCCAAACTCCGTATTTAAGTTCACCATCTTCTAAGGACGATGAACTATTTTCAAGAAAATACCTCCAATTTGATATGGAAATGGATCACATTTTCCGGCTGATATCTTGGAGCACTTCCGACGTACCCTGACGTCCACTTTCTTCTTGTTTGGTGGTACTTTCTTTGAACAAGTAGACGGAGTAGCAATGGGCTCCCCGTTGTCACTAGCTATAGCTAATTTCTATATGGAACACCTAGAACATGAAACACTTGCTACAGCTCCACTTAAACCATCTCATTTCTATAGATACGTGGACGACACTTTTGTAATTTGGCCACATGGATCAGACACTTTGCCTAGCTTTCTTGCGCATCTCAGCAGCCTTCGACCTCAAATATAGTTTACCATCGAAGTGCAAAATTTTGAAACTCTTCCATTCCCGGACATTATTGTTTCAAAAAAACAGCAACGGTACATTGAGGCATGCTGTATATCGCAAGCCTACACACACCAATCTCTATCTGAACGCTCATAATTTCCATCATAAGTCTCAACGACTGGGAGTTCTCAGTACACTGGCCCACAGAGCTTTATCTATCTCTGATCCCAGCCACTTAAAACAAGAATTGCATCATCTGAGACTCACTTTTCGTCAAAACGGCTACTGCGAATATGACGTTGAAGCCTCGACAACCAAAGCAAGGAAAGGGAAACCTGTAATACAGCAAGCGTCGGATAAGCCTACCGCTACAGCCTGCATTCCGTTTGCCGGCAACCTATCTGGCAGAATCAGCAGAATTCTCGCCAAATACAACATCAGGACCATCCACAAGCCACCTCCGAAGAGCAAGCATCTGTTGAGACCAGCGAAAGACAAACTGGAATTCCAAGTTCCGGGAGTGTACCGCATTCCCTGTGAATGTGGGACACCGTATGTAGGACAAACCGGAAGGACCATTGCTATCAGAATAATCGAAAATGAACGTAGCATTCGTTTAATGCAACCTGAGACGTCTGGGCTGGTAGAGCATTGTTTTGATAACGACCATAAAGCCAATTTTCGGGAGACGACTATCTTTGCGAAATGCAACAGTTACTGGGCGTGGAGAATTAAGGAGGCTTTGGCGATTTCCTCTGAAATGAGCACGCTTAATCGTGATGCTGGATTTCAGTTCAGCTCCTTTTGGAAACCGGCCTTAAAAATGGAAATCCGGCGAATTAAGAATATATTATTATAGAACATATAAGAATTATATATATATTAATAATTAATAGTATATAATTATATTCTATATGTTATATATAGAAAATAATTGAGAAAAGGCAGGAGTATAATTTGCAAACTCATCTGGCATTCCTAGACTTCAAGAAGGCATTTGACACTGTTAATAGGGAAAAGCTATGGAAAATTATGGAAAATAGTAGGTATACACAAAAATTAATTAACGTAATAGAAATATGTATAGAAATTCCAAAATAATAATAAACACAGGAGTTCATAAAACCGAACCAATTTTAATTAATAGAGGCGTAAGACCAGGGTGCAGTGTATCACCTACTCTTTTTAATATATATATATTAAATATATAAATATATATGTGTGTATGTGTGTGTGTAAATGGCATCATCCAAAATTGGAAAAGTATTATTAAATCAGGAATAAAAATAGATAAGAACAAAGTTTTAAATATTTTACTATATGCAGATGACGTGGTTTTAATACAAGAAACGGAGGATAAATTAGAATATGCACTATACCGCTTGAACCAAGTATGCCAACAGTATGATCTTAAAATGTCGACGGAAAAATCTAAGATAATGGCCTTTTGGGGAAAACAACAAATAAGATCAAAATTAATTTTAGACAACAAACCACTAGAACAACTAAAAGAATTCAGCTATTTAGGATGCAATCTTAATTATATGATGAAAACAGACAGAGATGTGAGCAAAAAGCTTGCAAAATTCCAAATGATTTGTGGAACAGTGCATAGAACGTTGAGAAATAAAACAAGAAGAGATACAAGATTAAAGTTGTACAAAACAATGGCATTAACTGCACTACTTTATGGAAGTGAGGCATGGGTACTCACGAAGAAAATGAAAAGCCAAATTCAAAGTGCAGTGATGAACTTTTTAAGGAAAACAAAGGGATGCACAAGGTTGGATAGAATAAGGAATGAAGACATCAGAAAGGAACACAACGTAGACTCGATAAGTAGCAAAATTGAAAAATATCAAAAGGAATGGATGCAGCATATACAAAGAATGTCCGAAACAAGACTGCCTAAGATTGCATTCCAATATCAGTCACAAGGAAAGAGAGTTGTTGGTAGACCTAAAAAGAGATGGAAGGAGCAATTATTGTGAGACGGAACGGGTACTCTGCCCATGCCGTGAAGTGAAGAAGAAGATATTATATATAGAATATATACAACTAAGAATCTATTATTATAATATATTATAGCTATCAGCTATAATGTCAGGTTTCATAAAGTTGTCATTGTATTTTACACACCCTCACTTATACTTCTGGACTCTAGAAAGATCAGGAAATAATCCCCATTCTCTCAGCCAGGACCCGAACCTGGGCTCTTTATTCAGCGGGCAGGAGCTTTGCCGAAATTATATTTTGACTTCTTCGGAACTATTGTTTAATCTTTAACAGAGCTTGAATTCGCTTCTCTGAGTTTGCCCAATAAATTGTGACAGAAGAACGATTAGCATAGCGGCCAGCGCACGTTGCCTGTGATGTCTCAAGGGAAACAGCATGGCATTCGCATGTACCTGCGTGGCAATTAAAAACTCGCAAACCTACTAACCAGAAATGCAATCGTTTTAATCAACTAGATTGCAAAACTCTGCGAATAATTGCGTATATAGCCATTTTAATTAAAAGTAACAACTATTTAGAGTAAGGAGGTCACATTTCTCCCTTATGTTTTATTGCACTGTTGCTAAGAGACGCTTCCGAAGGATACGCTTTTGATATTCATTTTAAAACAAAGCACAATAGCATTTTTGTCGAAACAAAATTAAACTAATCCTTGCTTCACATAAACTTGCCCCGTATCTCTTAACGGTCACGTGACCTTATCACCTCTCATTGGCTGCTATTGCAGTATAGACTATTGTACGGTAAAAATTAGTTCGTTATTTAACATGGTGATATATATTTATATGTTGGAAGAGAATTGTTAAATTTATATTTTCGTAACTGTTTGAATTAAATATATTACGCAACAGAGTTGATTTATCTGAAATGCATGTTAATTCTTAAACGAAGTAAAGAGGAGGTTCTTTTGCTTTCAAGCACATGGCACGATAGCACGTGCTTCAGCGGTAGTGATGACATATTTGTTTATATGACTTTTATCACTGACCTTGTTTTGAACTGGATTAGTCATATATCGCCATTCGAAGGTGTGTTGTGCCGAGTGCGAGAGCTAAATTATTTTATTGATCGTTTATTGCGCGTGTACTTATTATATGTATAATGGCAGAGTCTACCGTCAGTTTTTCGCTGAAGCATCGCAAGGGAAAACCTTTACAAAGCGGCGAAAAAAGAATTGTGGTGCATGTGTTTAATGCACTTACAGAGAAGAATCCGTCTTTGTCAGTGAGAGAAGTCGAACAGCTGTGCTCTGAACTTACAGGTGTGTTAGATTTATAAGAACATTGCGACATGAAACAGAGACAACAGGAAAACTTACCACTCCAGGGGCGATATTGTTGTGTGGCGAAGACGTTATTTAAGGACAATTAGACTGTACCGGGATACAAATCGCAATATAAAACCTTGACGAGACTTGGGTGAATGAAGGACACACGACATGTATGGCATGACACGAATTTTAAGACTGAAAGACAAGCATTTTTGCAAGGTATGTGTGCTGGTTTTAAAAAATTCCAGTGAAAAAGGTCGAAGACCTTTCATTATAAACTTGTTTCAGTTTCATTGCTCATTTATTTAGTTTCACCTTAATCGGTTTCATTAGAAACTTGTATTTTTTCATGCCTTCATATTCTTATTTGTATTGATTTTATATATCTTCCTGGCAATTATTATGGCGTTTACTGCAGGTTTAAATGTGACAGGAAGGCATAGCCCTATGGCGCGAAAACTTTATCCAATTAGGGTGATGGGGAAGGTAGTTGCACGCGGAGTGATACATGTCAGCCGGGCAAGGTTATATGAAACAGAGATTATGTGTCAAATATTTAGCAAATCTAATGCGTTACTTTAACCTAAATCCTGCTGATTTTTAACGGACTATTAAAGCTTTTTCATTACGACTTTATGTTCATCTAAATAACATTTATAAGGATTATTTTACTTGCATATTTCCTTGTAGGTATTAGGTAGTAGTAAAGTCGGATAGGTTTCTTTGGTTTGGCAATGCTATTTACAGAATGCCATGGCTGCAAGCATGCATCAGGCTTCATTTGTTAATAAACAATCAGAAAATGGAGATAACAGACTTTGAGCTTAAGAGTCCTCCTGAAACAGTACTAGAAACAAAATAATATGTGAAGTGGAAGGAGAATGTATTGATAGTGAGCCTGTAGGCACAATGGTTCCAACGTTTCAACAATGGAGACCAAAACACTACATATTTACTATGTTCTGGAAGATATAAAGTATGGGATATTGAGGATACACACCAAGTTTTGCAAGAAAATACGCAAAATAGTACACGTACTTTTAGAAGAACTTGCTGCATCAAAATATACAACACATTGCCACGTTAAGACCTTGGAAAATAATATAGAAGCTGTAGATGTGTATCTCATGAACTGGCACCTCAGCAGGCTGAACGTATAATGGATACCTGTCGCCAGCTTATCCATAATCCAAACGCTGATAGATTTTTCAGGATATTTCTCGAAAATGGGTATATTGTGACTTTGTGGGTTCGTAGAATTAAACGTCCAATTTGCCGAAATTTTAATGTTCATTATTTCCGTAGAGATACACTGTTCAATTCTCACGTAACAACCTCCCAGGGGCCTACTTCGGTAGGTACGGGTTTGGCGCACCTGGGGTCCCGAGCCAACAGTCTCCCTCATGTGGGCTCCTCTTCGTGGTTGAGGGAGACGGTCAACAGACCCACCCACGTTTAGGCCGTGCGTGGAGACCCATGGAGAAGGTTTTTAGATTCTTGTCTATTTTAGAGTTTAGGATTTAGTGAATGAAATTTTTAGTAAGTTTTGATTGATGTTTTTTTTGTGTACGTGTATTTTTAATAAGTTTTGTTACACTTGTATAGTTTTTAGCAAGTTTTATATCTGACTTTTGCCATGACTAGTTTTTTAAAGGGCGCTGATGACCGCTGTAGTTGAGTGCCCTTATATATATCATTATCATCTCACGTAACATTACATCACAAGGTCATTGACAATAGCAAACAGCGTTAAGTCTAGAACATCAGCTCTCGTTTCAACAACACTCTCAGCTGTTCTCTGTTTACCTCTCGCGACTCACTCTCGTTTCACAACTGTCCGCTGGCGTGTCACAATATCCTATATATCTCATTCATAAATTCGAGAGGTTTCTGGTACAAATAAGAAAACAACTATTCTCTGTCAATAAAGATATCAATAGAACGTTCCAAACGTGAAATCCTATCTGTGCCGGCAAGTACTTTACCTCAGCTATCTTTATTTGCCGGCTCTTTGTGTACACTAGCCGCGCTATCGTGAACTGCGTTATGCCAGCACTTTATTTTCGTGAAACACTATCCGCCGTCTCTTATCTATTTACGCCGTAACTTTTATGTCCGTTGCCTAGACAATATTATCGAAACTCTGATGTCTCAAAACAGTGGCTTGATCTCCGGCAACCTGTTATTCATCGTTAAAATAATCAGTCTATAATTAAAAGGTTTGAAACTTTCAACTATATAAATGGAACAATAAAAAGAAGCCTAAAAAATAAAGTAAGTAAAGATACCATTCTAAAACTTCAGGCAAATGAAATGAAATTTCTAAGAAGCATTGCGGGAAATAGAAAACTCGACCACAAACAAATGAAGATATACGTGAAGAGCTAAAGATGTTTGACCTGAATGAGAGAGTACCAGAATATAGAAGTAAATGGGTAACACGTCTACAAAACATGGAGAAAGAAAGATTACCTCTCTATCTGATGAGTAGGAAAGAGGATCATAGGAGAACCAAGAAAACGGTGGAACCAATAACATAAATTATGTAGACTGCAACAGGCAGCAATGCCTAAACCATGAAGGATGATGATGATGATTGGTTCCGTATTCATTTGAATGAGTAAACGGGTAGGTGCTCATCCTGCCAATCTGGGGATGGCTTGAAGGTTAAGATACTCAAAACATGAAGTGGTTTTTGAAGTATCTGGCATGTGTAGTATATAGCTTGCCCTCCGTGGTCATTAGAGGAAATAGTTGTATGCCGGCAACCCCCACCACGAATTAACCGCGAATTCAGCATTGCTTTTCCTGAGAAGAGCAACCAACAGTTGTAAACATTAAACTATAAATAATTCTAGAGATCTTTTTCTTTAATTTACGCCATCCAATGTTAAGTTATATCGGTCGATGAGTGAAATGATGCTCGAATAAGCCCAGGGTCAATGGAGCTTAGAGTTACCCGACATTCGTCTTTCAGGATAAAGGAAAACCCCGCAAAAGCCTTACGCAAGTAACTCACCCAAATTGGGATTCGAACTCGTGACCAGTTAAACGCTACCATCTACGCTACGCTCTTCTTCTATCCAAAGATTAGGAAAAAAGCCTGTTCCTCCTCATTTAATTGAATCACATCTCCTCTTAGGACATCCAACACTTTTTCTACCTTTAGACTTGTAAGTATATATGATCAGTCATGATCTTCTATTGTCCATTCTGAAGGTACGTTTTTTCCACTTTTATTTATTCTTTATTACTTTATCTTTAACACAAATATATTTAGATCCTTTCGTATACTCCCATTTGTTATTTTATCCCTCCTTTTATAACCCTCCACCTTTCTTAAAATATTGGAAATAAATTTATTGGGAATAATCACACCAATTTTAACATTTATTTTATAATTCAATGTTTTTCCCGTGTATCTTTACATGTTTTAAAAGTAGGAAGGTTCACTTACTCTCCCAAACATTGTGATAATCTTTGAAAGAAGTGGCAAGAGGCCAATGTGATTTTATTTTTAATTTATGTCATATAGAATGATAAATTAAATACGAGAGATGTACAAATGAGCCCAGGGTACATAGTGCTTAGATACATTCAGGATAAGAGAAACCTTGGAAAACACCCTATCTAGATAACTCACCCTGAGCAAGATTGGAACTTGGGAATTCTAAACATATGCCAACACGCTACCAGCTACGCCACAGAACTGGTTAGGAACCGATGAAACGCAGAAATTTGTTTACAATTTTTATATACAGTATATATAATTTGTTAAGTCCATTTCTTTATAACTCTAATATTCTAAACGTCTCTATCATGTAACAGATATATCCTTAGGGAACATTGGAACATAGCAGTCTTAAGAAATAGTCAAATCTTTCATGAGCTGCTGGCTTAATGATTTATTTGAGTATCTACTTATATTCATTGCCTTAACTTTAAAGGACCTACAAGTTAGGCAAGGAAAGTATTTCAACAAATACCGCCTTGGAAGCTTTCATTACCAGTCTTCCACTTACAGATGCTCTCTCACATGAAATAATTTAGAACTTTTGGCTACATTTATTTCTCTTTACCTTGTTGCTACCTCGGCTTGCATGACACCATTGTCTTTTGCTCTGCCAGGTAGCTCTTGGCCTCCATATCTCCTTGATTACTTAATTAGACCCTTACTTCCCCCTCCTCTTCCTTTCTTACATTTTTTACATTTCTGGCCCATTTTTCTTTTACTTTCTGCAAGAACTCATCAATACTTCTTATCTTCTTCTCCTTCCTGCCCGTTAACATTTTTATAGCTACTATCCTCTTCTCTACTTTGTCCCATTTTTCTTCCCAAAACTTTTTTTCTCCATATTGCAACCTCCTCGCATAGTGTTACATAGTGTTCTAGGCTTTCTTTTCCCCCACACAATTCACAAATTCTCTTTGCCTTACCTCTTATCCCTCTTAGAAATATTATTCCTGTTCTCATCCAAGCTAACCCTTCTCTCTCTTGTCTATTGCAGTAATCTACATATGCTTCTGTACCCCAATTTATTTTTATTTTCTTGTAAAATTGTAATGATTTCATATTTTCTAGACTTCCCAATATTTCCTGTCTTTCTATATCTTCTATTCTGCATTTTACTAATTTACCCACATTGCTTGTATTCCTTTCCTCTAATCTCCATATATCTCCCATTCCTGCTTTTTCCATAATTCCTCCTACCTCTGCCCACCAACTATTTGAGTTCTGTAATATTTTTTGCTGTCTCATGCATAATTTCATAATTTCCCCTTCTTCTTTAACCAAACACCTATACCATAATTTTATTATTCTTTCCATTATTATTATACTTCTTCTAGTCTTTCCTAATTCTACTAAAGCTACTTCCTTAGATGCTGACCTTGGTAAGCCTAGTAGCTCTTTACAGAACCTTCTGTAGTGATTTACATATATACTATGGTTCTATTATTGATGGAAAATGTGGATGTTCAATTGTTTACCCTGATCACACAGTATTACAGAACCTACCTGATTATTTCTCTATTTTTTTCATGTGAGTTATTCGCCATAAAAGAAAGTTTCAAATTCGGTTTAGAATTTGAAAATCCTAGCTACTGTTTGGTAATTACTGACCCAGTGAGTGCAGTTCTAGCCATTGAGAATAAAAAATGCATTGGTTGAAGACACGCAGATCTACCCAATGAAGCTATCAACTCAGGCAAACAGATTAACATACTGTGGATACCATCACATAGACAAATTAATGACAATGAACGAGCAGATGCAGCAGCCCGCGAAGCAACCAGTTTATCTCCAGGTGAAACAATTACAAGCAAAACTTACCAGGATTATACTGTCTATACTAAAAATTACATCAGAAAAACTGGGAAAATCATTGGTATAACAACTCAAACAGCAAACTGCATGATATAATGACTAACGGAATATTAAGACCTCCTCTTAAACAATTGAAGTGTAAAAAACAAGTGGCTTCAGAGTTGGTCATTGTAGAATCACGCATTCACACATCAAATCCAAGGATCCAGCCTACATATGTGAGATGTGTCAGACAGCTTTAACAACTGTACATATCATCACTATATGTACCAGATACACAAAGTTGCGGATGAAGAACAAACTTCTATTTGATGATTCTACTGTACTCAGCGAAACCCTCCGTAGGGGAGGGGATCCGTCCCCTTCAGCTGCCAAAGTGCGGGCGCTGCGGACCCTTAGCACTCGTGGTACCTCTGAAGTTACTAGAGGAACCTCGGGCCGAACATCTGAGCCCCTCCTTCGGGAGTTGTTCGGATTGGGATGGTCTCGAGGGGGCAGTGGTTCCCGAATCGGGTACCTCTAAGGATTGGGTTGTGGGAAACCATTAATTCTCCCGGGTACTAGCCTGTAAAGCTAGTAGAAGGTGTGCTAGATCGCCAGGCCACCCCACCGAGGTCATATCGGTAGTCTTCACCTTTGGTGTTGGCGCGCGTAAGTGGTGTATCCACTTCCATCCCGTCCTGTGTCTTAGGACCAGAAGGGGGGGCTTGTTTGTTACCCAGGTCTTGTCCTATGGAAAGCCCCACGGAGGACGCCGAGCTTGGATAACTCCCTGGTTGAAAGAGGCCCGGGTCTTGTTCCTACGGGTTCAAGGCTAATGGAAGTAGAACCTCTGGACTCAAACAAAAACTGTACTTAATATCAGAAAGATTGAGGCAGAATATTAATCGAATGGACTAGTGGAGGAGCAGTCAATTCTACCCAACCCACTTAAGAAC
This sequence comes from Mantis religiosa, assembly GCA_030765055.1. Taxonomy (NCBI): domain Eukaryota; kingdom Metazoa; phylum Arthropoda; class Insecta; order Mantodea; family Mantidae; genus Mantis; species Mantis religiosa. The sequence continues at coordinate 32,500,487 of CM060954.1, forward strand.
CAGGAGGAGCCTGTGATGATCAACAGACGATGACAACTTTGGATACTGACGACAACATACATTATAAATGGGATAAGTGGATCACCAACAACCGAGGATGTTAGAGAGATTGAGGCGGAATAGTAACTGAATGGACTAATGGAGGAGCAGTCCTTTCTACACTAAGGACCAGGAGGAGCCCGTGATGATCAACGAATGATGACAACTTTGGACACCCATGAAAGGATAGAGGCTGGCAGATGTAGAATGGAACAACTCGTGATCAACAGGAAGAAATATGATAAACCCAATTTAGGTTAGGTCAGCAATCTTATTAAAGAATGAAATAACTTTATATTTTTTAGGCAGCTGCTTGTAATTAGTTTAACATCTTTAGTTGTATAATTAGTAAAAGATTTCTGAATAGGTTAGATTTATATTGTAAGCTGCTGGAAGTCAGCAGAATTAGGTTTATTAGTTATTTAGTGAACTGCACAACTCTGTTTTGTAATAGCATAAAATAATAAAGTTAGAAGGATACCATGCTTTGGTATAGAATCTAGAAGCCAAAGCTTTGGTAATGCAGATTTTATTTTTTATTGTTTTATTTTTTTATTTTTCTTTATTTTTTATTTTTGTACTTAATGATCCTAAAATGATCAGTAACATTCTAACATTTATAAAATACGCTTCATTATTTCAGCTGTTGTAATTTTAGTGCATCACTATGAATCTAAAAATTGTACTGTCGTTAATATTTCACTTTATTGTAAACCTACCAAACAATGTTATAAATTGTACTAATGCTAAATTAAGTGTCATATATTAAGGCAGTGCTATATTTATATAACTTTCTGAGCATCGTATCAGGATGTATTATTGTGTTAACATAGATATGATGTAATTACTTTTTGTACAGTCGCAATATGACCATGTAGTTAGCGAATATAAACAAGATTGAAATAATAATAAAAGGGAAAACAAAATAATAAATTCCCTTATAAGAAGAGGCATTTCTTTAAAATTCAAACCAATAATAAATAAGATTAACTCCATATAAGTATATATTTGAAATAAACTATTGCTTTGACGTGATCTACATTTTGTGTGTAGTAGGAATTGATGGGAAAGTTATTCTTCAGAATAACTTCAGAAATTGAAGATATATGTTTAATTTGTGATTTGAACGGGCTTAAATACGTTGTCTTTTAATCACCATTACTATAAACATGTTTTAAAAAATCGTAAATAAAAGAAAATCTTTTCCGTTTAAAGGATAACTTGGAGTCAGGGGATTTCTTGAACATTTTCATATGGCACCCTTGGAAGATGCGGAGCAGACTTTTCTGCTAAGCTATGTTTCATAAGACCTCAAAATATACTTTTCCACTGAAATTTCAACTTGTAATTTAATAAACATATACAGGTAATATAGACATTTACGTGGAGTGCAGCATTATCAGCAGAAGCCTGCACGTAATTACGTAAATGCATGTATTAGATTCCCTTGGACTGTGCTGATATGTCGGTGCACAAAATCCATTCATGTCAGCATTCTTTAACTCAGCTCGCATTTAGTACAAAGAAAGGGAGCAGAACCGGTACAAGTGCAAAGTGTGCCTGTCCCCCTCAGGTCATTATGCACAAACCCTGCAAAAGGTGCAAGTGTAAGGGTCATCCCTCTGTCTCACATCCCATGCACAGACTCGTGACTGGATGCGGCAAGGAAAGTCCGTTTCAAATAAAACAGCAACTGCTATCCCTTGTGTCATCTAAATTGAAACATTCTATCTATAAAACTACCGTGTTGCACATATATGAGTGATGTAAGCATAAATAAGTATAGAAAGCATCTTATTGCTGGTTTTCATTTAGGAGCAAAGGAAATTTCAAATACGGTGATTTTATGCGATAGTGAACTCTCTTAAATATGGTCACTTTATGATGAAATTGTAATTATGTTCCCTTTGCAAGGAATAGGAGAACTATATCAGCGATAGAAAATTAAAAAGTAACAAGAGCATATCTCTGAAATGATTCACATTGCAATCAAAAACTCTGTTTCTCATAAACTGTGGTCTTAAGGGTATGTATGACTGAAATTTTCAAATTTTGAACTAATAAAGCTAGCTTTTTCAAATTTACACCATAAGTGTAGTATAATGTAAACATGTTACAACCTAAATTTAAATCATTTTTCTCCAGCAGTTTTGTTACGTCACTAAAAAGGTCCCTTGCGACAAAATATTTTGAATTTTGGTCTAATATTTTAACCGTATGTTGATAATACACATACTTTTTTAAATTGTTCTGGGTTTTTCTGTGTCTCCTTTAGTTTAGGTCACAAAAATTTTTTCATTTACAAACATTCTTTTTTTGTCTAAAAAATTTTAAGTTTTGTGCTTGAAAATTAAAAATATATGCTTATATACATTTCACAATAAAACCTAGGGCAATTTCCATTCCTCATGATATTCTGAACCTGTGTAGGAAATTTCATGAATGTAGTACAAAAACTGCATCGCAAGGAGCATTTTACAGGAAGAAAAATGCTGAAAATATGAACATTGAGAAAACAGCGATTAAAGATTTGATTGCATAACTCACATCAAAATCCACCAGGCCGATAGGTTGGACCCTCAGATTTCTTTCTCCTCTCCTCTGTTGCTGCTTTTTCCAGCTTTTTCTTCTTTAGATGTTGCTTTTCTTCTGCACAACTTAGCTTCTTGCTTTGCAGGATACGAGTCTGATCTTGCTGCACTGAAGTTTTCCTTGCTGAGTCTACTACACTTTCACCTCTGATATTTTGCTGCAGCTCCAATGACTTAAGACTACCCATGTTAAACTCTCTGATACTTTTAATAACAACAAGATCCAATTTTTGTTTTGATATGAAAACTTTCTTTGGGCACTTATTCCATATGACATGATGCAAAGATTCATTGGCATTCTGTGTTTTTCCTGTTTTGCACCTCTCTAGTAATGTTGTAGAAGCCAGTCTCTGATATATTGGCAACATTTTAGGAACTATTTTGTCTGAAAGCCTTATTTTTCTTTTCTTGAATTGAAAATTTAAGAACGGAAAACAGACAAAGAATGTGGATGTAGGCAAAAGAGGGCGTGACTCTGACAGAGTTTAAAGGCCACCAACATTTAAATAAGCATTTAAAAATGGCGTTCGGAGGCAAATTATGCATTTTTCACATTCGGGAATGTCTAAATTATTTTATAGAATTAAAATAAAAAAGTCGTTATTTTCACGATTTTCATGAAATTTCAGTCATACCTGCCCTTAACGAGATCAGCATTTTTTGTGCAATAAATTGTAATTCACCAGTAAATAAACGTCATCTAGAATGACGACAACTTCTGAGATTACTCCAAGAAAATTTAACATAGGTATTTTCAGTTCCATAAAAACATTTTAAAATGTGGATGTCCTTTAAGAGCCATTTAATTTCTAAGAGCTATTTTTTGAGAAAATCGAAGTCTATAAAAAAAAGTTGTAAGTAAATCTTCCCACGCTGATGTGGTTTATGGGCATTTTTAACGATATAGAATCCTTTGAAGACCTCGACGCAGATAAGTATGACATTTAATCGAAGGCCTTTATGAGCTATGCCACTCAAAGCTACCAACACACACAAACACACACGTACACGAAATATGTGGGAAATTATGTTCTCTTTTCATATCCAAAGAAAGAATATAATGTCTTACGAAAGTGCAATAGCACACAAAAGTTTAAATCATATCCTAATCTTGCACGCTTCAATGATGTGTACATTTTCTCTACTAAACAGATACCAAGTTTAGCATTTAACTAAATTTTCCCTTTTTCTATATGCTGACCTTCCACACTGATACTTTTCTAAATATTATTTTTGTTCAGGTAGTATAAACATGCTATTCTTGTGAAATGACAGTTTAGAATTTTCAGGTGGAATGCAATTCTGATTAGAAGGTAAGGACCCTCTCCGCCCAACATAGAAATTATTTAAAATTCAGCAGCACGGTTTTGGTTCCATACAAGTTTCCAGTCTGTTAGTTGTCGTATCACAAGACTTTCTTTTTGGCAGAAATAAATTTATGAAAGAAGAATTACAGTACATTATTTGATATTTTACAAGTACACTTCAATACATATGAGCTCCAATATTGATAACGATTACTTCAATAACAGTCAGTACTAAAGAAAAAACGTATCTATATATAAAAAGTTGTCCATATTGCTTTTAAGAACTGAGTTTCGTTTACATACAATTGTTATAACTCGCAGAATCTTTCCAAAGTAATCAAGATTTTATTTTATTTATTGCACTAATATTACGGATTCATGATATTTTACTCTAATATATTTGGTGAGAATGATTGTAACAAAATGTTTCTTTATAAAAGAATATTCAAATACAATGTTTGGTATTTTATTGAGTTTTAATTTAAAAATAAATTAGAAATTAATTATTCTTTCACACTAGCCATGTGTAGGACTCACTATGAAAGGGTAATGCCAGACTGTAAAGTTCAATGCCATAGCCGGGATTTGAACCACGGATCTTCTGGTTTCCGTCCAGCCGCTCTAACCATTGAGCTACTATGGCCAACATGCCAATATGGCATTAAATTCTCCAAATAACTCGTGTTTCTCGCGGTAAACCAATAGGAGTTATAAGCACATGAGACAACTACCTTAATGGCGATTTACTATGCTGTAAGTACTTTAAGGCCCGGGCTTTATTGTACATTAGGTACAATTAATGGAAATTAATTGTTCTTTCACACTAGCCGTGTGTAGGACGCACTATGAAAGGGTAAAGCCAGACTGAAAAAATTCAGTGCCATAGCCGGGATTTGAACCACTTGAAACCCATTTTAAAATTGACCTATTAGGTCAACTGACCTAATAGTGGTTAACTATAAAGCCCGGGCCTTAAAGTACTTATACGTTGTAATTCGTCATTAAGGTAGTTGTCTCATTTGTTTATGAGAACTCCTAAGTGGTTTACCGGGAAAATACGAGTCAGTTGGAGAATTTAATGTCATATCGGTACGTTGGCCATAGTAGCTCAATGATTAGAGCGGCTGGACGGAGACCAGAAGATCCGTGGTCCAAATCTCGGCTATGGCATTGAATTTTTCAGTCTGACTCTACGTTTCCACAATTTAGCCTACGCACGGCCCGTGTGAAAAACAATTAATTTCCTGAATTTCTTTAATCAGGCAGCTCTTATCAATGGAAGGAAAATAGCTCAAATCATGAAATTTCAACGAAAATGGTGTTGATATAACTTGACTTAATTGTTAACCAGTTCTCATAAAGTGGGAATCTTAAAATAACTATGGTATTTTAACATTATAAGAATAACATATGCTAAATAATAATACCTACTTTCAAGAAGAGCTTCTTTAATTTTCATTTTCTCAAAAGCAACTCTTACCAAATTTTTTTAAATTAAATTTGATATATATGAATGAGGAACGCGTGTTAATTTTAAAAGTAGCTATGTCATTTCTCAGACATTTATGCAAATTATTTACATCATCAAAACAGCATACGTGTACCACTTTTAAGCAGTTTTGAGTGTCTATTCTCCTATATAACTAAGCTTAATTTCAAAATAGTGTAGTACTTCCTAACTTAAACCAGTTATAGTTAATATTAATCAAGAATAGAAGGCATAAAGAGATGTAGAATGGTTTATAATTAATATATAAATTTTCTTGGCAGTTAAATTATGTATTTCGAGAAAAATCTACGGGGTATCAAAAATTCCAAAAGTATTGCTTAAATATTTCTCAAAGGAAGAGCAATTATGCATTAATATAAACAATATTAACTTCGCAGAGAAGTAATTCGTTTTCATTATTAGAGAACAGTTATGAAGAAACATTTAAGAAAAATTTATTTCATTGTTCGTACATAATAATCAAATGATACATCTACGCAAAGGTTAGATTTTCACCGATAATTAGATGTGCATTAAGAAAATGGATATAAATTTATGTTACTTGGTAAATCCATAATTACTTAATACTTTTAACTCAAAAACCTCGAGTTCTTGCCTTAATATTATTAAATTACCTAAAATGTATCTGGTAAGACTCTGAATTAAAAGAAGAATTAACAGAAGAAGAGTTGAGGAGACTGTTTCAGCCTGTAACGTTTTATGATATAAGAAGAATGCAAATCACTCCATACATGTACACTGGAATTTCTCCTTAGAAAATGTATACAGAGTGATTCAAAACACCACCAACACAGCTTAGCATGTCGTACAATAGAGGGCAATCTCAAGAAAAGCAGACATTACGCACTTTGGGCACTGTTTACTCGTATATGCAAAAGAGGGTTATAAGAATCATTACTAACACCAACACCAGATGCTCCTGTAAAGATCTTTTTAGAAGATTGAAGATATTAACGCTTCGTTGCACGTATATATTCTCGATCCTAAAATTCTTTGTATGCAATCGTGCCTTATTGGCAACAAATAATGTAATTCACAGAATAAACATTCGACAAAAGTATAATATCCATTATCCCAGTGCTTCCAGAAAGGTGTGCATTATGAAACTATCAAAATATTTGGCGCACTTCCTAGTGTTCTTAAAGAAAAAATTGATAATTTCGGTGCTTTTAAAAATGCTGTTAGAGAGTACCTTTGCTCAAAAGCTTTTTATTCTGTATAAGATTATCTGAATGACAAATTATCCTGATAATGCTTCTGTAGCTCTGTAAGTAGTATCTAACTGTTCCAATGACAAATCATTACTAATAAATACTTGATGGAAGTTGAAAGTTTATTTTTAATGTATATGTATTTAATAAATAACAAGAATGGTATCCATTGCAAAAAGTTTGAGACATACTGGCATAAGCCAAGTGAAATCTGAATTAAAAAGTGTTTCCTTTTGTATCATATATAATTATCCCTGCTTTGTATTCCATATTGCTGTTCATATTGCCTGTATACTATAATATGTGTCTTGCGTTAACTTTTGTACATATATATGTTATTAAACTTTATAGCTCTGGACATGTTCAATGTTCACAGCCTTTTCTGGCTACAAGTAAACCTACTGAACGCAAATCAATCTAATCTAATCTAATCTATCTTTTGTTTATCCAGTAGCTAAGCAGTCCATTAACTATCGTTCTAAAATAATTTTGGTAACTTCACCTTACTGCTTGGTGTAGTGTACAGGCAAGAGATTTCTTAGCAAAATCTGCAAGGTATATCGCTTAATTAAAACAGTTTTCTATGAGATCCAAAAGCTTTTAAACCATGCTTTCCCAGATGTGTGAGGTTCTCCTTTGAAAACATTGTGAACTATTAGATTAACATGACTGGCCACCTCTTATAGCAATATCGGATTGCACCCAAAAGTTCGTTACTGAGATTTTATCTTGAATATATGTGTATGTGTGTGTGTGCATGCATGCAAACAGTATAACTCAAAAGCGAATACCTGGTGAAATGCCAGACTTGGTGTTGAAGACAAAGTCTTCCAAAAATTTGACAAAACGGAACGGCCGTCTGTCGCCTCACCCTTTCTCCCACTTGGGAACATAGGTACAATAGACGAAGACTGGAGCCCTCCGTAGCATAATCCAATCCAATACGAGTTCCTGATATATTCTGTAGCTCTTACGGTTTATCAAGTTACACAAGAGTCACAGAGGAGTCATGAGCCATTTCCAGAGAATTGCATATATATGTAATGAGAAATATTTTCCAAGTAAATTGTATTTGGAGTGGAGGTCTTTACTTAAGATACAATCGTGGCTCACTGTTTTAAAATCCTAAGCCTATATATTAAGTAATATGACACTTAGCTTTTTATTTAACTGCTTCTTTCTATTCCTCAAAAGAAACCTGCCTTAAAACGTGTATTTCTGGTGAAATATCATAACAAATTGCTCCCTATAATCATAAGGTTATAATTTTTCTTGAATTTTCCATAGATGAATGTCGAGTAACTCTAAGCTCTATGGACCCTGGCCTGATTTGAACATCATTTCATGCGTTTTCATTCATTTTCCGGTATGACTTCTCATTGTAGGATGCTAATTTAAAAAGAAACTACTCAATTATGTCCTTAAATTAAACAAGAAACACGATGTGGCGTAAGTGGTAGCATGTCTGCCTCACGTTCAAGAGTTCCCGAGTTCGAATCTCGCCCAGGGTAAGTTATCTGGATATGTCTTTTCTGGGTTGTTTCATTATTCTGAAAGACGAACGTCGTGTAACACTAAGTTCTGTGAACCCTGGACTTCTTTGAGCATCATTTCATTATAACATTCATTGACTTCATATGGGAGGATATCAATACTAAAAGGTACTTAATTACACCGGCTAATGAAAGACACAGCACGAAGCCTGTGTGGTGCAGGTGGTAGCATGTCTCCCTCGTGTTCACGAGGTCCCGTGTTCGAACCTCACTCAGGGTAAGTTATCTGGATATGTCGTTTCTGGGTTTCTTCATTATTCTGAAAGACGAACGTCGTGTAACTCTAAGTTCTATGAACCCTGGCCTTCTTTGAGCATTTTCATTCATTGTCCGATATTGCCTAACGTCTGAGGATGTAAATAAAGAAGGTATGTGTATGGGATCCCAAAACATGTATTTTCCTGGAAATCTTGTAATAGAATTTTTGTAAGGATGTAGTGTCTCTTCTACTTTAGATTAGATTATTTACTGTGCATATTCCAAAAGTTAACAATTTACAATTTTTTCTACATTTATATGTCTTTACCTTGTTGCTACCTTGGCTTACATGACACTCTGGTCTTCTGCTCTGTCAGGTAGCTCTTAACCTCCATACTTCCTTGTAACTAAATTAGTCCCATTCTTCCCCCTCATCTTCCTTTATTACTTTCTTTACATTTCTTGCCCATTTTTCTTTTACTTTCTGCAAGAACTCACCAATACTTCTTACCTTCTTTTCCTCCCTTCCCGTTAATATTTTTATAGCTACTATCCTCTTCTCTACTTACTCCCATTTGTTCTCCCAAACTTTTTTCTCCATATTCCAACCTCCTCGCATTCTGTTACATACTGTTCTATGCTTTATTTTCAACCTAACAATTCAAAAATTCCCTTTTCCCTACTTCATATCCCTCTTAGAAATATTGTTCCCGTTCTCATCCAAGCTAACCCTTCTCGCTCTTGCCTATTGCAATAATCTACATATGCTTCTCGTCCGAAATTTCTTTTTATTTCCTTGTAAAATTGTAATGACTTCATGTTTTCTAGACTTCCCCATATTTCTTGCCTTTCTATATCTTCTATTCTGCATTTTACCAATTTAACTACCTCGCTTTTGCAGTCTTTTATTCTAATCTCCATATATCTCCTATTCCTATTTTTTCCCATAATTGTTCCTATTTCTGCACACCAACTGTTTGAGTTCTCTAATCTTTTTTGTTGTTTCATGCATAATTTCATAAATTTCCCCTTCTTCTTTGGCAAAACACCTATACCAAAACTGTATTATTCTTTCCATTAATGTTCTATTTCTTACTACATATAAGTGTTTACTTAGATACCTCTATGGAACAAATGTTTACTTATTCTGAAACGCCCTGAAGAGTAAATTTGGACTCTATGATGAAAATTAGCATATCTATGAGATACATTGTGATACCAGAAGGCTGTATACTAAGAAGCAGCCAACATCTCTGAAAAATACAACTAGCTCTGGAACTGTAAATAGAAATGAGTGGCTTTGAGGGACGGAACAGAAGGGGTACAGAGGTAAAGCTCAACATAAAAAAATAAACATTAACTTTTTGCTTGGGCTGTCACATCGCTTTTACTCGGCGATGGATCCAGAGACTGAGATGAGCCCCCTGCACTATTACGTAGGAATAAAAAAACGGAGAAGGGATATTTGGCGGTGTAGCATCCGAACGTGTTATTTTTTTTTTCTGTTCCTGTTCCTCTTCTCGCACGAGAATATATATCTAGCGTCAGAATGACAGCACCCAGTCAGAGAAGTTCCCGGGCTGTCTGTCACTCAGTGACTTTTGTGCGTGCGAAAAACTCGACGAATGACGTGGCAGAAGGGGCTATGGGTTTTATAGCATAGTTACGCCCATCAAAGTCTGTTATATCGGCATCATGCAGTGGTGGCTAGTGTGATACACGGAAAAATAATAGCAGGTAGAAGTCTCCATGTTATGTCAAATGAAACAAAGGTAAAGACTGGCCAAGCATGAAGTGGGGGGACGGGCGGGGGTTATAGGTTATACTCACCGCACGAGGAACCACTCAGCACTGCGGTCTTGCAAGTACGGAAGGGCCACAATGTTATTAAATGAAACGTTATCCTTAAAAAATGACTGCATATAAGTGTATTCTACTTGCTTTTCCATCTATAAAATTGCCTAACAGTATATTCTTAGACATCGATACACAAATAGCAAAGTAAGTTTTTACGTCAACTATCGATTAATCAACAGGTTTCTCTAAATAAATTATAATACCTCTAAACTGTCAGGCTTCAAGACCATAACATCCTAATTTAAGTAGCTACATCTTAACAAAAATTAATGTATTATACTCACGTAACATTCTTTGCTCTAATGATTACGTAGAAAATGAAACTAGGTATATTGAAGCAATGAATATTACATAAATATAACTATTTCCAACAAAAACTTCACTTATCTGAAGAAAATGATGTTAATTCTGCTTTCCAATTGAGATAGATTTCAGAAACAAAAGCTTGCATCGTCAGTCCATCAAAACAATTCATCCTCAAGGTTTCCGGTTAACATGTTACTATTTTTAAATCGTCTTTTTTAGGGTAGACCTTATTTTTAGAAAATCTTGATTTTTCAAAAATTGTTCTAGTTATTTTATTGACAATTTCAATCTATATCTTGTTTTTTTTTTCTATTGACGAACCCTAAGAAGTGGCCAAAAACTTGGTGCATACAAAAAGTAAACCTCGTTATAACATATACTTGTGGTGGAGATATTTGTTGTGTGTGGTTTAACTTAGAATGTTTATATTTTTTCTCAAATGGAACGTCGCTATTCATTTTCTTCATTAATGGGCATGCAAATAAAATTAACGTCCAAAGCTTTTATACAGTTACCGCTCCTTAAAACACTTGGATAATCGCTTAAATCTACCATTTCCATTGTACGTGCAAGGAAATGTGTATTAAAGTCTTTCGGCAAATATCTAGGAGTAGTTATAAGTAGTTAGAAAAAGTAATACAGTGCGATCCAAATAAACCTGAACCACTTCAATAGGCCATAACTTTTGAACAAATAATAGGACACACGTGCAACTTTGGGAGAATATAATACACAATTGGGAGATTACATTACACTACTTACATCTCAGTCATTTGTCCCATTTTCTTCGATACGACTGTAGACAGTGCAGTTTATGTGGGTATCTTCAAGATATTTGTGGAGCAGCTGGATGATATCGAATTGAGAGGAGGTTGCTTTCAGCAAGATGGAGCGACGTGCCATAAATCAAATAACACCATGCAACTTGTAACCAGTTTCTTTGATAATCGAATAATCTCAAATGGTCTGTCACCCCCATGATTCCCTGACCTAACATCACCGATTTTATTGTGGGGGGTATCTAAAAATAGAGTGTACAGGAATAGGCAACGGCCAATTGATGTTCTCGAATCTATTCGAACCGAAATAAGTAACATTGTCGAGGATACTCTCCGTAAAACTTCAGAGAATATGGTGAGACAAGTGCAAATTGTATACGAGGGTTGTTCAATAAAAAATGATCACTTTTTTCACAACGTACCTTGACTCATCCTCATAATTTTGATGGTTCTTTTCAAAATAGTCTCCCCTGAATGCGATGCACTTGCCCCAGCGTTACTGCCAGTCTTCAAAGACATGCTGGAAACCATTTTGGAGAGATCCTTCAAAATCGCCTTCTCAGTCTTCACCACTGCTTCTGATGATGGATAATGCCTCCCACGAAGGCGTTTCTTCAAGTTAGGGACTAGAGAAAACTCACACGTGGCTAAATCCGGACTATAGGGAGGGTGAGGCATGCACTACACATTGATTTTTGCAAGATAAACAACAACACTAGCAATATGCGGCCGCGCATTATCGTGGTTACAGCATCCAGCCTGCTTCACGGAAATGTGGTCTTTTGCGCCTGGTATGGCCTTGCAATGTTTTCAGGACATCCCTGTAGTATTGTCCAGTTACTGATGTGTGTGCAGGTACAAAATGCTGATAAACCATTCCATGAATATCAAAGAATGACATGATTATCTTTCCCAGCAGAAGCAACCACTTTTGTTTTTTTTGGGGGGTTGGTGATTAAGGAGATTTCCACACTGAGCTTTGCTGTTTGCTCTCAGGATTTAAATGATGTAGCCAAGTTTCATCTGCAGTGATTACGTTTGAAAGAAACTCCGGATCTTCCTCTAACATCAACTTTAACTGCATGTTACCTCCATTGCAGTGGTAGGCGATACTGAATATGTCTGAACTTGCCTGGTTCTCACAGGTGGGAACCAGAAGTACCAACAATGAAACTACTACGGCGTGTTTGTTTCACATTAAGCTATCAGAATATAATAAGATTAAATTTAAGTGTGAAATATTATGACCGTTAAAAATTGTGATTATACGTTACTGAACAGCCCTTGTATTATGTTTTTTCAGGATTACCAAAATCTGAAAACGAAACACACCTAAAAACATATTCAACTGCTGGTACTTCAAAATTCATTACACGGTGTTTATTTTTTAAAACAGGTATATTTTCCCAAACCATTAAATCTGTCGGATCATTTAATTGTTTTAATAATTTAACTTCAGGATTTACTTCATTGTTAAATGACCAAAAATTATCTATTACAGCCGACTTTTCAGTTTGTTTATACTTTATATTTAACATTTATACTTTAAATTTTCGTAATATTAAGTATAAGCAAACTGAAAACTCGGCTGTAGCAGATCATTTTTGGTCACTTAAAAATGAAATAAATCCTGAAGTTAAATTATTAAAACAATTAAATGGTCCGATAGATTTAATGCTTTGGGAAAATATACCTGTTTTATAAAATAAACATCGCGTAATGAATTTTGAAATACCAGCATTTGATTCTGTTTTTAGGTTTGTTTCGTTTTCAGATTTTGGTAATACTGAAAAATCATAATAAAATGCTAACCGGAATCTTTGACGACGAAGTGTGTTGATGAACTGCAATTTGTTTGTGAAATCAATCTCAATTATATAGAAGAATTAACATCATTTTCTTAAGATAAGTGAAGTTATTGTTACAGATAGTTATCTTTGTGTAATTCTCTGCTCTGCTTACCAAAGCCATAGTGTGATCCATATAAACCTGAACTACTTCAATAGACCATAAGTTATTAATCAATAATAGGACACACGTGCAATTTAGGGAGAATATAATAAACAATTTGGAAATTACATTACACTATTTACATCTCAGAGAAAATGTTAGAAGTGTCCTCCACCAGCATCTATACATGTTTACACTCGTCTCATCATATTCTCTGAAGTTTTACGGAGAGTATCCTCGCAAATGTTACTTATTTCGTTTGGAATGGATTCCTTGAGAACATCAATTGTCCGTGGCCTATTCTTGTACACTCTAATTTTAGATACCCCCCACAAGAAGAAATCCGGTGAGGTTAGGTCAACTAAAAACGCAATCATTAAGTCATTATTGCAAGTATGCTATACTATGTCCAACGAGAGATTAAGGTATCGTATCACTCCGCATCCACAGCGTTCGGAGTAACAGTACTGTTACAGCTTCGTTAAGTATAATATTGATATGTATTAATAATATGAATATGCATTTTCAACACAAAACACGTACTTAATCAAGCCAATCGCTTAATCGCTTCGTTAAGTATAATACAAATATACATTTTCAAAACTAAAGACAGATTTTTCGAGCTATGTATCATGCAGCACACTATTAATATCCATGAAAATCAACTGCTACTTACGTATATTTCGTAGTCTTTAGCCCGAGACTTGACAATTGCTAGCAATTCCGTCTTAACATGACCCTCGTGGAAAGTTATATTTTTACTCTGTAGCCATGTTATGATGTCACTTGTTTGTTGTGCTTTCTAACATCACACTGTGGTAGGAGGCATTGTCCATCACAATAACGTTATTCGGTTGTACTTTGGGGAAAATCTTTTCAAACCAGGTTTTGAGAACGTCATCATTCATTTCTTCATGATAGTCTCTCGTTGTTTTTGGAGACGAACACAAGCTCGCCACTCTCGACAAAGAATGCAAAACTATAAGACGCTTACCCCTCCCCGTAGGATTTCTAAGTCTTGTACTTAAACCAGAACGAAATGCATATTCTTTTTATTTCACTGAGGTGTCAATACCTTCTTGTCGTGTGTTCCTCGTTAATTACAATCTAACTTAACTACTAGTACATGTTTTGTATAGTTGAAATATACTTAGTACGTACTTGTCGTGCGCTTTAGCAAAACGAACTCAAGACTTCACACCTCACTAGCAGTACTTTTTCAAGGGACTATTTACACAGCTGAAGCATCAGGGTAATTATGAAGAAGGCGCGCTACGATCAACGGTCACGTGTCTTTGTTTACATCTACTTTATTCTCCGGCTGTAAGTAGTATAACCTATATAGGAGCTTAGAGCTCCAGAACGTTCTAGAAACAGTAAGCTTCCAGAAGATTCTTGTCCTCTGTGAATAGCACCTCAGAAGTTTACACTGGTGAGGTCGCTACTTATCTCTGTTTGGTGCTGTAACTGACCAATACCAACCTTCCAAAGCTGACGTAATGATGTGTATTTTGCTTACTAAACAGCTAAACTCGAGCACTAATCACACTATACTACTTTGACATGAAGTTTCCTTCTTATTGATGTAAATATGAATGTTTTTATTTTTATACCTTCATTCGATACTATACACCTGGTGGGTTCTACGGAGTTATGTATCCTAAGCTATAAAAGCCCATATGCCCACCTATCCGTGCACAACCACTAATCTCGGGAATCAATAAGGGATACTTTACCGCATTCACAGGACATAACATAGCAATAAAGCGTATATCGTAAAGCTTCATATTTAAAATAGTAATGCATATACTACGGATTTGAACCTCGGATTATTGAGTTTTCGTGCCAAGTTGTTGTCAACTGAGCTACCCACTGTAAATCCATGTGATTATCGTGGTGACCTCTAGGAGATATCAGTAATGAGGATATCTGCTCTAAGTGATGACACGGATTTGCAGTTTATATATCTTTAAAATTGACTTTATTACTTTATCTATCACATGCACAGTAGATAGAAAAGGTATTACAATTTCAATGTCAAGATTTCACTGATTTGAAGCTCCTAAATGAAAAAGGTTTAGAAAAACTCATGTTGTCTCTGAATAGCATAATTAAAAAAGCTATACCTTGTCTTGGATTTATTAATACAACTTGACATTTACAATATTTTATACATTTTACATACATGTTTCACGTATCGTAGTTGTATAAACTGCCAGGTACTAACTACCTTTTACCGTAGGTAGCTCAGCCTGCTTGGCTCCCAGGCCTTCTAGCATTGCTGAGTAGCATACAGTATATACCACAGAAAAGAAAGTCTCCGGAGTCTGAGACGCAGGGTTTGGAGAAGGTTCCCACACCGTCCCTTGATAAATTTATAGCACCCCATGTCAGTTCAGTTACAGACCATTCAAAAACATTCTGTCGTCTTCTAAATTTGTGAATAAATCTTTTCGGTTTTAGTATGGTTTTTTTAGTGCTTCTACTCCTTGTGTAGCATGCGTTCTCTGTCACTTACATTCGCTGATCTCCCACAGTGTAAGGGTGGCACTGGGTACACATTCCTTTCAGAGACTTACATTGCGTTGGTGGACAGTAGTGTCATTTCTTCATCTGCTCTAGTTTGCTCTCTGTCTCCCCTTAATATCCCAGCATTTTTTTTTTTCATTTCCAATCCTTAATTTTCTCATCTACTTCTCGATAGGTTTCCAAAACAAGTTACCAATATTTTTATATCTACCTTCGCTTTTTCCCATAACCATTTTTATAGCTATCACAGCGCTCCGCAACTTTTCCCATTTCATCTTCGACACATACTGCTAGGTGCCTGCAGTTTCACAAACAATGAAATGTAAAGTATGTTTGGTTAACGCATGTGCAGCTCGGAGTCAAAGGAACTTGAGCCTCCCGCCCACTAATGACCGTCATAAATCTATCTCTACACTTCAGAAATGGAACACTGTCGTTGAGGACCAATAGCAACCCTGATTTTCTCGAAGTGACAGTCGCATGTTTACTCCACGTGGAGTCTTATTTGCCAAAGTTCCAACTTCCAGTTGATCTGTTACATTACGTGCAGCAATTCGTTGTGTGTCATGATGTCGAGACCGTGGGAGGGAAATGCAGTGGTAAATGCAAATGAAGTAGTAGATAACTTTCAGTCAAGTGAAAATAATCAAAGTGATGACAATAGTGTGAATAACTGGGCCGAGTTATATTACTGGAAAAGCCTCAAAAAACAAAGTTATAACGGGAACTGTTTCTAAGCAAATTCAAGCGCTTGTTTTGAACACATATAAATATGTGCTGACAAATAATCTTCGTAAGGGCTCATGCTATGAACCTGATGATAAATTCTGGGTATTCACAGAAATACAGTAAGAAATATTGTGACGAAAGGAATACCAAAGACGATCAAGTGTGAAAACAAAAGGAAACGTTTCTCTAAAGTAGATAATTTCACATGCGATTTAATTCGCCGAGAAATTTATAGATTCTATGCAAAAGGGGGAGTGCCCACCTTAGAAGACTTGGTTGCACATTTGCAAGAAATTTGTGATTTTCCTTATGGGCACTGCACTTTGCGCGGTCTCCTAAAGGAGCTGGGTTTCAAATACCGCACTTTGAATAAGATAAGGGTTATTATAGAATCCAGTAGAATTGTAGCTTGGCGATATATATATATATAAGAAAGTTTTGCAGTAATGGATATAAGATAATTCATTTACGAAACCTCGTACGATAACCAAGACGTATCAAGAAAGGTGGCGACCTTGCAGAAAGGTATGGGAGAAGGAGGGCCGGGGTTGTCAAACGATTATAAGGGTTCGTCAAAGGCAGCGGCCGACGTGCACATGCGTTAACTAAACAGACTCTACTTCCTGCTTCTTCATATATTTCACGTAATTCTGTTCTGCTGCCAGCTGGCCTCGGTAATGTAGATGGTAGAATATCTGCGTCACGTTCAAGAGGCCCCGAGTTCGAATCTCGGTAAGGGTGAGTTACGTGGATAAGGTTTTTCCGGGCTGCTCCCTTATCCTGAAAGACGAATGTCGGATAACTCTAAGCTCCATGGACCCTGAACACATTTGAGCATCATTTCACCGGTTTCATTCACCGTCCGATATGACTTACGTTGAAAAAAATATTCTGCTGTCTCTTAGCTCTCAAGGGGGGACGTACGAGAAAATGTTAAAAAATTCTAACTTTTTTATTCTTCTGTAAAATAGTATATAGTATTAGCTATCAAACACCAAAATTTTATGACTGTACGTGGTCTGTATGTACCTTTAAGAAATTAAATGCCCTAGTGTTGCATAGTAGCATAGTAGCAACACATAGTCTTCCTTCAGCTGTCTTGGAATCTATAAAGCCCACCTACCAATTCTTAGCACACCCAGACTTGCTAAACAAAATGTCTCTATGGAGAGACACAAAACCCAAATGAAAGCCTCAACAGTTTGATATGGAAAATGTGTCCCAAAACATCATTTGTGTCTTCCATAGTGGTGAAAATTGCTAAATTTGATGCTGCAATAGTGTTTAATGATGGGAATGTTGGCAGAAAGAAAGTAATGCATCAGTTAGGGTATCAACCTGGTGTGTTTATGGAAACAATTTTGCAGAGTATCGACAACATTCGCATCGCTGGTGCAGAAATAGCTAGGAAATTAATGCAGAAAGAAGCAAGACAGAAGAGGAATTTAAAAAGAAAGGCTGAAGAAGACCAGAATGAGGATAAAGACTATGGTTATGGGAAGTTCTGACTTAAAATTAAAAGGCAAACTGAATAATACTTATTGTATTTTTAATTGCTTTTCCCCGTACCTTGCATTTTCTACAACTTCAACCCTTTTTTCTCTCAAACTACTTCATATACAGTGATGCAGTTTAGCAGACAACTTTCTTATGCCACAGTGAACATTTTGTTGGTTCTAGAATTTAAGATTAAGCTCCAGATGGAATGTGATGATATAAAATATATGAAGTTATTTTATTTTTTAAAGGATGCACATGATTAATATTTTTTTTAAATTCTATACGGCTTCAATAAGAAATCTAAATCCAAAAAATTCATTTTTAGTGTGATTTAAAACAACATACCAAATTTCAGAAAGATAGCATATGTGAATTTAAAAAAAAATGGGCTTAGGTTTCTAAATATCTCTGCGTATAGAAAAAATATGTAGCATTAGTTATAAACAATGGAAAATTATGAAAACAAATGTGCATATTAACTGTATTATCTTAAATGAGTATACTAAGTTTCGCTTCTCTAACTTGAAACTTTGGATGTTATGGCTATTTATGTAAGACCCTGAATATTTGCATACATCTCCCCTTTTATATTGATACCTTTCTAATCCAAGCTATTCCTTATCTAGTCTGTTACGTTATGTTACATATCCTTCTCTTCCGTATTCTCTCTTTATCATCCTATACAAATTTAATGATTTCCTATTTCTTAGCCCTCCCCTTTTATGTCAGTATTCTCCATTCTGGTGCCGACTATTTTCAGAAACCTTCTACATTCCTATAATTTAGTCTCCACTTGTCCCCAATTCATATTTCGTCCACAGATCATCTCTGATAATTAACTCTTTCAGTTTCCAATTTTGCTTTGTTGATTCATACAAATTTTTAGGATTTCATCATCATCTATAGTCAATATCTTCTAACAAAATATCAAGATTGCTATAGTTATTACATACCTTTGACATTTTCTAAGGCTTCAACAATATTGTTTTCAAGAGAATCCTCCACCGCAATTCAACAATTATATGGAAACTTTTGTAGCACTTCGTTTCTCTCAAAAGTGGATCAAAAGACTTTGATTTAAGTCCCATTATATGACGAATAAAATTGATATCTAAAATGTTCTGGAGACTTTCTCTCTTTTGCATATCTGATAAGCTGTAAGAGACATACCAAGGGTTATTACTCATAAAATCTATAGTATTTTAAGCACCCAAATTTTGTCAAAGAACTTCAACTGTAGAGCTAAAAATTTGTGATATTTCCTTGTTATTGGTTTTAGTTTACCAATACTTTTTTCTCTAATAGTAAATCATTGGCTTCTCTTTTATTCATGATCAGGAAAACAGAATAGAATGTCAGTCACCCATAGCAACCAGATCTTTAACGAGCTGACTATCGTTGTATGACAAATACCTGTCTTCAAATGTCACTGTCCATTAATATAAAGTTGTTAGAAGAACCTGGTTTTGTAATTTTGAAGAAAAGTGAATTCCGGAAGAACTTTGAGTGGTACACTTGGAATCTTTTTTCTCAAAACTTCAGTTTGACTGCCACATAACGTCGATGCTAATACGAGGGGCGTTCAGGTTATTACACCTCCATTTTTTAGGGCTGGGACCAGATAGGAACTTCTGGTTTTGTTTTTAAAAATACACGTGGACTCTTTATGAATGCGTGAGAGTGATGGCAGTACTGTACAGTTCATAGTGCTCCGAGATTTAGGAATGTTTTTGATACATAAAATAGTGACGTTTTCATTGCAAGAACAGCGTGTAATCATTCGTTTTCTTCATTTTCGTGGTGTGATACCTTCTGAAATTCATCGCCAGTTGAGTGAGGCAAGTGGTGATGGTACCATGGATGTGTCTAAAGTGTGTTCCTGGATATGACAGTTCAATGAAGGCAGAACATGGCGTGACAACAAACCAAGACAGTTGCAGACATCGCCTCCAAAATTGGCATTTCCGTGAGATCTGTGCACACAATCCTGCATGAAGATCTGAAAATGTTCAATCGGCGATCCCGGATCGGCGATTAAACAGTCTGAAAGGAACATAGCCAGAAATATCCCACATTAAGTAGCCCGAAGCAAAGAAGTATAAGGCAAGATTATCGCAGCAATCTTTTGAGGCCATAATGTACATGAAGTCCAGGATAATGATGACGAAAATTCATTTGTGAACAATTCTTTTAAACTGTCAGCCTGAATCAGCTGGAAATAAAAGAAGTATTCCAGGAAGAAGTAAAGAGTCTGAAACACCTGTGTTAATCACTATTTCACAAATGATCAGTGACACTTTTAGGTAATTAACTTTATATTGACTTCGTATCGGCAAGGTTAAGAGAATATTTATATAAATTGGGCAGTGTGTTCATATTTTTGGTAATGGAATATGTGCAATGAATTTGAATTGTAAAGATAATCTCGATAGTCCTTGTCAGGTTACCTACTAGATATAATGTGCAATAATGTTAATGTTTTGGGTCCAAAGTATTGCGACGTTCTCAGCAGGTGGTATTTGAATTGAACAAGGAATAAATAATTGAAAAATAAGGGCTTCAATCATAATATTACGGCAAAAAAGCAGTCTGATGCACTTGAGAAAACTAACTGGAGAATAAGATAAATAGGTCTTACAGATGAACATGAATAAAACAGAGTACTTGAAAGTTAATATAGGTTTAGATGGATAAATAAAACCAGAAAAACATCAAATAAAAATACGACTAAATTCAGTTATTTCGGATGAATAACAGAAATTGATGGTTCAACTACTTTAGAAATAGAGAACAAATGAAAGAAAAGTAATTGGAATGCTTAACTCTGTGTTATGGAGCAAAAATATCCTTCTGAAAACAAAAAATGTGATATATACTGCATTGTTACAGAGTGACATGTTTTATGGAGCAGAGACTTGGACAATTGCTAGACAGCGCGTAAATTATAGTAAACTGAAATGGATTTCTGGAGGCCAGCAGCCAGGAAATCAGCAACTAAGAAAATAATAAACACCACAATTAGGGAAATAATGAAAGATCGAAAGAACGTTTTGCAAATATTTGAAGAGAGAAAACTAAGATTGCCGAATGAAAGAATGCCAAAGAAGATGAATGGGAGATATAAGGATCAACGAGTAAGGGACAACCTACAGAGAAGTGGATGGATGACGTTAAAAGGAGCAAGAAACAAGGGACTGACTGAGAGGGACACTGAAGACCAGGAAACTTGGAGATTAAAAGTTTATTGTGTGTGACTGAAAACCATTGTATTTTGAATTAATTCCGAAATAAAAAAAATGTCAGCAGCTTTATATCTGCTTTGCAGATGTTAGTTACTGATACGGATAAATGCGTTCTGGTGGTATGGTTTCACTTAAGTTAGAAATTCCTGAGCTAGGGGCAGAATATTTCCATAATCATAAATTCTTATGCTTTTTTCCAAAGTATACCGAAATATACTTATTGTTGTATACTTATTTTTAACAAAAGCAACTTAGCGATTGGCTACAAAGCAATTCATAAATTGGACGAATCACCCAAAATATAACAGCATGTTCCTTTCACGAAGGTGCGGCTTTGTTTCAAATATTCTGGCTTAACTGTAAGAATTGCAGCTAGAATTTCAACAAAACAATGTTCAGGACTCTTAGAAATCATAAATAAGGTTTTGTGCCAATAATGCTGAAATACCAACATTTTGCGATGCATTTAGTGTAGACAGTAGATATATTTAAGACATTACCGTGAGCTGCGATGGGGTACTGTCCCTTATTACTCCTCCAGCGAGCAGAGCACCCCAGAGATGCCTAAAATGTAAATGGTAAGTGGTGCGCTGTATTCGTAGAAATTAATTTCAGAAATAGGCAATAAAAGTAACTTTAAGAAAGGTTTAAATATTTATAAAAATAAACAGTTCAAAAATATTTCAGTGTAATTCTAGGACACTTTAGATAAGAATAGAAAGCTAAGGATTTGTAAGATAATTCTATTTGAATTATGTATATGTGTATATAATTTTAAAATAAATTAATAGTTGTTAGACACACTGCTTTATTAAGATGGTTTCATACCTTCGTCTTGACTAATACCGTTGTAAAATCAATATTAATTGAAAACGAGAATGAAAATTCTCAGACAGTCATTTTAATACTAATTAAATGAATGGTGCATATTGTTTATAAATATTTAAATGTGTAATTCAGATCTATTTACACGATGCAGTTACGATCTGGATTTCTCTTTTTAATTCACGTTAGGCTGTCAAAGTCATTTATGATGAAAGACGTGTACTTAAAGTATTTTATCAGCAATTTGAAAAAGAGCGTAAAAAACATATGCACAGCTCAGGAAAATACCAATGAGGCTGGTTCAGAAATGTTCATGTTGCCATTATTGCCTCTGAAATAAGTGGTGGCAGATCCTTCTGTGGATGTGTTAAAGTCTGCCAGAGAACGGCTCATTTCTACCAAAGATTATATGGCTTAATTATTCAAAAAAGAACTAAAATGATGAATAAATGACTTTACCTACAAGATCGCAACCTCACAGAATCAACAGCTAAAATTATAGAATTTTTCATTTTCAATATGACTGGAGGTATTTTCCAAGTCAAAGAATATCTTACGAAAACACAAATTAATTTTCATCCTGCATGAAAATTAACAAAACGTTTTCATTAAATGCCTACTTACTCAAGATTCTTTATTTAACAAGTACCACAGTGTGCCTATAAAATGATTAGGTTATATTAGATCAGATTAAATTGATTTGCGTTCAGTAGGTTCACTTGTAACCAGAAAAGGCTGTGAACATTGAACACGTCCAGAGGTATAAAGTTTAATAGCATATACATGTACTTTGTAAGTTAACATAAGAGACATATTATAGTATACAGGCAATATGAACAACATTATGTAAAACAAAGCAGGGATAATTATATATGATACAAAATCAAACACTTTTTAGTTCAGCTTTCACTTGGCTTATGCCAGTACGTCTCAACCTTTTTGCAATGGATACCATTCTTGTTAATTCTTAAATACATATACATTAAAAATAAACTTTCAACATGCTTCAAAGATTTATTGGTAATGATTTGTCATTGGAAAAGTTAGATACTACTTACAGAGCTACGGAAGCATTATCAGGATACTTTGTCATTCAGATAATTTTGTCCAGAATAAAAATATATTTTGAACAAAGGTACTCTCTAACAGCATTTTTAAAAGCACCGAAATTATCGATATTTTCTTTAAGAACATTAGGAAGTGCGCCAAATATTTGGATAGTTTCTGGAAGCAAGAAAGTTTAGTACTGGGACAATGGATATTATAAATTTGTCTAGTGTTTATTCTGTGAATTACATTATTTGTTGCAAATAAGGCACGATTGCATATAAAGAATTTCAGGATCGAGAATATATACATGCAAAGAAGCATTAATATCTTCAATCGTGTAAAAATATCTTTACAGGAGCATCTGTTGAGGGTGTTAGTAATGATTCTTATAACCTTCTTTTGCATAACAAATACTTTTTTACTTTCTACTGAGTTGCCCCAAAATAATATTCCGTATTTTACAATAGAGTTAAAGTATGCATAATATACTAATTTAAGTGTGTCAATAGGACTCACATTTACCAGCTCTCGGATAGCATAACAGGCAGAGCTAAGTTTAGGTAAGATATAGATAAGATGAAACTCGGTCGCACCTCCTGATATTAGTGTAGTACAGTAGCTATTAGGAGACTTTAAAATAAACTACAACTGGCAGAAAATAACAGTAAAGTAATTGTACAAACGGTATGTTAAACAGTAAACATTTTATGTTACCAAACATGACCTTCTTCTTATAAAGCCTAATACGTATAAAACCTAAGTCCCCAGCAAAGAAATGATTTACAAACTTGGGACCTCATAGAAAAACTAACAGCTATTAAACTATATCAAACATTAAGGGAAAGCAATATATTAATTCCTCTCATTTAAAACTTAATTATAGTTTTTATTTACAATACTATAATATTAAGTATATGGCATATTATATAGCAGTTTAGCTCCTTTATATGAAATTGAAAATATCAAAATGGTTTTCTGGTACAACTGAATAAATGTTTAAAACAGTTCCTCGTTTTAAATATAAGCTTAAAGTGCTAAGGCTTTCTTCTTCGCAAAAGTCAGTGCCAATATCTTGCTGAACTAAATTCATATAGTCATGTATTGTGGAGAACAACTAGAGATGACAATAGGCTACTTGAATGAAAGAGAATCTTCTAAGAAGTCATTAGGATTATTAGCATTTTGCAGTTCCAGTAAGGAGTAAGAAGACAACTTCGAGCCAAATATTGTCAACTGTAGATAATATTAGAATCTTTGTAGTTCATTTGAAAAATATTCTTTGATAGTTTAATTTTATTTACATGATAATGATATTTGTTCTTTAGTTCAAGTAATTAAGACTGATTCCAAGTTCATTTAACCTCGTAATTTAGCCGAATTTTCCTCAATATTTTAATATACATAAAACAAAAAATGCACCAAAGAAGTACGTATTAACAATAAGATTATAGCTCAATTGTGGTGATGATGATTTGTTTCCTTTATGAAGTTAGTCTGATGATGGTGAGGTATTTAAACTCGTGAAACTGCATAAATAGATAGTAAGATATCGTAATAATCCCAGCATTCTAAATCACTGAGAATTACTCTTTAAAATTTAATATTTTCAGCGTTTGTTTCTGTAAATATTTGAAACTGCAATGTACAGTTTCAATAAGTGTAAAACCTAAAAATATACACGAAAATTAATAACTGTTAATAAATTTTATTGTATATTTTAATACCAAACTCACTATTACCATACTGAAAAATCATTTTTACAATCCTATATTCTGTACAACTTACTTTGTGGTTTCTTAATACAGTATAAATATGTTAGTTTATAAATAAATACCTCTGGAAAGATGGCTATATGTGCATAATTGGAAAATCTTAAATGTTTTTCTATTTGTGTGTGTTTCTAATCACTGAAGTGATTTTAACCCTCACTTATGTAAAGAAAATTTAATGATAATAGGTAATGACAATGATCATGATTAATATCTCGCAGAATCCCAAATAAGTAATATTATCTTATCGTCCTTTACATTTTTCTTTTCGCATATAAAAGGAGAGCCCTTACTCTTTCCTGATAGGGAATATAACAATATTTCGGAAGAGACTTTTATACTATTTCATCATTTTCGATCAGGTTATGAACCTTTCAAAATCTGGGTGTAAAATAACTTTTCCGTGAAAAATAATTGCAAAAGTCACATCCTCATGAAGGTAAAATTAATTACAATATATAGGTTTCATTATAATTTAGTACATAAACTGTTTTAATTAAATAAGTGACTATATTAATCATAGATTCATTAATAGTTTAGAACAATAATTTTTATTTTGTCAAATTTACTGACACTGCCTTTTAGAAGACATTTCTATGTTAAGTAAAACAATCTAATATTAATTCTGTTTTAAATCCTTTCTAAGTGTATGTTAAGAAGCACAAACAGCTCTTATATTCAGAATAAATGCCAAAAAATACCAAAAAGTATGTCAACGGAGATGGAAAATGTTAAAAATAGATATTATGATGCTGTCACAGCGATATCGACGTGGCGTAACATCTTATCGAAGGGAAGTACTAGATAGAGTAAATATCAGGAGCATCAGTAAATCATAAACCTCAATAACTGGTTCATTTACCGTAGTTTATAAAATCAAAGAGAAAATGCAGTAAAATTTACAGTTAAATTAAAACTTTTGACGTTTTGTACTTATAGGGTGCTTCTCTGTCCACTTTCGTTTATTTTTATATAGATCCTGCGAAAATAAATTTTACGAAAGCTAACCTTTCCATTTACTTGATGGTAATCAATAAAAACAACTGCAGAAATGGTTTAATTTCATACTTTATTGAGGGTACAAGGAACTGATGGTCAACTGTTTAAAAGCTAGACTATGTCTACCTGCAGAGATACCTCCTTGCGAGAAACAGTTGAACAATCACAGTGATATTAAGAATTTCTTTAGCTTATGAAACCGCAACAAAGAAGCTATTGCTTATGAGTGTTTAACGTGTTCCAAAATTCCATTATAGCAGTCCATGATGGCAAATAAGCTGGTGGACATATGCAACTTATACCTTTTAGAGGGAAGTAAATGTTAGTGAGGTTGAGGATGGAAGCATTAAACGATAAACAGAACAGAAAACATCAGAGAGTAGTTGATAATTAACCAAAACTAAATGGCTTATACAATGAGGCGAGCATTTTATTTCATAATAT
Source organism: Mantis religiosa (assembly GCA_030765055.1). Taxonomy (NCBI): domain Eukaryota; kingdom Metazoa; phylum Arthropoda; class Insecta; order Mantodea; family Mantidae; genus Mantis; species Mantis religiosa. Next base: position 32,526,875 of record CM060954.1, read on the forward strand.
TAAATAAATCATTTGTAAGCTGTTGATATTTACGGTAAGTGGTTGAAAGTATTTTACAATTAAGATCATGACAAAATTCTCTGAAGTTAAACAAATAAATATCATTGATGTAACTATTTTTACAATTCATATTTTTCATGAAACTAAATTAATCGTGCGTTCGTTGAACTCTCTTCAGCTCTTCCATCCATCAAAATCATATCCGTCATTTCGACGTTCGTATAGCGCTCCATATTGCTTGGATTTGATATCTAAGCACACGCAAAATCCTCCCTGTTAGGACGGAATGTGTAGTTTTACACTGAAGAGCAACCTTGCAACTGTCCGAGTTATTAGTCGACTTTTTCACAAGTACCTGTCCTTTGTCCCATTACCTGAAAGTGAGGCTAGGGTCACTGATAAAGAGCAAGGAGTAATGTTTTTGTTTTCGTAGCCGGTACGTCCCAATAACAACTTTTGAGGTTCGCACAACAGTGGTTGCTGCGCTGCCTAATCACAAAATTATGTAATATTTAATGCTGCATAGAATTGTACCTAACAGAACTTCAAAGCTGCGACACCGATATTCGTACCAGTTAAGTTATAAACTACGCAACAGCTATAATCGTTCGGAGTCGTTTTGAAACAATAGAGCATATACATTAATCAAAATCATTGAAGTAGTTTGAGAGAAAAGCGAAACTTTAAAAACTCCACATGTACAGTTGATTAGATTAGATTAGATTGATTTGCGTTCAGTAGGTTCACTTGTAGCCAGAAAAGGCTGTGGACATTGAACATGTCCGGAGGTATAAAGTTTAATATCATATATATGTACAAAAGTTAACATAAGACACATATTATAGTAAACAGGCAATATGAACAACGTTATGGAAAACAAAGCAGGGATAATTATATAAGATACAATATCAAACACTTTTTAATTCAGCTTTCACTTGGCTTATGCCAGTACGTCTCAACCTTTTTGTAACGGATACCATTCTTATTTCTTAAATACATATACATTAAAAATAAACTTTCAACTTGCATCAAAGGTTTATTAGTAATGATTTGTCATTGGAGCAGTTAGATACTACTTATAGGGCTACAGAAGCATTATCAGGATAATTTGTCATTCAGATAATCTTGTACAGAATAAAAATATTTTGAGCAAAGATTCTCTCTAACAGCATTTTTACAAGCACCGAAATTATCAATTTTTTCTTTAAGAACATTAGCAAGTGCGCCAAATATTTTGATAGTTTCATAATGCACACCTTTCTGGAAGCAAGAAAGTTTAGAACTGGGATAATGGATATTATACTTTTGTCTAGTGTTTATTTTGTGAATTACATTATTTGTTGCAAATAAGACACGATTGCATACAAAGAATTTTAGGATCGAGAAAATGTACATGCAAGGAAGCTTTAATATCTTCAATCTTCTAAAAAATCTTTACAGGAGCATCTGTTGTAGGTGTTAGTAATGATATCACTTGTCACTTTGACAGTTGACAGTTTGAGGTTAGGGCATTCTTAGTTATCCTTTGATGATATTTATGTGGAAGTTTCATTTTTGACTTGTGCTGCTGACATAGAGTTATAGCTTTTTCTAAAATCGCTGTTACTCGGTTCAGGGCCTCTAATTGTACACTTCTCTGAAATATTGGTGTCTAATTTTGGATTAAAATGCAACACTTAAAAGTAATGCAGGGTCACCCCGTTTTAAATTAGGGATACCTAAGTCTGCAAATTTGCAATCCTGAACTAATAACGCTAGCTTTTTAAGATTTATACCACGGATGCAACTTATTGAAAATATGACACAGCCCCAATTTTATCAATTTCGTTTAGATTTTGTGGAAAATATGATCAAATTTATTTATTTTTGGTTACATCACCTAAAGGGTCCCTTGCGACAAAATAATTTAATTTTTGGAGTAATATCTTAATAACAGGTTTCCAATGCAAACAATTGAGGCTCAATAAATTTTAAAGCTTGTGTTTTGAAGTAAAGAAAGTGTTTTAAATGCATCTCGCAATAAACCCAGGGCAATTTCTATTCATTATGTCTGTATGAACGTGTGTAGCAAGTTTCATTACAACTGTGACGCAAGGAACAACTTAAATGATGCAAAATGCTGAAATGTTCAATAGCGAGGCAACAAGGATGAAGAATTCATATATATATATATATATAAACACTAGCATGAGCATTTACAAATGGCTTGCGGATGCTCTCTAAGCATTTTTTTTTTTTTTTTGTTTTGGATTCAGGAATGCTTACACTATATCATGGACAAAAAATAGGAAAATGTAATTTTTTGAAAATGTGACGAAATTTCAATCATACATAACCTTAATAAAGAAACGAAAAGAATATCCTAATTGCTTTAACAGCAGCAATCACTAGTTTCATTCTCTTAATAAGTTATATTCTCAAAAATTTCTGTGTCATAGGATGGATTATACAATTTTTTTTCTGTTAGTGTAAAACGTTTTCGAAAATATTTATATTAATTAGCTTATAAAACTTGCTGTTACATAACATTAGAAAATATATTGAAATAAAGAACTACAATTTATTTCTCTATGTTTCGACTCCCACTGTTCATGCAAAATGTCTTGTTATGTCTGTTTATTTAATCTTTTATATAAATTATATCATATACATATCGTTATGATTGCGCATTTTATTTCCAAGAATTGCTTTTCAACACACGCTGTTATTCGTTCCAGTTTTGCTGCTCCTGGTAGCGTTAACATCATTTCAAAATAAAGAAAAGAGATCAAATATAAAATATTTATTCCTTTGAAGTTGAACCAGTTGTTAGAATCTATTTTTAATGAGAAACAACAGAGCATCGTATGTGCGTACGTCATTAGTAAGTCTGCTAATTATTAGGTGAAGAACCGCTTCTAAATGCATTCTGTTGTTATTAATTAGTTGAAAGTTGCACTACGGTCGACAGCGCTGTATTTACATGGTTTAAACAGTATCAAATAGAAAGTGGAAGTACTTAATATGAAACAAGCGATACATGTTTTAAAGTGCCAACTAAGTTTTCCAATAACCTATTGAATATATCTACTACACTGCGAACACGATAAAAAACTGTATCTGTTATATTGAGATACTTTCTGTACTTATCTTTGGCAAATTATCCTTAGAAATCTTTCATTTATATTTACTCTATGTTAATCCAAATAAGAACTCGTAACTATATCGAAATTCTGTTCTGTTTGTACGACCAGGACAAAGAAAAATGACTTCTTAATTGAGAAAGCAGAAGTACGCCAACGAAAGGAAAACTATACAGAAATATATTTTATATAAATTGTGGCTTTAAGGTGAGGAGGTACTTCACTTGGGGTTGAAATTCACTTTTTTATTTTAACACTTTATTATAATGTCATCCCTCTATACTGAAAATATATAGTTAGAAAGTTCATTGGAGCAATATTTTATACTTTCTTCTTCTTCTTTTTCTACTCACGGCTTTGGATTGTTTAACCCGTTCCGGCTCCAAATTGGTCTGCCCATCTTTTCTTCGGTCTTCCCTGGTTTCTTCTTCCTATAGGTTTATAGTTTAAGGCTATTTTTGCTATTCTGTTATTATTCATCCTCTGAACATGTTCTTTCCACTGATTTCTATTTCTTTAAATAGTATGGTTACTTTCTTATACTTTTAATTCTGTCCTAATATCCTGACTACGTCTTTTATCAATTTTGGTATATCCAGCTATTGCTCTTATGAATTTCATTTCTGATGATTGTATCCTCGTACTATTTCTTTTTGTTAGTGTCCATGTTTCTGATCCATAGATCATAGTTGGTATTGCCATTGTTTTGTATAGTTTTATTATAGAGTCCTTTATTGCTTTATTTTTTAATTTTTTTATAAATTCTTTTTTCATAAAAATTGATGACTTGATTTGTCCTATAGAGAAACCTTAATGGCTTAAATTCATTTAATTTTTATAAAAGTATGAACACTTAGAACACCTCATTTAATAAAGTTTATAACATTTATAGAGATATTCCATGCATTCTCTGACAATGCAATTATAGAGAAACTAAAGGCATATAGTTATGTAGCAGTTTTTTATTTACTGATATAAACACAGTTAAGTTTCTGCCATATGTGAATATTTACCATATCAAAACAAATAATTTGAACCGTGAATACCTCTTAACATTAAATGGTCTGTGTAAATTCCAACCATACGTTAGGCTTACCTTCAAGGAGAGCTAAACTGCAGAATATCCGATATTGAAATTTCTGATAAACTTTGAAGCTTTTGAGTTAATAGTAGGTTCAAACATTGAAATTACACTGACACAAAATGTCAGCTTAGTGATCTTTATGATTAAAGAAATCCACTTCGTAAACACAGGCTTTTGTGATCATACATAGTTATGTGTTTCATATTAGAACTGTATGCATTAGTTAATTACAGATCGGTCCACCAGAAATTATTAAACATTGGTTTATGACTAAAGAGTTATAAAGCAGTTAGCTGGCTCACACAAAGATGCAGAAGTATTTTGAATTCTAAACGCTTCATACTGTATAAACTTGTTGGAATTCATTGACTTCTCACTATATTTATTATTTATTACTGATAAACTAGCAGAAACCTATTACAACACTTCTCCAACTTCAATCACGGCAATGCAACCCTTAACTCGGAACTATCCAATAAATCTAGCTGTAGAGAAGCAGACACTAATACAATATGAAAAAATATTGCGGTTAAAAACAACAAAATGGGAGAAAAGATTATTACATCAAATCAAGATGAAAACACAAACAAGTTTCCTACACAAAGTAACGGAATTAAAAATAGATCTGAATCTTCCTAATTCTAAAGAAAACATCTTAATCAAAGAAAACACACTGACTTTTGAACCAATTAATATTCTACGAGATTTAGAACAAATAGTTACAAAATCTGAAACTCCCAAACCTGTACTAAAAGCACTAGCATTAGAAACTGTGAACAATAGATACCCACCTGAAGAGGAATCTAACTTGGACAACATCTGAGGAACAGGAATTAAGTGTGCACTGTTTTCATTCTATCAACCAGCAGGATACCACACAACAAATTTTGATGCAGCAGTAACGGCTATTCATATTTCACTTCAACACCTTCTATACAAAATAGTTAAATTAGAAAATGCTGTCATACTTTCTGATTCTAAAGCAGCATTATGTGCAATAAGTTCATATAAATTAGGTCAATACAAATTAAAGAATGTCACATAATGATCTAACAACTTCAAAATTTACAGAAAAGAATTATATTACAGTGGATACCTTCAAATTGTGGAATTACTGGAAATGAATCAGCTGATTTTCTTGCCAAAAAGGTGCAAATTTAATTCAGAACAAAGGTAAAAACTTAAAGTTTATATCCATAAAAATATTAATTAAAAACAAATATAAAAACAAACAAAACCAATAAATTTCTAACAAAGCCAAAGATAAAAAATGGAACACTTTAATTAAAAATCCAGGAGTTATTACAGAAATACCACGTAAAGCTGCAGTAGCAAATTTTAGATTACTTACGGAACATGATTATTTGACCAAACTTACACAGAATAGGATTTGACAATAGGATTAACATTTGACAACAAAGAAGAGGAAATGACTGAAGAACGTCTTCTAACCTGTGAAGACCTACTTGCCGGAACCACTACACAGAAATATTGGAGAGCAAGAGAGCTAATGGCTTCATTGCCAAAGCCTAACATTTGACAACAAAGAAGAGGAAATGACTGAAGAACGTCTTCTAACCTGTGAAGACCTACTTGCTGGACCCACTACACAGAAATATTGGAGAGCAAGAGAGCTAATGGCTTTATTGCCAAAGCCTAGCATTTGACAACAAAGAAGAGGAAATGACTGAAGAACGTCTTCTAACCTGTGAAGACCTACTTGCTGGACCCACTACACAGAAATATTGGAGAGCAAGGGAGCTAATGGCTTCATTGTCAAGGCCTAGCATTTGAACACAAGAACACTACTTCATAGGGAGTACTGGAAATATTTTTTATGTATCTGATATTAAGAGCTTCTGGAATCATAAACTTTCACTGCATGCATCTTAGAAATATAATACATTTCATCCCTACGTTTTATGCATGGTCTAGAAAATGTGTACATCAGTTTAAATGCGAATTGCATTAAAATTGTACTATTATAAGCAGCATGTGAAGGTCCTTTGTTTTCTCAATTTGAAGTAATATTTGTGGTTATGTTTTATAAAAGTTTTGTTGAGTTTCTACACTGTCGCATTCTCAAAAAATACCAAATACTCCTTTGCAAGTAACCTCGTTTCTGACTAACAGGTTCGCTTTTTTCCAGAACTTGAAAATCCTTTTTAGCTTTTAGACTTCCCCATAGGCTGTAAGATACAAGTTACGTATTGTATGTTATAGCCTAAGCACACTTGAAACAACAGTAGTCTTGAATAGTGAATGAATTTTGAGGATTTCGTTGTTAAAAATGTAAAAGAAAACGAAAAAAGAAATATACACTCTAATTTTATAAATTCATAATATTGCAATAGACATGTAACATATCCAAAATAAATGTTACCATAACAATAGTGGTAAAATATTGCAAAACGTAATGAATTGTCATTGAGCTTACACAATAAAATGTCTAGATTCTGCAAAGAGGCATACTGCACTGAATAAAGGTGGCCACACCTCTTTCAGTTTATATAATGTGATCCATATAAACCTAAACCATTTCAGTAGGCCATAACTTTTGAACCAATAATAGGACACACGTGTAACTTTGGCGCAATATAATACACAGTTGGGAGATTACATTACACTATTTACATCTCAGAGAAAAAGTTGGACGAGTCCTCCACCAGCATTTATACATGTTACCACTCGTATCACCATATTCTCTGAAGTTTTACGGAGAGTATCCTCGGCAATATTTAGAATGGATTCCTTGAGACCATCAATTGTCCGTGGCCTATTCTTGTACACTCTCTCTTGTACAGTTTCTTTGATAACTTAATAATTTCAAAACGTCTGTGTTCCTCCAGATCCCCTGACCTAACCTCACTGGATTTTTTCTTGTGGGTGTATCTAGAAGATGGTATTGTTCTCAAGGACGTTAAGGCCTTTTAAAATGGTTCAGGTTATATGGATCACATATATAACTGAGAACTTAATCAGAGTCATACCTATTTCGAAGTGATCCTTTAGGTACTACAAGGTATACGTTCTCAAAAACGGATCCTAGAGGATCATGTATGATACAATTTCTCTCATCATTTAGGCATATGTTATAAGTATTCAGTTAAGTTATTAGTACTGTTATTGCATAAAAAATTTTTCACTTTGTTTTCCAACTAGGGAATTTAATTACGTCTTCTTCTTAAACGTTTTAAAATGTATGTTTGTGGTAATTTAAGTATAAAGAGTTGTTCAAGTTATGCAGTTTAACTCACTTTCATTTCATCGCTAAAGTCCAACATTTTTAATAAAAGGAACTCTTGTAATGTACTCTCGTATCCACATGATGAAAAATCTATTTTCACTGTTATAAAAATTCTAAGTTACAATAATTGAAAAGTCTGCTGATCTCAAACTTTTTCGGTTGCTAAGGTAATTCTGACCTTGGCCTTCGGGGTAACCTCACCCCACCAAGTGATGACCGGACCCATTTCTCAGGTGGAGGCACCCAGAGGGCGGTGTCCATTACCTCCGATGATAGGGTGATAGTAAAGATGGCGGTGAGGTGAGAGGACCTACAGTTTTTACCGTGGACTCCGAACCACGTTGGGCATAGGGGATACTTCACGTGTGCTAGACAGAGGTGAAGGCGTGGATAGGGCCGACTTAAAATCGCCAACCCCAGAGCCGGGAATCGAACTCGGGACCCTTAGAACGGGAGCCGCGAACGAAACCACCGCGCTACCCCGGCGCCCGAAATCACATATATTAGTTTGTCAACAAAACAAACAAGTTATCTATGAAACGAAGCAAAACATAAGATAAATGAAATATTGCAGGTCATTTTTATTTTCTTTACGTGTTAATTAAGGAACACGAGCTTTGTGGTCCCTGATAAAAAGTAAATGAGTATATTTATATCTCGAAGAACGCTTTTCATAGCTGAAATTCGTTTAAAAATTTCGACATATAGTAAACTTCATATTTAAGTAACAGCCTAACTGCTTTCTGAACAGTCAACTGTGGTTCTCTCTCATGCCTAAAAATTTCTGATTATTATTTATTCCAATTTACAGGAAGATATTGGGAGATAGCTTTTATATTAATAATTTGTGGTATTATTTGAAAACAATTCATTTAGAAAACACTAACTGATGTAAAATAAATACTTGAGGATTTAAACGAACTTTATAATGTGATGATCTTGACTTGAAAATTTAAGTGGCTGCCACCATCTTTACTATGGCATTGTAGATTATTCAGATTTAATAATAGTCTTCGTCAATTTGGAAGAAATATGACATGTGAATTTCTCTTCAATCAGCGGAATTCTTGCTAAAGCAAATACCTATGACTCAAAGTAATTTGAAATTGAAGAACTGTTTTATTTCCAAAATCAGGATGTCAAAGCAGCATTGGAAATTGACATAATTAAGAATAATAAATTATTAGAAATACCCAAAAAGGAGAAGTTCATGTATGTAATTTAGACAAACTATATTCAAATACGCTTGGGTTAGTTGACCTGTGATAGGCGGATGCTATAAGAAATAAAGTGTCTGATTTTAATATAAAAACAAATGAAATGTAATGCACATCAGTAGCAAAACTTGTCATGCTCAGTATTCTACACATTTTCGCAATCCTTTGCACAATCTTTGATGCATTAAATTGCTCCTTGCAATGGATAAGATAATCAGATTTATATAATGCATATCACTATAAGATTTCTTTGGATTAGCATATTTTTGCTTCAGCAAAATAAGAAAAATACGAATAAGGCCTTCATATTTTAGAAAAGTATAGTTTGATCCATATAGTAGTATCAGTCGCAGCCGAGAGTTCAACGAGAGTGCTACGGCCACGCCACTGAGGATGTACTACACAGTTTCGAACGAAACGTCCGGAAGAAGATTTTCTAGTAGACCACGATCTAATTATTGTCTACGAAATGACTCTGACCGTGAAAGCCTACGCATTACATTACACTATTTACATCTCAGAGAAAATGTTGAAAGTATCCTCCACCAGCATCTATGTATCGGGGGTCCCATTTTCTTTGATACGACTTAAGACACTGAGGTTTATATGGGTATCTTCAAGACATTTGTGGAGCAGCTGGATTATATCGAATTGAGAAAAGGTTATTTCCAGCAAAATAGAGCAACGTGCCATACATCTAATGGCACCATGGAACTTGTAAACAGTTTCTTTGATAATCGAATAATCTCAAAAGATCTGTGGCTCCCCAGATCCACTGACCTAACCTCTCTGGATGTTTTATTGTGGAGTTATCTAAAAATAGTGTACAAGAATAGGTCCCGGACAATCGATTTTCTCAAGGAAACCATTGGAACCGAAATAAGTAACATTGACGAGGACACCCTCCGTAAAACTTCAGAGAATATGGTGAGACGAGTGCATACAGATGCTGGTGGAGGTCACTTCCAACATTTTCTCTGAGATGTAAATAATGTAATGTAATCACCCAATTGTGTATTATGCTCTCCCAAATTTGCACGTGCGTCCTATTATTGGTTCAGAAGATATGGCTTATTGAAATGGTTCAGGTGTATATGGATCGCACTGTATAAGCATTACCAATTTCAAGTAAATAACAAGGAATATTTCAGAAGTGGTTAATTCCAAAAGAAGTCATTACATGGAATAAAAAAATTCATTAAACAGATCTACATTTTGTATATAGTAATAGTTTGTCTTCAAATGATGCGAAACGCATTTAGAATGGAGAGGCGTTTGAGATAAGATATCTGAAATATATGGAGTGTCTATAATAACAATTAGTAACTATTTTTTTAAAAATGAAAATGTTTAATAAATATTAAAATAAGGGATAATTTTTGGGTGTCGAAAGTTTTTCTTGAAATTCTTCCTGTAGGTTTTTTGGAAGATACTGGAATTAAATATTGTGACCTTGTGGGTTCGTAGAATTAAAAGTCCACTTTCGTTTTTACATCTGTCACAATCTCTTATATATCCCATTCATAAATTCAAAATATTTCCGGAGAAAATAAGAAAACAACCTTTCTCTGTCAATCCAGACATCACTAGAACATTCCAAACGTGAAATCCTATCTATGCCGGCAATTACTTTATCTCAGCTATCTTTATTTGCCGGATCTTTGTGTACACTAGCCGCGCTATTGTAGGTAACGGCTTCGCGCGAAACTTTTATGTGCGTTGCCGTGACAATACCAATAATAATTTACTTTAGTTGAGGAACGTCAAGCAAAAGCATGTTAAATAATTTGTTAAAGCATGCAGACAACAAAGGCTAGATAAGAACATACCCTACGAAAAGAGTAGTGTTTTAATACACATTTTCTGTTGTAAATGCACTAGACATTCTTCTTACTGGTTTCCCAGTAATTCATCATACTTTTCCTGAAGTGGCAAGTTGTAATTTTATTTCTAGTGATATACAAAGACTATGGAATCTCTCAGTCAGAAATATCAGCTCACTAACTCACTTTTAAAAGATTTGCCAGCCACTTGAGCTTCATATGTCTGCTTGTACCGGCAATATTCTTCAAATAATAATTCCTGCTTGAATGTAGGTAAAGACATTTTGCCTTATATAAAACACAAACAACTGCCATTTATTTAGACAGGATGCAATTCTAAGGTTGTGTAACTAAATAAAATATATGTAAACCTTAAAATGTTTTATTATTTTATCAATACATTTTAATTACATCCATAGGTTTCATTCACAACTTCACTTTTGTTTTACTAAAAACTTGATATAAACTTTCTCATAAAAGTGTTTTTATACATGCCAAATATTTTATATATCTTCTCATTAAAACATTTTTTCGGGGAGTTGAAATCCGATGCTACAGTGACGATCGTAGATTTTATGGAACAGCCCAGACCGTGAACATTCGCGGAGCAGTCTGTAAGAAGCAAAAGAGAAAACAAAGAATTAATTATCGTCTAAAAATTTTGTGAATCCATTAAAATGTTTCAAACTTTAACTCACTTATTGTTTATGAAATTCTTTGTGCTGTTAAATATTCTGACTTGTAAAACTGAGCACCTTGCGCTTAGAGATTATAATTTTGAAACTCTTTCAAGTATTCTCGGTCGGTAAAGGCAGTCGTCACTGTAACATTGTGAATTAAGTGTGGCAATACACGTACACGTGCATGGATTTATATTATGGTCTTAAAATAATCTATTTTTGTTTTTAATGTAAAATATTTTATTTACGGCGAGACGATTATCCGTGAAAGACAGTTAAGCTGTAATAAATGATTTAGTATTATCATTTACGGAATACCAACGTAAAAATGTGACATTTATTTCATCATCAGTTAATTTGTAAGATTCGAATGTATATACTTTAAGATAGAGAACATTTAACTTAGAGTGTGTGCTAAAACATATTTAGTTCTTCAAATTATATTTTTATTGCACAAATATATAAAAAAGAAATCTGTGCCATACGTGGAAGCGTCTAGTCACAGTAAAATTACCATAATATATAATTACTATGGATGAGTTTAAAATCAAATTGTTCTAAAATAAATAATAGGGTGCACAACTTAGCTTTGAAATTTTTTTCTGTAATGTGTTAGCTATAAAAAAGAAACGCTAACATTATCAAGTCATCATTGAATTATGGTTACAGTTAAAATTGTCATTACTATAAATATTAATTTTTTACTAAGATTCTGAAGGCTGACACAATATATTTAGCATAAAATAGCGCAGACTTAAAACTCTCAATGTAAACTTCCTATGTAAGGCTTTCTGATATTAAGAACTTAGTTCCGTTAAAAAACTGAAACCGGCTAGTGCTTAACTTTCAAAATATATAAATATGTGTATTTTAAAATATAAGGCATTCCGTGCACTAACTTCTTTTTGGGTAGCTAACAAATTTTATTGATAGTTGAAAATTAACGACTATTTAAATTATAGTGACTCAATAGTAATATGAAAACAAGTGAAGCAGTAAAATTAGTCCTTAAGAGCAATATAATGATTACTCTAGGTGAAAGTGTCACATACTTGTCAGTTTTAACTAACAATGGTGAAATTAATCTCCTTTCGTACAAGGAAAATAATGTAAAAGTTGTCACAATATGTGAGCAAACATACTGAGAAAAATCTAATTTCTAATTTAGTTTCTGTGTGTTACTTTTAGCTGCGAAATTTTATTTTATTCTTAAACAGTGATTAATTTCAAGTATTTACCGGTTCATCCTGAATAGATAGGCATTGTTCTACACAAATGTAACTACTTGTAACAGTAATTTCACTTTTATTAAAAGAAAATGATGTAAATTTGTCTTATTAATTGATGAGATCGATTTCGTAAACTCTTGTTTACATCTTCAGTCACAAACAACCTCGTTTTCAACACTACCATCACTGGAGATCACTACGTTTTTGGCAGAATTACCAAAATCTGAAAATGAAATAAACTTAAAAACAGAACCGACTTCAAAATTCATTACGCCATGTTTATTATTTTAAATAAATATTTTTCCCAAACCATTAAATCTATCAACCATTGTAATTGTTTTAATAATTTAACTCCAAGATTTATTTCATGGCTAAATGACCAAAAATGATATGCTTCGCCCGATTTATCAGTTTGTTTATACTTAATGTTACGAAAATGTTCCTTCGTTCTGGTTTCCAAATTACGTTTAGTCTTCCCAATATAAACCTAATCACAATATAAACATTTAAATTTATAAATTTCAGACTTTTATTATTAGGAACTTTATCCTTTTTTAGAGAAATGTAAATTTTCAATACTGTATTTATTTTGAAGAACAAAAGCTATACCAAACTCTTTAAAAATTGTTAAAAATGTTTATTAACTCAAGGATGGTAATGTAAACGTTTTGAAATTGTAATCGCATTTTATTTTAAATCCTTTTCTGTATAAAGTCTTTACTAAAACCATTAATTAAAGCAGTATGAATAATATGTTTATATTTTTTATTAAATCCTCTTTATCAAACTATTAAACAGAACAAATTATTTGAAAAAGGAGTAAAACTTTTATTTTTTATGTAATTATCGATATGAGTAGACTTCCTATAAATACCAAAGTGTAATTTATTATTATTTCTTATTATCTTTAGATCCAGAATAATGCTTTAATTTTCTTTTCTAAAACTTCAGTATCATTCTTGATAATTCACATAGGAATACCTTGATACTCAAAATATGCTGATATATATTTATTAGAAGGTCTGATATAATTTATGACATTCAGTTAAATTTTTTATCCTGCCACTTAGCCAAATATTATTAAGAATATACTTTAAATACATGTAAAATTAAGTTATAAAGACAGAAAGTTATTTGACGACAAAGAGAAAACCGTATACGTCATTTCAGCGACTACTACAGATGAATCAAGAGTATTCTAAGCTATAACTCTAGTAAAATATGTTTGCGAGTATATTTTAACAATTTTAGGTTGATTTTGATATTGAAAGGTTTTTATTTAATGCAAAGAGTGTGTAGGTGTTATTTTGCACTAAAATATATATATTCTAATTGGAACTAAGATTTAATACCAACGAAGATATACTGTTTAAACCTGATCGTTGATTAGGATAACAAGAAATTTCTATTTTTATATTTTTCAGTTTGAAATTCTTCTGAATAAGTGTTTGCTTCTATTGAAATTTGTTTCATCTTTCTATTGGAGCAGTTAGGTAAAATGTATTGTGCAAAAACATTTGTAATGCTCTACCTTAGTAGTGCGAGATTCTCTGTTGCTTATTGCTTTATGTTGAACGTTCAGAGCTTTGAAATGCATATTTTATAAAGGTATCTGTACCCATAATTACCGACATGACTTTGTTTGCACCAAGTGATAACCTGAAATATTCCTGCAAACGCTTTCCTAATTAACTTAATTAATCGTATATTTCTGAAACAAAATATAAAACAAAGGCAGCTACATGTTTATTTCTTATTTTATGGTTTTCAAATCTTAGATATAGCATTTTATTTTCAGCCTCGTTGCAGTTTTATGTTGAGATGAAATAGCTTTTTTAAATTTTACTGCAAAAGGAACTTCAAGAATTAATTGTTCTATTGTTCAGTGAATTTCTGAAAGTGAACATCAACTTCCAGCAATATTAATATAGCCTAGAGTATTAATGAAAATGTAGGGTTGTCCAACAGTAAACATTTGTGTACAACTATAATATATTCTGGTTACTTACCGGAGCTACAACTGAGTATTCATAATCTGAGTACGTTAAGTTCAAAGGCTGTTTTAATATTTTCAAAATAATTTCTGTCACATATTGAACTTATATACAGTTACCGCGCTTAAAGCATCCCGAGGCGCCTCGCTTTGTAAGGAAAAACTGTTCTCACACCTAACCACAATGTCATAAACATCTTAGGTTACACTTACCGGGCCTGAGGGGTGAAGAAAGCTAGGATCATGTTTATAGCTGAAGATACCCAGGGCTGCCGTTGTTTAAAATAACATTTAGAAGGAAAAAAACTTCAAGTTGATTTCACTGTACGAACTAGTCATTTGGTTTACTTATTGATATTTTCAATTGAATTTTAAGTAATTAATGAAGCACTTTTTTTTTTGTAATTTACGTACTCCAACATTTAGTTATATCCGACGATGAGCGAAATGGGGGAATGATGCTAAATGCGTCCGGGGTCCATGGAGCTTAGAGTTACCCGACATTCGTCTTTCAGGTAAGGAAAAATCCCGCAGAAACCTTATCCAGGTAACTCACCCTGACCGAGATTCGAACTCGGGACCTCTTGAGCGTGAGGCAGACAGCTACCACCACGCTATCGAGGCGGGCAACTAATTAATATACCCTATAATACATGTTACAACTCTTTATAACATAAATGAAAAGAGATATATTACCTATGCTGTTATGGTATTAGTACTTCTATTTCGTACAAGAACGAAATGCGTATTATTAGCATAATATCTAAGGAAAGTTTAGTAAAACATCATTACAATTTTAAAAGGATTAAATTGCATCAGTGTGCATGAATTTGTGAGGGATATTTACTTGCAAATTAAAGAAGCACTTTGGATATTCTGGTAGTTAATAATAATTTATAAGCAAAGATTGCACGTTAGTACTTTGTTTATTGCAATCGTGAGCCGATTTATCCTAAAACTTTTTCCTTTATTCTATGGCACCTACATGTGGTGAATTTCAGTTGATTTAACAAAGCAGTAAATACTTCAAAAGTAAGAAAACGAACAAAGGAATTAAAGAAAAACTAGCAAGGAAACTTTATTACTCTTGTTATATGCTGGAATCTTTTTACAAGGATGTCTGCTAATTTTACAAGTTTGAATAAATTTAAGAAGTGTAATTTTGTTGTGTTGGGGGGGGGGCCTTCTGTAAAAAAAAAGAAAAATAAATAATCACGTACATTCCTCATAATAATTAAATGTCATAAACGCTTTAGAACTCGAGAAAGTTTAGAAATACTGTTAGATATATATTACAAGTATGAATGGAAATCCATGTTAGCATATCCATGTTACGTTTAATACCCACGGTCTCCACATAATTAAATTACGCAAGTACTAAACGCCAATAACTATTAAACACTAATAAATTTATAAAACTATACTAAGTAAAACACTATGTAACTTCTATAAATATAAGAAGCTTAATTAACACACATAAGAAGCACGTTTGCACAGTCTAAGCTAATAGAAGGTACTGCAGTTCTAAGTACACAAGAAAAACATTGCAACACGCTTCAAGTTTGTGAACGTATTAAGAAGGACCACCCCATATATTTTATGGGTGAGACACACTTATAATTGCTTACATGTGAAAATGTGTGCTCAGAAGGGAAAGCTTTGATGTCGATTGGGTTGGAATGAACCGGCTGCTATACACAAAGTATTTTATGTATCTGAAAACTTCACAGAACCTCACTAAAAATTCTTATCAGTTAGAACTCTCTCTTAAGTATATTCTAAATGAATATTTGCTTCATGTAAAATCTTAAAACTGCATCTTTTAGGCATATTTTAGATTTTTAGCTGTTCTGAAATAATATGCGTATTTATACATCTCTATGGACATTTCTTTTCTAAAGTGTTTTGGTATTTATTTCAAAAGGTTTCAAATTAATTTTCTGTTGAATCTTTTTCTTTATTGTACTGGATACAAAGTGTTTTGGTATGTGCATACTTAGGCTATCACGCAAAATCTCATGAGCTTGTAGTTGTTAAACTGAAGGAGTAATACGTTAGTTCCTGCACTACCCATATAAGGTAGGCTTACGCTCCTTATTTTATCAGCTTTTGAAAACATCTATTCTTATAACATTATAAATGTAGAATGCTTCAGAAGAAATTAATAGTGTGTTCTTGTGAAATTTGGAACATCATGATATTACTCATGTATTTAGGTTTGTATAAGCACCAATACAGTTTTAAAAAGCTGCTTGTTACTTACGAGATAATAACAATAAAACTCATGGTCTAATTCGAAGCCAGGTTCTTAAAGTACTGCGTTAAGTTGTTATTAAGATATGTACCTCACCTGCATATGAGATCTACAAGTGGTATACCGTGTCAGTTGCGAATTTATATGTCTTAATGGCACGTTGCCATGGTAACTTAGTGTTTAGAGCAATAGAACGGAGAGATCCATGGTACAAATTTTGCAAAGGCATTGAGTTTTTACCTTTGAATCTGACATTCTAAACTACGTCACATTTTAAATTCCCCAATAATGTAAATAAAATACTTGTGGCCATTTTTCTAAACACTGAGATTCGGAATTCGCTGCTCGGAAATGTTATCCTTAGACAACATTTCTCAAGACCACCAAAGAGAATGAAAATCCAGGGAAATTTATACAAAATAAAACATAAAAATTGAGCACACATCTTATAACAATGAGACACTTCTACCACATGTTGTAAAGAAGACAAAGTTTCAGTAAATGAAATTATAGAGTTTATCGAACAGATCATTTCTAAGGAACATTCTTGTAGTCTTCATTCTTTTCTAAAGTACACATTTTTATTTATTTTTGGACATAAACTGATTTTTGAGATGCACTTTTATAAGGTAATACGAGGGCTGTTCAATAAAGAACAATCATAATTTTTTTACGGTAATAATTGTTCGCACTAAAATTCAATCTTACTATATTCTGTTAGCTTAATGTGAAACAAACAAGCCGTAGTAGTTTCATTGTTGGTACTCCTGGTTCCCGCCTGTGAGAACCAGGTAAGTTCACACATGTTCAGTATCGCCTACCGCTGCAGTGGAAGAGATCCGGAGTTTCTTTCAAATGTAATCACTGCTGATGAAACTTGACTACATCATTTTGATCCTGAGAGCAAACAGCAAAGCTCAGTGTGGAAATCTCCTTCATCACCAGCCCCGAAAAAAGCAAAAGTGGTTGCTTCTGTTGGGAAACTTATGGTCATCTCATTCTTTGAAATTCATGAAATGGTTTATCAGCATGTTGTACCTGCAAACACATCAGTAACTGGACAGTACTACAGAAATGTTCTGAAAACATTCCAAGACCATATCAGGCGCAAAAGACCACATTTCCGTGAAGCAGGCTGGATGCTGCACCACGATAATGCACGGCCGCATATTGTCAATGTTGTTGCTGAATATCTTGCAAAAATCAACGTGAAGTGCATCCCTCACCTTCCCTATAGTCCGGATTTAGCTGCATGTGACTTTTTTCTATTCCCTAACTTGAAGAAACGCCTTCATGGGAGGCATTATCCATCATCAGAAGCAGTGGTGAAGGCTGCGGAGGCGATTTTGAAAGATCTCTCAAAAATAGTTTCCAGCGTGTCTTTGAAGACTGACAGAAACCCAAATAACTAATAATAGCGTAAGAATCATATATAATATTGAAGATAATACTGCCTCAACCCAAGCTATGAAGACACTCTCAAACAGAGAAGAAAACCAATGAGATCTCGAGGGATATAATGTAAACAGAAGCAAAGAAAGGGATGTTTGGAAAGGTCCGAACATCCAACTTAGCCGCGTATGGTCATCACGGGGAAGATATGCTAGAATACCGCATACCACGATCCAAGGGAATACTGTGGATGCAAGATATATGACGAGCCATGCTCCAACTAGTGAACTGCGCAAGCATAACTCAGCCATTCAACAGAATAACAAAATACGTTAGAAATTATTATACTAACAATAATATACGAGGCATCTTTTTTAAGTCAGTACCGTTTTGGAATTAAAAAAATAGACGTGCATAGATATCGCAATAATTTTATTTTTACATGAAAGCCTGTACCTTAATCTACTTTTCTACATAATTTCCGTGAATATTGAGGCACTTGTCATAACGTGGCACCAGTTTTTGAATACCTACCCTCCTCATAAAATTCTGCCGCCTGACGTGTTAACCACTGTATCACAACTGTTTTGACTTCGTTATCGTCTTGAAGACGCTGACCGCCCAGATGTTTCTTCAAGTGCAGGAACAAATAGTAGTCGCTGGGCGCCAGATCAGGGCTGTATGGAGGATAATCTAGTTTCCAATTGAAAAGATTTGATGAGATCTTTGGTCCGATTAGCCACATGTGGACGGGCATTGTCATGCAGCAAAGCGATACCCTTACTCATCTTGCCACGTCTTTTGTTCTGGATTGCACGGCGCAGATTGTTCAATGTCTCACAATAAGACGCTGCATTGATTGTCTCATTACGGGGCAGAAACGCCACTAGCAATACTCCTTTTCTGTCCCAAAACACTGTGCACACGATTTTCCTGGCAGAAATTGTTTGCTTAATCTTCACTTTTGTGGGTGATGATGAATGTCGCCATTCCATGGATTGTTGTTTCGATTCTGGTGTGACGTAGGCCACCCATGTTTCGTCACCAGTAACCATTTGGTCTAAAAAATCTTCACCTTCATTGTGGTACCGCTCATGGAAAGTCAATGCACTGCATAAACGTTGGGTTTTGTGCAAATCCGTCAACATTTTCGGAACCCAACGTGAACACAATTTCCGGTACTTCAAGTTCTCGGTCACAATGCGATACAAAATACTACGAGAATATTGAGGAAAATAGTCGCACAATGATGAAATTGTAAAGCGTCTGTTTTCTCTCACCTTTTCGTCCACTTTCTGCACCAAATCTTCAGTAACGACCGAAGGACGCTCACTCCGTTCCTCATCATGCACATTTTTGCGGCCATCTTTAAATGCCCTCACCCATTTCCTTACCATTCCATCACTCATAATGTTTTGTCCGTAAACTTCACAGATCTCACGATGAATATCGATCGGTTTTACGCCCTTAGCACTAAGAAATCGTATAACAGCCCGTACTTCACAATCGGCGTTACTCACGATCGTCGGAGGCATCTGAAACACTCGGTAACCAACATATACAATGAAGAATCAGACTGTAATGGCATCAGTGCATAGACAAGAGATGTAGGTAACCAGCGTGCATGCGCGGAAAGCCGACCGTAGCGCTGCGGCGGCGGAATCGCAAAACGGTACTGACTTTAAAAACATGCCTCGTAGATCCATAAATAAAGATCAGACAATGACACATTTCGTTATAGTGGCTGTGAGGTATAGACTAGAAGGTAAGATGTAGAAGACCACTAGCTAAGATCCCTTGAGATATGTTGCAGACAACACGAAGGAACTCTACTAGCAGCCTCGGACTTCTTTATAAAAGAGCTATTGCAGGAGACACTAGTACAGGCGACGCACATCAGAAACGGGGAAAAATAAACAGCTATCTTCTAATTTCTGCTGTGAACACACAAGAGTAGAAAAATCTCAAAATTCGAGTTGTGATGGGTGTTCACAAGTACCACGCCTTCGGATTCTATTACAGAATATGCAAGCAAAAGTAAGACCACTTGACATTGGGGCAGTGAGTTCGTAAACAGTGTCATACTTGCTTAAGCAAGGGCAACTTCGCTGTGCAAAAGATTACCAAGTTAGCCCTTTTACTCTGTACACGGTGTGTTTAATAAACTTAAATATTTTATACAAGAACACAAAAATAATTCAGAGGAACTTGCCACAATAATTAACAAAACGCGACTAACATAAAGATTTTACAGTACAGACTTTTTGTAGTCTGTTGACCAAAAACGACGGAGGAACGTCTTAGGTTGCTTAAGAGCGTAATGACCTCTAGTTTCATTAGGTATTGATGATAATGAGTAATCAGTTACTAGTAAATAAGGAAAAAAGTTGTCATACAGAGGATATTGGATAGAGAAATAACTTCAGATGTGATGGTACGATTATTTAATGAAGAAACTGTTGAGGTCTCACGCTTAAGGTACAGCGATATTGTAAAGGGATTCTAAAGAACGGATGCTTTGAGAGTTTTTCTATTCGATAGAAGAATGAAGATAATTTGTTCTACAGCTTTCCTATCAGGCTTGTAAGTTCCTACTTACACTCACTTCTACTCATTAATCAGTATTTATTTAAAATTAAATTTATTTAATCAGTATTAGATTTAAATTAGTTTCGTTTCATTGCTGTTGCTGAAGATAAATACCCGTAGCTGGCTTCTGTGAAAATTTTTATGTATAAAAACTCAGAATAGTCTGGACATGTGTAGAAGAAACGGAAATTTGCCGAAATCTTTGACACATTAAATAAAATAAGAAAATAAGAACACTCAAGAATGAAGTGGTTTGAAATATTCAGTGAACAAAACAAATTATATTAAACAAATAAAAATGTTTGTAAAAGAATCTACACTTAACTTAAGAATTTGATTTTATTACTTCCTTCTTCTTTATAAAATCGATTTCAAAAGCATCTTGCCTTCATCATGATTTAATACCTAACTCCGTTGATAAGGAAATCTCGATTACGATGTTATTTTCTTTCGTTATGTTACGCATTACAAACATCTGAAGACGAAACAAACCTAAAAACAGAATCAATTACCAGTATATCAAAATTCATTACCCGATGTTTATTTTTTAAAATAAATATTTTTCCCATACTATTAACTCTGTGGGACCATTTAATTTTTTATAGAGTTAATAGTGTAAAAATATTTATTTTAAAAAATAAACATCGCGTAATGAATTTTGACATGCTGGCAATTGATTCTGTTTTTAGGTTTGTTTCGTCTTCAGATGTTGGTAATACGTAACATATCAAAATAAAATAGTATCGTAACCGATATTTCCTTAACAATGGAGCGCGGTATTAACTGATGATGGATGCAAGATGCTTTTGAAATCGATTTTATAAAGAAGAAGGAAGTAATAAAATCAAATTCTTAAGTTAAGTGAAGATACTTTTAAAATTTTTTTATTTGTTTAATATTTGTTGCTTCAGTGTGCCTAGCTTCATTTTTTGTGTGAAAACAAATGATATTAAACATTTCAACATTTTCCTAGCTGGGATAGCAGAATATTATTGTAGTGGTTTAACTGAAGCATATCTCATAGAAATAAGGCACCGTAGAAAATACATGAAACTAAAAGAATTCTTGCAAAAGTTGTCAAGGAGTCTAGACTTCTCCAAGAATATATAAAAATCCAAGTGAGAGTATAAGTTCATAATGCATTTAGTGGTTCCATTTTCAATGAAGTGCGCCACTGTTTTATACTCAGGATCTGAAGGTCTTTGTACCTCCTTTTATCTGTAGGGTAACAAACTAATGTTGATTTACCAACTTACGTCATGAAACCTCTGAGGATGCTCGACGCACGTACGAGCGAAGCGTCAGGAACTTCAATCACGGCCAGTAAGCCCGGAAACTTCTATTACTAGATTAATGTTGATTTTTCTCCATTTGTTGGAACGAAATTTAATTCGGAGTACAAAACTTAATAAATATTTTGTTTATTTAAATATTTTTGTGTTAAAACGTAATTATTATTTTTATTTAGTCTATATATTAAAATGTTAAATTTAGTTTTGGATTTTTAGAAATTCCATAAAGCATTGTAAAGTGCATCACTACTTCATGGATGTGTTTCCTTACAGGAAGCGCAGTCTTTATGCTGGTACAAGACAATTTAAAGTATCTCAGAACAATGAAAGTGTGAGATTTCATCTCAATAAAGTTGAGTTCACCAAACTCACTGTACTGGACAACATAATTTTGGCATTTTTTAATAAAAAGGGCTATTTATACAATAAAACATGCCAACCGGCCATGTAAATTCTTTATCAGCATAGATTGTAGACTAAATAATGAAGGATTAAAACAGTTGACGAGTGATTTTGCAATTAATTTTTATTCCTTATTAAATTATGTGTCTGGTTGAAACCGCGGTGAAGAAGTGGTTCTTCTATCAGAGAAATCAGCATAAAACGAACCACTGAACAATCTTTTGAGCAAGAAAGGAATGCAGAATTTAGTATGCATTTAACCATATCGGTTGTGAAGGAAAATAAACAATTTATGATTGTGAATTTAGAAAGGATATACAATGAAATGGACACTGACTCAGAAGGTATTTCCTTTCATGTCTTTGTCTGTAGTAAGCTATAAAGCTTTCATGAATATATTTCACTATTAATCGTCACTCATGTACTTATTTTCTGAACATAAAAATCCAAATATAATTCAATAATTTAATTAATGCATGAAGACCATGGTTATCAAATAAAGCAATAGTTACACTCACTTTAAATAGAATATCGCTATCCAACAGCAAAATCATATCCTGGTCAACGGTTAAATAAGCAACGTCTCAAACAAGAGGGAAACTAACAGAATCTGGCGTCTACAGATTTTTTTTTATTGATCCAGATTTATGAACCCTATTTTACACAGTGGTATATTAGGGTTAGAGTTGATACATAAAAATATACAATTTTAACAAAAATATTTTAAATACTAGAAGGAAGAAAATATGTTATAATCTGATGCATATCAATTTAAACTATTTCAGACGTTTAAACACTGAGTTTATAAACATCATGAAGTACTTATACTGTTGTGGCTTCATTAGCAAAGATGTGAACGGAACAGAAAATTCAGTTCCTAGAGAGTCTAGCTTGAATATTAATTCTTGTCTTTCTCTCCAGAAAATGGGACAACAGAAAAGGAGATGAACCACAGTTTGAAATTCTTCGCCACACATGCACTTGGGGTTGGATATTAAGTGAAAATGTGATAAGTATTCACCAAATTTACCATGTCCACTTAAAAATTGTGTCAAAACAAAATTTGGTACAAGAGTTTCACATTTTCCTCTGTCATATACACTAGGGAAAAATAATGTTTTTGTTAAACTTCCATTTGGAGTTGTTAGCCATTGTTGGTTCCATTCTTCATGAATATGTTGATGTATTATTCTCCTTACAGTAGAAATAGGACATAAAGAGTATGTCACAGGAAGATTGGATTCAGCAGCCTTCTTAGCCAAGTAATCAGCTCTCTCGTTACCTAAAATTCCACTGTGTCCTTTAACCCATCCCTGCGTCTACAGATTTAAAAATAAATGCATTTTTTTCTATTAAGCAAGTAATGAATTTGCTTTCGTTTAAAGATACAGTTATTGAAGACAAACATAATTCCAATAACTAACCAAAGCTACTGCCAGCTTATGCAGCAATACTATCACCTGGAAAAATGTCTTCAATGACATCTAAACGTCTGATTATCTTTTTATAGGAATTTGGTTTCCTTTGTGTTTAACTTTATGTAATGTTTTATCTGTCTATAATTTATAATTATAAATTTGTAGCAATCTACTGCCATTTTTAGCTGAAATTCAACCCGCACCTTCGTTTTATTTGCCGAAGCTGTTAGGAATGGTCATAAAAACATATAAACTAGAATAAACTGGACTGTCTCCAGTATATTGAATGAAATTTTATCCGTAAATTTATTTTATTAACATTGGTTTTATATTTTCACAAATGTTTTTCGTTACAATGTATGACAGTAATACGTTTCTGAAATTTTCTTTAATAAAATAATGTTTTGAAAGAATAATTTCGGAATGATGCACAATAGTCAGAATGAAATAACTATTATAGCTGTTTTAGAAACATTTTAGATAGGTCATCTCCGTGGCAATACGTGCATATCACTACTCGTGTCTCCAGGCGATCAGTCGCAAAAGTTTCTTGTGCACGACCTGATAAATAAGCCCTAGGTGTACCTTCAGGTGAAACTACAGATTCTGAAATAAATTTAAAAAGCGAAAAACTTACATTCGTGCTTCCTCTTCATATTCTGATGTAGTTTTCATTTCAATGAAGTTATGAACATTGTAGAAATCTAACCGCGGATACAGTAAAACTTATATAAAAGAATTATAAAACGTACCCTATTATTGATGAATTTAAATATAGGAATAGCATTTAATAATGCTTCATAAGTTTTTGGTACACTATTTTGTTTTGGGTTTAACTGACAATAATGAAATAATAACATCGTATTATGGAAGGAAAACGTAGCTATAGGTAATATTAAATTTATCATCTGCTTTTAAACGTTTTGTCAGCAAAGACTGCCCAAGTAAGCAAGTTGAGGAGCACCTTATAAAAGTGTAAATATCTTTCTGAAGTTATAAATACGAGTAACTTAAAGAAACTCTTTTATTTTGAAAAGATATTGCTGAAGTACTTCATAATTACATTTTGAAATTATGCATTTAAGTCTGCATAATTTCCACATCTAAGCAGTGGTACTATTATAACATTATTTGAGTATGAAATTGGATCTGCCTCAGAACACTCAATATTCAGATATGGATTTAATTACCTTTAATATACTAATTAAATTGAAACATCTCTAATAATATACAATTAAAAATTTAATCGGCTTCAAAACTGTCGAAGTTGTTTAATACAGTATAGTAGAATTAGTGCAAGTCCGTATTGTACGTTAAAATATCTCTCACAATTTGGACAAGATGAGCTCCAATCTTCAGGCTGTTTGTTGTCTAGTCGTGCTTAAATATCCCAGGCTCTGCTCCTCGATGATGGCAACCAAATAGCTGACCGAAACGTCAGGTATGGACAAAAGAAGACACAGGCTACGTTTTCCAGCTCGGAAGATTTTAATAATATTTTATCAGATAACTACAGCCATGAAATTATTCGCTTGTATTTATACGGATAACATCTTCCGCGGGTTTTTCCTTATCCTGAAAAGAGAAACTTGTTGTGACTGAAAGTGTTATGGATAATGGATGCATTTAAGATTTAATTTCATGGTTCACTTCCTTCACCTAAAAATACTCTTTATATGGAACACGTTTTGCTCTATTTGAATTAAAATACTAAATATTTAAAACATTTGCATTAATTGAAAGTGTACATCTGAAATTTTCTACATGTAATCTATGAACTCCTCTAGAAACTATATTAATTTAGTATAATTTTTGAACCGTAAGAGAAGAGAAGCACTTCCAACACACAAAAATATATAAAACAAAACTAGTAAGGTTTGTCATGTACTAGATGTGTTTTGTTATTGGTTTGAAATTTCCAAAACTTATAGTTTGTGGTAAGTCTGTATTAAAATTCTGCTCATCCCAGGTACATGGAATTGCAAAGACATCACACAACATCCCCTTTGTAAAAGGCTTCTCTACCCATCGCTTAAATTACTATATTTTCATTTTACCTGCAATAAAACGTGTAATAAAAGAATTTGGGCGAATGCTTACACGAAAGCGATGGATGAGTAATATTTAGTAACAATAACTGTAGGATATTGAAAAGAAAAAGTAATCTAAGAGAAATAAATGTAATTTATTTAGCGACGTGGCCATTGGTTATTCGGATGAGTTTGAAGAACACTACTACACCCCTCCATTGTATAATCTATACCTAAAATAGGGAAAATTACTAAATAATAAGCTCAGCTAAGTCACTCCAATTTTTGAAAAAATACATTGAATTTTAAGGTTGCTTTTATAAAGATTAAAAAAACAGTCATAACTTTCAAATATAATATGCTGCTAGTAAATTCAAGCCGAGTTTATATTCTGTTCATAAAAGTTAAATAAGTTCAAGGTCTATAGACTCCATTAATCAATTGGTGAGGTGGTGACACATTGATTTTGTGTTGTATTCCACTAATTACCAAAACTGTTACTGTGGCTTTTTTCAGTAGCAGTTTGTACAGCATTTTACTGATGTACTATAATATTACAAGACTAATTGGAAAACAAATTCACAAAATATTGCATTAAAATTAAAAGTAGCACTTGCTCAGTAACAAAAATGGGGTCTATATGACATTGTTTTCTAAGTGCTTAATGGAGAACACTGTAAGGGCATTAAGTCATTGGCCTTGATGTATTCTGAAGAAAGGCCTTGATCGTCTTCATCTCTGAAAAGCATCTTTCAGAGTTGTCTTTTTAAAAATATTGAGAAAATTAATAAATACGATCCGAATAATGCCAATAAAAGTATCTTATTTTGGGCTGAAGTAGTTTGCAGTTCAACCAAATACTTTTACTGACTCAGCAAGGGATGAAACGATTATGCAATTATAAATAAGATATGATAATCTGTTAGTGATGTTCAATTTTATGATCATTACCGCATAATTTTATAATTGGCATTACCAGCTCGAAACAGAACAAATGAAAAGTTTCTGTTTATAGAGGCCTTTGGAATTTTTCAGGATAATTGAAGGCTAAATGGCTAATTTTGTCAGAAAATTAAGATTTTAGTTTTTTATGTAGTCATAATTTGAGATTTGTTATTTATTTCTGTAGTTATATTAATTGTATTTAAATGTAGCTTTAGAAACACGGTTCTCCATCTTATAATTTTCACTCGGAATTATGCAACACTTTGCAGAAGTAACTGTTGGGTTACTTGCAGTAAACTTGCAGTAAAAGCAGTATATTTTAATTACTACTTTAGGGAAAGTTTTTCTTCGCACTCCGATACCACTTATAGGAATGGCAGCGTTAATATCCCTGAAAATCTGATTTTTCTACTTTGGAAAAGTATGTGTTTTGCCTCCACCTTTGCTTTGAACCTTTTTTTTTCTTTTAGTGAGAAGATGACCTGTTTTCACAGGAAAAGTTTTCTCAAGAAAACTAAGTGATATGTTAAAATAAACAGATCATTTTCGATATTGGACTTATTTTGGTTTAGTAAGTTGTCAAGTTATATATCCTAAAAATCAATTGCTAAGAACGTTAATAAAATCTGTAATTAAAATAAACATATCTTCATAAATAAATATAATAATTTTACAGAAATAGATACGCGAACATAAGATTCATATATTCAAATCCTCTAAAAATGTTAATCTTATACTTTTTATTGAGAAATTGATCATGTAATTGCGAATTTTAAGTTGGCCGAATTAAGTAGCCGAAAATGATATAAGGATCCCATATGAATATATTTTTTCGTAAACTAATTAATCCCTTATTTACAGGGACCTTTTTCTTACAGCAGATGTGCCTTAGATATTCAATGCAGAAATAACTGCACCAAATTAATTTATCCTTTAATCATGTGTTCAAAAAATAGCAGCGTGGATTAATACATTTTATTTAAGTCTCTGTCAGTACCAAAAGATAAGCTTAAAATTATGTTCCAATTTCCATGACATTCTATATTTATTCTGCATTATTTTCTTAATTAGTTCTTTCTTATTTGACAGATCACCTAATTGTGGCAGAAAGAAACAAAAGATGTGCTTGCTGTTGAGAAGTCGTCAGGTAAGTTACTAGAATGTTTGACTAGTTAACGTATAATCAATTTGCAAGAATAAAACATATGGGTTGTACTTATTTCGAAGTAATTTTAAATATAACTTCCAAGGAAAAGTTTTCACTTGTAACCTGTCTCCTATATAGTTATTTGTACTAAATAAACTGGAGGCGATATAGAGATAAGCATTTTAATATTTAGAATTGCTTTTACAATATAACTTCGTGAAGTTGCAGAGTGAGTTATCCGAATAAGGTTTTTCCGGCGTTTTCCCTTATCCTCCAAGACGAATGTGGGTAACTCTAAGCTCCATGGACCATGGACTCATTTGAGCATCATTTCACCCAATTCATTCACCAAAAAAAGTCGCATCACTGAACAAAAGACTGTTTTCCGTAAATTAAATGCCAGGTCAGGAGCACGCTTAATGGTGATGCTGGATTTCAGTTCAGCTCCTCTTGGAAACCGGCCTTAAAACTTTAAATCCGTCGACTTAAGAAGCACAGATCTATACAGCTTGATCATCAAGTTAGTAGTTACATTTCTTTGATCCAATTAAATTTCTATACTCACACCATCTCCTGATGTCCATATATCACTTAAAGCTAGTTTAGGGATGAAAATTATCAATTTTAGTTTTGCACAGTCTCAATATTTCTCCTATAATTTGATATATACCTTTCAAATTATATTTTTAAAGCAGAAGTGCATCCTTCATTTTCTGTAGTAAACTATCCATCACTACACGTAAAGAAAATAATTTTTTTTATATCGCTTCAAAAAATAAACGGTAAATATAACGTCGAACTTTTAATATTTGTGTTTGTAGAGACTAGAAATTGTAGTTTGAAATAATTCCAATTGTTTAGAGTACGGAGCGATTGGGAAATTAATAACTGGAAATAGAATTTGAACTTTTGAAACGTGATATATTATAAACGTTCCTGAGATTACAACACCTCTTATTTACGTATATGGTATCTAAAATACAGGGAATTGTAATACAAATGGTATAAATAAGTTATTATTGTATGTTCTGTTATAAGTATGATCTTTTGCATTTCATAATTATAAGTTATACAGCAAAGTGAAAACCTACACAGTTATCTGGAAATTTCTACACTCAGGTTTTAAGAAATTTAACATAAACAAAATAGCAGAGAACAAAGTAACGTGTAGCTCTAAATGATATCTGAAGCTAGTATTAAATACAAAAATATAGTTTCATAAGCAATATTAAACAAAATTTATTATTCACTTTAATAAACCGTAATGGATTTAATAAACCGCTTTAATTTTGTTTTAGGACCTGTATTTATTACGAAACAGAACTAAAATCGACAGCAATGATTTCATAAGGCCTGAAAGCGTGTTGTTAATTCATTTAGAAGGCACGTATTTTAGAATGAAAACGAAGAAAATTCTAGATTAGACTGGTCATTAGTAAGTCCTGATGCACAAATTAAATATTCAAGATTGAAAATAACTATAAAATAAAGCCAATATAGCAAATAGTATCCCAAATTATTATTCTTCTAAGACGTATGTATTGTATTAGAATCCAATGTCTACATTAATTGATTAGTGGTGTTTTAGGGCCCGTCAACAACGAGGTCATTTGGGCCCGATCCAATGTCTAGAAGTTTTCTCTTTGCTTAGACCTTTTTTATCATATAGTCAAAAATCTAAAACACACCACACATTTTAACAGATATTCATCCATTTTTAAGTATTAATGATTCATTAATAGATAAACGCTTTTCAATATAGAAACATTAAATGCTCCTTGATAAGAAGAATTGAAAACCGAAGAATGTACTCGTTTTATAGACTTTCAAAAATACATTATCATAAAGCACTTTGAAGTCTCTAAACATAGTACAAAAGTGAATCGAGAAGATATTGACACATTGCTTCACTCACACTGTTTATTCACAGGACATGTTTCAAGAGCTCTTGCTCTTATCATCAGCTGATACTCGATTAGTGTAAGTTTTAGTGTTTTCCTCTTTCTCCGTATTGTCAATAGATGGCGTGATGTACTTGTCAAAGATGTCCGGTGGTGGAGTTTCGAAATTCATGACTCTATGACGAATTTTGTTGATGAAGATTTTTTCCTATACGGAAAGGTCTATGGGGTGATTAACGTATTTTATTAGAGATGTTTCCAAGTTGATGTAATGTGTAGTATTCAAAAAATGAAGAGCCCCTGCTGATTTTTCTGTTTCACCATTTTTAATGTTTCTTATATGTTCTTTAGTTCTGATGTTAATATTTGTTTTTGTTTTTCCTATATAAATTTTAGGGCAAGTTTCACATTTGATCTCATAGATTCCTGGTTTTTCTTTGGTAGTGATTGAATTTTTGGAGGACCTTTTAACAAATTTATGATATTAAAACTATTTTGAGGTGCAAGAGTTATGTTGTGTTTTGAGAAGATTTTTTGGAATTTGTTATAGGCTGATGGGTGGAAGTTGAATTTTTTAAAAAGTTTTTTTCTCTTTTTCCCCTGTAGGTTGTAGGGTGGTGGTTTCTTTTATTTTCTTAGCTTTGTTGAGTCTGTTAACTGTTTTGTCTACTAAATTTGGGTTGAAACCGTTGGATATAGCTACTCTTTTATGTGTAGGTATTCCAAACATACTGAAATAATATAGCTTTTAAATGTTCACGATCTCAAAACAAAATGCTGTATCTCATTTATTCTAACGTCAAATATTGTAAGGGTAGTTTCAGTATTTTGGACAAGGATGTCAAAACAATTAATTTCGTATTTCCTTAAGGGTTCGTGTAAAAAATAAAGTCAGAAAATAGTAAAGAAGTATACATAGCAACACAGTTTCCTGGTGACCAAGAAATTATAGAATTTATCTTGAAAATACTTCAAGCTACCAAAATTTACTGCCACCAGATTCCCTTGAAAACCTTTCTGTCACATATTAAGTGCCCAAAAATTCTGTACAAAAATTTCGTGTTTCATTACGTAACTTTAAAGCAATACGACACATATAGGAAAGTTTAGATTTAACTGAATAGAGAAAAAATTAAACGTTAGGCTCAGAATAAGATACCGACAGAGTTTATTCTCTCTGTTGTACGCAGATCGTTTCTTAATAAGCATGATCAAACACCCATTCCCTTCACATTAAATTAAAACGTTTAGAATTGCGTATCAGGTATAGCAAGAACAGCCTTGCTAGCAGGCACCTTTAGCTATGACATTAATTTTCATTTTTTCTTTCATTTGGGATTATGAAATTTTAAGCTGAGGAAGAATTTAAGGCAGAATTAAAATCGTAGGAAATAAATACTCATGACACGTGATTGTAGTATATTTATAGACACCACATTCACGAAAAGATCTTAAGAAAATGTCATGTTAAACTTAAAACATTTTCATTGGATAGATATCATGCTAAAAAGCAATGTTCTTCTGTAAAGATTACATTTCACGTTATTCGTGATGGAAATTTTGAAAAAATTAATTTCTCTGTACACTTATATTATAATGAAAATTTCCATCTTGCAAAATCATACTATATTTCATTTCCGTGAGGTTTACTTTCGTTTTATAGCAAAAATTACAAACAAATTCATTTAATTTCTAAACAAAAGATACAAAGTAATGCTTTAGTAGTTTTTTGGATTTCAAAAGAAAAATTTAGTGATAACGTAAAGCAGACTGGAAGGAAACTATATCATTTGGAACATTCAATAATGAAAACAAGATTGAACTATTGTAAATTCCCTATTAAACTATAGGAATGTTCATTTTAAAATGGAAGTGAAATACATGAACTATGAAAAGGTTATAGAATAACATGTATCAGAATTGACTGTGTTCAGATGTTTTATAAATAGCCAAGGAAGAATGTGACGTTTTGAAAAATGTGAAGATCATTTTCTTAAGAAGAATATAAACACGCTATTGGGGTAAGGCATCTCTTTGCGTCAGTAATTAATATTAGTAAATGCAAAATAGCATGTTCGCGATTTTCAAGTTTGAATAACTATTTAAAGCTAATAGAAACCTATAAATTATATCTTGCCTGCATAAGTACGCGACACTAATTGTTTTTAAAATTTCATATGAAAGAAAAGAAAAGTTATTAATTTGGCAGTTAAATCCTTTTAGCGACTTCATTACCCAGTAATTTTTTGATTGACTCTAATAGATACTTACTTATCATCACTTAATAATTTGTTCATTTGAATGTGAATTTTTTTATAAAGAATGTCTACAAGATATGAGTTTGATTACAACTTTCAAAACATCACTTACACTGCAGCGTAGGTATGAATTTCGTGAAGAATAAGTTTTTAATTGTTACAGAGAATTCAAAAGTGATCTTTATTTTTTCTTTTTTGATGAATTGGGTGAAGGAAGTTCAAGAACTGCTGTTCAGTTAAAAATGTTTCCGCTGTCGCAGGAATGCTTGAATATCATTTACAGACATAGGTGTTATAAATTTATTGGACATAAATCGGCACTGGTATGTGCAAAACCCAAAACATTTACATCAACAGACTCGAGAAAAGTTTTTTGTCGATGGCTTCCGCATAAACTGACTCCCGATTAAAAACAATGCATTGGAAATGTTTAGAAAACATCCAATGACATGCCTGTAAATTTCTTGGGATATCGTTACTGATTGTTATCATCCTAAAAGGATAAATTCGCTCAATGCATCCTACAAACAGAAGCTAAGCCTACTAAATTCCGAAGCATTCACGGTGGTGGTAAATTTTCAGTTTTTCTTTTCCTAAAGCGTACCGACTGCTACAATAGCATTATAAAACAAAATCAACTCCAATCACGGCAATGCAACCCTTAACTCGGAACTATCCAACACATCTAACTATAGAGGAGCAGACATTAATACAACATGAAAAAATGTTGCAGTTAAAAACAACAAAATGGGAGAAAAGATTATTACATCAAATCAAGATGAAAACACAAACAAGTTTCCTAAATAAAGTAACGGAATTAAGAACAGATCTGAAGCTTCCTAATTCTAAAGAAAACATCTTAATCAAAGAAAACCCACTCACCTTTGAACCAATTAATACTCAATTAGATTTAGAACAAATAGTTACAAAATCTGGAACCTTCAAACCTGTACTAAAAGCACTAGCATTAGAAACTGTAAACAATAGATACCCACTTGAAGAATGGTTACATATCTACACAGATGGATCTAACTTGGACAACAACTCAGGAGCAGGAATTAAGTGTGCACTGTTCTCATTCTATCAACCAGCAGGATACCACAGAACAAATTTTGATGCAGAAATAACGGCTATTCATATTTCACTTCAGCACCTTCTATACAAAATAGTTAAATTAGAAAATGCTGTCATACTTTCTGATTCTAAAGCAGCATTATGTGCAGTAATTTCATATAAAATGAGGTCAATACAAATTAAAGAATGTCACAAAATGATCCAACAACCTACAAATTTACAGAAAAGAATTATATTACAGTGGATACCTGCACATTGTGGAATTACTGGAAATGAATCAGCTGGTTTTCTTGCCGAAAAGGTGCAAATTTAATTTAGAACAAAAGTAAAAACTTACCCTTTACATCCATAAAAAGATTAATCAAAAACAAATATAAAACAAACAAAACTAATCAATATTTAAGAAAGCCAAAGATGAAACATTGAAAATTTTAATTAAAAATCAAGAATTTATTCCAGAAATCCCACGTGAAGTAGCAGTGGCAAATTTTAGATTACTTATGGAACAGGATTATTTGGTCAAACACTTACACAGAATAGGAATTTATACAAGTACAAATTGTCTTCTGTGCAACAAAGAAGAGGAAATGACTGAAGAACATCTTTTAACCTGTGAAGCCCTGCCTGCCGGATCCACTACACAGAAATATTGGAGAGCAGGGAGCTAATGGCTTCATTGCCAAAGCCTAGCATTTGACAACAAAGAAGAGGAAATGACTGAAGATCGTCTTCTAACCTGTGAAGTCCTACCTGCCGGAACCACTACACAGAAATATTGGAGAGGAAGAGAGCTAATGGCTTCATTACCAAAGCCTAGCAATTGAAAACAAAGAAGAGGAAATGACTGAAGAACATCTTTTAACCTGTGAAGCCCTAACTGCCGGACCCACTACACAGAAATATTGGAGAGCAAGAGAGCTAATGACTTCATTACCAAAGCCTAGCATTTGAAAACAAAGAAGAGGAAATGACTGAAGATCATCTTTTAACCTGTGAAGTCCTACCTGCCGGAACCACTACACAGAAATATTGGAGAGGAAGAGAGCTAATGGCTTCATTACCAAAGCCTAGCAATTGAAAACAAAGAAGAGGAAATGACTGAAGAACATCTTTTAACCTGTGAAGCCCTAACTGCCGGACCCACTACACAGAAATATTGGAGAGCAAGAGAGCTAATGACTTCATTACCAAAGCCTAGCATTTGAAAACAAAGAAGAGGAAATGACTGAAGATCATCTTTTAACCTGTGAAGTCCTACCTGCCGGAACCACTACACAGAAATATTGGAGAGGAAGAGAGCTAATGGCTTCATTACCAAAGCCTAGCATTTGAAAACAAAGAAGAGGAAATGACTGAAGATCATCTTTTAACCTGTGAAGTCCTACCTGCCGGAACCACTACACAGAAATATTGGAGAGGAAGAGAGCTAATGGCTTCATTACCAAAGCCTAGCATTTGAAAACAAAGAAGAGGAAATGACTGAAGAACATCTTTTAACCTGTGAAGCCCTACCTGCTGGACCCACTACACAGAAATATTGGAGAGCAAGAGAGCTAATGACTTCAATGCCAAAGTCTAGCATTTGAAAACAGAGAAGAGGAAATGAATGAAGAACATCTTTTAATAACCTGTGAAGCCGTACTTGCTGGACCCATTACACAGAAATATTGGAGAGCAAGAGAGCGAATGACTTCATTGCCAAAGCCTAGCATTTGACAACAATAAAGAGGAAATGACTGAAGAACATCTTCTAACCTTTGAAGTCCTACCTGCCGGATCCACTACACAGAAATATTGGAGAGCAAGAGAGCTAATGGCTTCATTACCAAAGCCTAGCATTTGACAACAAAGAAGAGGAAATGACTCAAGAACATCTTGTAACCTGTGAAGCCCTACTTGCTGGATCCACTACACAGAAATATTGGAGAGCAAGGGCGCTAATGGCGCATTGCCAAAGCCTAGCATTTGACAACAAAGAAGAGGAAATGACTGAAGAACATCTTTTAACCTGTGAAGCCCTACCTGCCGGACCCACTACACAGAAATTTTTGGAGAGCAAGAGAGCTAATGGCTTCAATGCCAAAGGCTAGCATTTGACAACAAATAAGAGGAAATGACTGAAGAACATCTTTTTACCTGTGAAGCCCTACCTGCCGGACCCAATACACAGAAATTTTGGAGAGCAAGAGAGCTAATGGCTTTATTGCCAAAGCCTAGCATTTGAAAACAAGAACATAACATTAGAAAATATAGGTACCATAACTGCCGATTAGTTCATGAATATATCTTTACAATTAAAAATAAACAGACAAAATAATGTCAAGGCATTGTCGCGTTTAACAGAACTAACAAATGAGTACCTGGATATCCTCAAGTTCAGGACTTCACTACATCCCTGAGGATACTTATGTTAAAAATAAAATATTTAAAAAACCAATAAAATCAAGCAGTCATTTTTTGATTTTATAAGTATTGTAACCATCGTAAGTAAGGCTTATTTGTGTTTCATATGTCACTACATCAAATTTGTTAGCCAAAAACCATTTTACATCTTTTGGCATACCTCGTCGAAACAAAGCTGTTGAATAAGATATATTTTCAGCATATCGTTGCTTTATTTAATGTTAAACTAAGTTGCCTCATATGAAATATCAGTTTTTTTATCTTGGTGTTTTGCAAATTTACTGGGTTTATTTGATTTGGCAATGCCATTTACAGGATGCCATGCCTATTTTTGCGTACATTGCGAGCATTTATCAGTCTTCAGTTGTTAATAAACAATCACAAAATGGAGATAACAAAACACTACTGGAAACAAGATTATGAAGCCGCTGTCACAGCTCAAAGTATATGTGAAATGGAAGGAGAAGGTGTCGTTAGTGGGCGTGTAGCACAATGATGGTGTCAACTTTTAAACAATGAGGAAGAAAACACTAAAGGATTACCGGGTACTGGAGGACTTAAAGTATGGAGTATTGAGGACGCATGTCAAGTTTTGCGAGAAAATCCGCAGAAGAAGCACCCGCAGACTTTCAGAAGAACTTGTTGTATTAAAAGATACCATACATCGCCACATTAAGACACTTGGAAAATCATACAAAAGGCTTATTATAGGGTGGATATCTATCGTCAGGTTTTCCGTAATCCCATGGCAAGAGAATTGTCGCTTGTGATGAGAAATGACTATATTACCGAAACACTGACGTCTAGAAACAGTGGCGTGATCCTCGGAAACCTCCAAGGTTATCGTTATAAAACTCATTTCGGGCCCAAAGTAATGTTGTTTGTCTGATGTAACTCTGGAAGGGTAATTCACAGGGAATTTTTTCCAAATGGGCAAGCGATTTATGTGGAGTTTTATTCTCAAAAAGTGCAACAAGTTCCTGAAATTTTGACGGAGATTATATTGAATACTGATAAACTAATCGTCAGTGTTGTAGTTTTCAAGCTATGTAAATTCAATTCAATTTTCTTGGCAATCAAAACAAAAAAATAGGATGCATTACTATTTTACCTATCCGCGTATGATAAAGCCAATTGCTTACAGTGCTCCTTGAAAATATGTAAAATGGTGTAGAAGTTATGTAATGGTTTACCTCATTTGCATAGATGTCAAGATATCTCTCAAAACAAATGTCATCCTTAAAGGCTATTTTATTTGAAACAGTTATATACAATTTTGTGACTTTTACGTAACTATAATCAACTTCAGGAAGTATTCCATGTGAAATACCAATTTTTAATTTTGCATTTTTTGCATATTTCATAAAATAATGCTTTTAAACTGAATAAAAATATCACTACTAATATTAACATAAAGTTATTTATCTTGTGTACTCATTAAGGGACACCAAAAATGCAAAATTTGATAATGTTAGTCTTACAGATGGATGTTTCCGTAAGCGCCAATTTTTAACATGTTACCAACTAAGGATTAAAGTAAAAGCACAAATGAGAAGCTTAAGTCTAAATAAAGATGGTTGCTTGGATAAATTACAATGATTATCTCTTTATTATTACAATTTTTTTCGAGTGGTTATGCTTTAGCTTAAGGGAAACTTCTTTTAACATATTTTAGCAAATCTTACAGCAACATAAAATACAGTTTATAATTTAAAATTATGTTTTGAGCAGCCATATATGTTTAACACAC
This sequence comes from Mantis religiosa, assembly GCA_030765055.1. Classification (NCBI taxonomy): domain Eukaryota; kingdom Metazoa; phylum Arthropoda; class Insecta; order Mantodea; family Mantidae; genus Mantis; species Mantis religiosa. The sequence continues at coordinate 32,564,125 of CM060954.1, forward strand.
TATCCCAATTTTAAAAAGAAAATGTTAACCGTTTTTGATAAAGTACGTGCATTTAGCTACATCTTTGCTCTAGATTTAAGGGAGAATGTACGAGAAAATGTTCAAAAAAATCTATTTTTTATTGTTTTGTAAAATAGTACATAGTGTTTGCTATCAAACACCAAAATATTATGACTGTACGTGGTCTGTATGTACATTTAAAAATGTAAATGCCCTAGTGTTGCATAGCAGCATAGTAGCAACACATAGTCTTCCATCAGCTGTCTTGGAATCTATAAAGCCCACCTACCAATTCTTAGCACAGCCACACTTGCTAAATAATGTCTCTATGGAGAGACACAAAACCCAAATGAAAGCCTCAACAGTTTGATATGGAAAAGGTGTCCCAAAACATATTTTGTGTCTTCTATGGTGGTGAAAATTGCTACATTTGATGCTGCAGTAGAGTTTAATGATGGAAATGTCGACAGAAAGAAAGTTATGCATCAGTTAGTGTATCAACCTGGTGTGTTTATGGAAACAATTTTGCAGATTATCGACAACATTCACATCGCTGGTACAGAAAGAGCTATGAAATTAATGCAGAAAGAAGCAAGACAGAAGAAGAATTAAAAAAGAAAGGCTGAAGAAGACCAGAATGAGGATACAGGCTATGGATATGGGAAGTTCTGACTTAAAATTAAAAGGCAAACTGAATAATACTTGTATTTTTAATTGCCTTTCCCCGTAACTTGCATTTTCTACAACTTCAACCCATTTCTCTCTCAAACTACTTCATCTACAGTGATGCAGTTTAGCACACAGCTTTCTTATGCCACAATGAATATTTTGTTGGTTCTAGAATTTAAGATTAAGCTCCAGATGGAATGTGATGACACAAAATATATGAAATAATTTTAATTTTTAAAGGATGCATATGATTAACTTTTTAAAAATCCTATACAGCTTCAATGAGAAATCTAAATCCAACAAATTCATTTTTAGTGTGTTTTAAAGTAACATAGCAAATTTTAGAAAGATAGCATATGTGAATTTTGAAAAAATGGGCTTAAGTTTTTAAATATCTCTGTATACAGAAAACATATGTAGCATTAGTTATAAACAATGGAAAATTATGATAAATATTGTGCATATTAACTGTATTATCTTAAATGAGTATACTAAGTTTCTAACTTTAAAACTTTGGATGTTATGGCTATTTATGTAGGACCCTGAATATTTGCATATGTCCCCCCTTAATAATGTAACTTTGTGGGTTCGTAGAATTAAATGTCCAAGTTGCGGAAATCCAAAATGTGTTTTATTTGCGTAGAAATACACTTTGTCCACACAAATACAATTTTACAAGGTCGTTGACCACAAACAAAATAGCTCACTCAACTTCCAGTTCAATTACCACTCTCTCATTACGACTCTGTTTACAACTACTACGCTGGCGTGTCGCCTCTTATATATACCACGACTCATATAACTAGATATTTCTGGAATATTCTGTAACAAACAAGAAATCGAATGTTCTGTAAGACACTCAAGATGTCACTAGAATTTCCTAACTTTATCTGTTTTGCGACAATAATTTAAACTATTTTTAAAAATATTCCTCAGGTCAACTTGCTTTGTTGAAAGAAAGAAAGGAAGGAAATAATACAGGCAAATATGGTAATTATTAAAATTTAATAACAACGACAACGAGTTAGGTGCAATCTTGTGACAAATTAGTGTAAAAAATGGAATGTTTTAAAGCAAAATGCTTTGTAGATGTACATGAATTGTATGATGTTCAACAGGCCAAACAGGTAAATTAAACAAATGACTATCGAGCAATCATATCACAGTGTTTCATTCTGACATTATTTTGGCTACCTATATGATTGATTGCCACACAATAAACGTTAAAAACTGCAAAGGAAAGCTAAGTGCTCAAAAGTTACTGATGTAAAATTCAAAGAGAAATAATATAACTAAGGAAACAACAGAAGGTCTCTAAGGGGACATCTACTGGTTTATGCAGCAATCTTTAAACGTTTCGAACATTGTTTATAATTTCCTGTAATAAGAAAACAGACACTTTGATGTTCATCTCTAAGTGAAAACAAAGAATTGTTAAGCTACTGAAAAATATAGAAACAAAATGACAAGCAAATATTTTTCAGAAATGCAAATTTAATTGCACACAAACCATTTACATTAGTACTCAAAGTACTGATTAAAACGCATACTTCAAAATATATAGAAACAAAACCTTTTTTTGTCACACTACGTATATGGAGCCAAAGGCAGAATGCAGCTATCTTTTCCCTTTTTGCTTAAAATGCTGAAACATATTTAATGAACATTTCTTATTTTAATTGCAAGCATTCTGTACAATTAGTGTGATAGTTTTTAATATAAAATGTAATTTAATTGTCCAGTGTTACATTTAAATGTTTTAAAGTATCTCAGAAAATAGTGAAACGCGGTACTCAACTACGCGTCTACTATTCGTTCTACAAAATAATAAAATGTAACTCATGATAAAATATTAATTAAATTGTTATAACAGTTTTTTCACTAAAGAAGAATTTCAACGTGCGATAACGAACCGTAATAAATCAGTCACAAGGGTGAGAAAGTATTCCTGAAGTAGTGATATTAGTAAATCAACCATTATAAAATATTCTCTGGGACTTCAATACTTTCCAGTTTATCAATTTATATTTTGATCATTAGTTGTAAAGAAACTGATTACAATTTCTTTGCTTCTTACTTAAAATAATTATTTATTGTAAATAAATATTGAAGCTGCATTGGCACATAAAGTTCGTCATCCATAACTTACATCTTGACAAATACACATTCCAGAGGAGAATCTTTGATAATTAAGCTTCCTATGCAGTTGCTTGAAAACAACTGAATTTACCATAAGGATGCAATAGAAATAATTGTAATGATAATGTTTAAAATAGTTGTAATGTTTTTCTATGACGAGTTAAAAAATATTAGAGAAATGTGTGAGATTCAGCCCTTGACAAAATGGGTTTTAAGAAGAAACGCATGATCACGTATTCAGAATGGCATCCCAGAAGTAAAGCTGGGTGCAGTTTGACCAAAGAGAAGAAGAAAGGAAGGTTTGATTCACTTAAAAACAGACGACTGTGTCTAACACAAAGAGAAGAAGAAACTGTGAAGCAGTGCAAAGTGTTCAAATCAATTCTTTTATTTTTTAAAATTGTTAGATAAAGCCACACATTCCCTATTTTAAATATAATGTAATACACCAGGAAAATAATATTATATTATTATTCACACAACCGAATCTTATTTTAGTAATAACGTACTTCTGAGGAAACATTACAAATAAATGTTTTTCCTTTTAAATATTAGTTACCTTAGTTGTAGTAATATTGCTGTTTCAAGTATATCTGACAATATCTAAGAAAACAGTCAATTTTAAAATATCGTTATTTTAGTTTACACTATTAAAGAACTATACATAAAACTGTTAAGCTACATCATTTCGCTCGTATTTAGTAAATATTCAGAGTACCAAATACGTCCAATATTGAGAACATCCAATCCGGAGAAATCTATATTATTATTCCAAAGGGAATTTGGGACTGAATATACAATATTTGACGCAAAGCTGGGTGAAAATCATTTCTGTTCAAGAATCGACTGAGAAATATACCTGAATCAAATAAATTATCATGCTCAGAGCATTAAAATTCCTCTGAAGGCACTTAAATTGAACCACTTTATCCAAGAATTTACAGTAGTTGCTTCCATTTATTTACACTCCTATATACGCTAGCTCAGTCATTCAGATTTATGAGAAAATAAACTAAGAGGCACGATGAGGAATTTTCAAAGTTTCCATAGTCTTCATTGAACCTTATTTAAGCAAGAGTCAGAAATTCGATGTAGATGCACAGCAGAACAATAAATAACAGAAGGACATCCAACGGCGTTACTTCATTATTTGGGATAGCATTGTTGTTAAAGTTTTGACAAACGTCTTCCACATTTGGACAAAAGAAGTTTGAAACAAGGTTATTTGTTTTATTAATTGGCTAGGAGCACTCTGGAAACATTTGAAGGAAATCTAGATGACATACAGATATTTTGTGTATAAATTCGGAACTTATATTGGAATATCTACTTTTTGGAGCTCTATATATGAACAATAAAGAAAAACATTTATAGAAACACCTGTGCATTTTATAAGATCTGAAATTAGGAACTTGACAGCGTTTTACAGCTTCAATCTGATGTGTCAAGAGGGAAAAATAGCTGATGGTATCCAATTACTCTCAAAAGCTTCCAAAACGTCCTAGGGAACCTCTGGTATGTAACTATAAGATTCATGCCTATAACATGACTCTTCCAAGTTTGTGGATGGTATGTGTATATCTATATACACGTTTGTGATAAATAGCAACAGTAGTGCATGAAGTGGTTTCTTAAATAGCTGCCTTCCACTTCCCAAATGCCAAATACTTCCTATGAGCTAAAATAGAGAGTTTATAAGTCTGACAAGCATTTATAAAGATTCATCAGAATATCATATATTGCTTGTATCATGAAAAATGATCACACAATAGAATCGATGAGATCTGCAGGCAAACTTTTCTCTGCCTGAGGGAAAAAGAAACACGCTTCCAGGTCTTCCATACTGCTTGAAGCAATGGTGCAAAAGTGTATACTTGGAACAAACTGAATTGAAACATTAATAAACATTGTCGATCTATGTGACATTTTCGATTGCAGCTCCATAAACACGTTTCTGGTATAAAAAGTGGGGGACTTTTTCGTATTCTAGTGAAGAATACTTGCGAATATTTATTTTGATACGTAATTTGAGGAAACGTATTTATTTCGCCTGGCAGTAAATAATGTAAATAATTTGAATTAATCAAATATACTGTCTTATACGAGCATAAGACGTAGATAACTAATAAATAAGAATTAGAAAGCAATACTGAACGAATCCTTTTAAAGTTAATAAAGTACTGTTTGAAATATATATGATTTTCTGTGTGATATTCATAGATTTTACATCAGCATTTGATCAGGTAAGTAGGATACTAATGAGCAGTAACCAGAGAACCCTTAAAAAATTCAGCATATTCACAAAAATAATAGTTCCAATACTGCAAAGGAACAATTGAGAATTTCAGAGTCACTCCTTAAAACAACTGATCTCCGATCTAATAGTGTACTGGAGGGCGACCTGCTAAGCCCTCTAAATCTCAGATTGTAGATAAAGAGATCATAGCAACAGCCAAGATGGAGGACGTAACTTGATACACCTGTTCCATAATACTGTGGTAGTATGAAAAGGTATTAAGTTTCTCACCCATCTTACAAACTCCTCATATAAATATTCTTCAACAATTTGCTCTGTTGGAAGCGGTTTTATCATTAATATTTTTTGTTTCAAAATAATTCATGGCCTACGTGTTCACCGATAGACTTTGCCTGATTTTAAAATTTTGATTAAATGTATTAATAAGCAGCATAAAGACGAATGACATGCTCCTAGGTAATCAGAGTGCAAATTATTGTATATTTTGTTCATAATATATGCTCCTGGGAAGAACACACAAATGTTACTTCACATTTCAAAACGAATTCCGTAAAATTTAAACATTAAAAAAAGAAAATCTAGTATGGTGTCTATTCGTAAAGGAATAATTCCTAAATTTTTGAACAATATATATTTTAATACGGATACTAGATTCAATCTCTTGTGTATATCTCTTTCTTAAGACATCCCACTTAAATCAAATTAAAGAAATCGCATCATGCTATTAACAAAAATTCAATACACATATTGAAGTAATATATAATAATATTATAATTTTAATACAAAAATTATTGCTCATTAATGCAAAATAAACAATGAAAATTTTTGTCATGAAAGACAATTTATTTTGGAAATGTTTGTTTCTAACAGAACAACAGTACAAAATGTCATTTATAATACTCCCATTTAGTTTATGAATTCATCATTTGAATATACACATTTTAATTTATCTACTACAAACTTAAAAAGTACAGGGTTCCAACCAAAGATTCAAATAACTTATTCCATTTTTGACGCTTTCTGAAGTAAAAAAGCTGTTTCACAAAGTCTGTGAAGCCATAACTCAAGGACAAACATTAGTACACTTATCAAAACTACAATAAGGTGAGTAAATAAGTCAAATATGAAGCTATTAACAGCAAGGCAAACAAATATATATACAAATATGATAAATTGTAGCATAAGACTTCACTTATCTTATAAGAAATAATGAAAGCTTTCTTATTAATTGATTAGGCTCGCGATTTCGTAAAAATGTCTTTCACATTTCATCAAACAGCCTTTTTGTCAAGGAAGTCTACTCATATCGATAATTACAAAAAAAAGTTTTAACCCTTATTGAGATAATTTTATGTTTACAATAGTTTTATTTACATATTAATCAATATACCCTGAGTAAATATAAATTTAATAAAGAATATAAACATATTATTAATAATTTTAATTAATGGTTTTAATAATTTATACATAAAATTAAAAAAAAAATTAAATATAAGAAACTCTTAATTATATTTCTACTCTTGAAAAATAAAAGAGAATTATAATTATAAACATTTACTTATATCCTTGGGTTAATTAATATTTTAAAACATTTTTAAAGAGTTTGGTATAACTTTAGTTCCTCAAAATAAATACAGTATTAAAAATTTACTGCATTTCTCTAAAAAGCATAAAACTCCTAATGGTAAAAAATCTGGTATGTGTCAATTTAATTGTTTAGATTGTGATCAGGTTTATATTGGAAAGACAACACGTAATTTGGAAACCAGAAAGAACGAACATTTTCGTAATATTAAGTATAAACAGACTGATATATCGGCCGTAGCAGATCATTTTGGTCATTTAACCATGAAATAAAAATCGCGTAATGAGTTTTGAAATACTGGCAGTCGATTCTGTTTTTAAAATTGTTTCATTTTCAGTTTTGGTAATACTGCCAGAAACATGGTAATGTCTGGTGAACGTGATCTTGACAACGAGGCTGTTAGCTGACGATGTGAAAGACTTTTCCACGAAATCGCTATCCTAATCAATTAATAAGAAAACTTTCATCGTCTCTTATAAGATAAGTGATGTTTTGTGTTACAAACTATTATGCTTGTATATTCAATAAAGTTCCATACACGAAGTATCTCTTGAGCATTTTTATTTTTTCTAAAGGACTTTGAGCGATTTTGATTAAAATATCATACATATGCAAAATACTGGCGTAATTAATAAAGTATATTTGCTTGTGAAATCTTCCGTTTTGAATGATTTGTATAACTGGTAAATCGTAAGACATAGCTAAACCAGTTCTACGCTAAAACATATTTTTTACCAAATATTTTGCATCGTTAACCATTTCCAAGGTAGTCTTTGTTATCGATGTTAATTTTCAAATATGTTTAATTTTTTAAGCATAAAATCGTAAGTTTGCTTTGTTCTGTTTCGTGGCTATGCAAACATGACATTTGAATGTCCACCTCGGTGGCTCAACTGGTAGTGGCGTTAGTCTACAGTCCCACGGTCGCGAGTTCAAATTCGACACAGACAGGTGGATTCTAAAGTAAGCGACACTTGTCAGTTTATTTACTGGCATGTAAATGAACATTAATAATAATAATGATGATGATGATGATAATAATAATAATTTGTTTAACCATTTGGCATACAGTTAAAAGGTTTCGTCAGCAGGTCATTAAAATGAACCTACATTTAAGTACCTTCGTAGTGTATAAAATTAAGTAACCTAATGCTACTTTTAACTCTACTTTTAAAAGAATTTGCGTATACAATTTTTCTTAGATTTAAAGGTAATTTATTGTATAATTTCACTCCAAGGTACAGATGAGAATCCATAGATTTCTGTAAGCGAAATTTAGGAGGTACTATATTATTTCTACTCCTAGTATCATGAGCATGTATATAAGAAAAAAAGTGCGTCACCTGTCTTTTGAAGATGAATGAAGTTCAAAACATGCAAATGCATACAGAGATGCTACAGTTAAAATACCAAATTTTTTACAGATAGGTTCACAGTTTTGGTGAGAATCACAATTTTTTATTATTTGAAGAGCCTGCTTATGGAGCAAAAATACCTGGTTGGCTTCTCCACTGCTACACTATAGAAAATGCCATAATTCAAGTGACAGTGAAATAAACTATAGTGAACACTTAACAAAATATTAGTAAAAACACACATTTTAAGTCTTCTTAATACAAATAAAACATTTGACAACTTCTTGCAAATTTCTGTTATGTGGAATTTCCAACAAAACTTGTCCAACCATATTCCAAGTAGTTTAACCCTCTACTCATGACTCTGTTTATCTTTTAAAGCAAATAAAATAGTTTGTGTTTTATCTTAGTTAATATGCAGATCATTTGCCCCAAACCGGTCAGACAATTGATCGAAAGTATTCGACCAATTGAAGGTACCTGCAGAAAGAGTATCAAGGTGGAGCTAATATGATCCTTATAGTTGACAATATCGATAACAGAAATTAATTGTTCTTTCACACTGGCCGTGTGTAGGCTAAATTGTGGAAACGTAGAGTCAGACGGAAAAATTCAGTGTCATACCTGGGATTTGAATCATGGGTCTTCTGGTACTAATCCCGACTGTGGCATTGAATTTTTCAGTCTGACTCTACGTCTCCACAATTTAGCCTACACACGGCCAGTGCGAAAAAAAATTAATTTCCATTAATTGACCCAATAGTGGTTAACTATAAAGCCCAGGCCTTAAAGTACTTACACGTTGTAAGTCGCCATTAAGGCAGTTGTCTCATATGTTTATGACAACTTCTAATGGTTTACCGGGAGGAACATGAGTCAGTTGGAGAATTTAATATCATGTCGGCACGTTGGCCATAGTAGCTCAATGGTTAGAGTGGCTGGACGGATAACAGAAAATTCGTGGTTCAAATCCCGGCTGTGGCATTGAATTTTTCAGTCTGACTCTACGTTTCCACAATTTAGCCTACACACGGCCAGTGCGAAAGAACATTTAATTTCCATTAATTAACCTAATAGTGGTTAACTATAAAGGCCGGGCCTTAAAGTACTTACATGTAGTAAGTCGCCATTAAGGTAGTTGTCTCAAGGTTTATGAGAACTCCTAAGTGTTTTACAGGGCAAAATACGACTCAGTTGGAGAATTTAATGTCATATCGGCACATTGGCCATAGTAGCTCAATGGTTAGAGCGGCTGGACGGATACCATAAGATCCGCGGCTCAAATCCCGGCTATGGTATTTAATTTTTCAGTCTAACTCTACGTTTCCACAATTAAGCCTGCACACGGCCAGTGTGAAAGAACAATTAATTTCCATTAATTGACCTAATAGTGGTTAACTATAAAGCCCGGGACTTAAAGTACTTACATGTAAGTTGCCATTAAGGTAATTATCTGATGTGTTTACCGGGAAAAATACGAGTCAGTTGGAGAATTTAATGTCATATCGGCACTTTGACCATTGTAGCTCAATTGTTAGAGTAGCTGGACGGAGACCAGAAGATCCGTATTTCGAATTCCGGCTATGGCATTGAATTCTTCAGTGTGACTCAACGTTTCCACAATATCGTAATAACATATCTGGAAAGATAATGGCCGTGAAAGTTTTTATACCTTACTGGTTTTTGAATCATATTCCGTGGATGACATTGAATGTTCCAGTCTGTCTCTAGCTTTCCAAACCTTCTTACACACGACTTGTATGAAATAACAGTTCATTTCCAAGTTACGTATTTATTTATCATTTCCAGAGTAATTACATAACAACCAGCTCTTAAACGATTTTATTTGCCGCTACAAGGAAGGTTACAATAAAATCATTACGGAGATTAAATAATAAACTTACTTTTGTAGTAATGGTGAGCTGAAAAATGCGGATAACACCATTTTTGTATTCTTGTGGAGCTCAAAACGTGCCATTTTACTATACTCTTTCTAGTGTAAAGGGTAGAAAGAACAAAATTCATAGAATTCACACAAATACCAATTCTACGAACAACTGCAATCTATGGAATCGAACGGGGGGGGGGAGAAGTAATTACCTTATTCCTAAAGTAGTTAACATTGGAGCCTCATAAAATCAATTCTATATAATAGCAGAGGCATGCAGTGGAACTTTTCTCTGTTCTTCGTGCTTAGTTACCTCATGCTAGGAGGTAGGGACTCATTTCATTTAATTACTGGTTTGGCAACAAACGCCTTCCACCACAGCAACCCGCACAGCACGTTCCCCTCTCCCTGTCCAAGAAATACTGGAGCGGTCAAGATTAATGCCTGTGCTGCTACAACTCGCCCTGTTGTGGCACATACACTGAGATCCCTGGGGAAATTATCTTTCCTTTAGCCTTCCCATTTCTCCCTCATGGCCCTTCATTCTGATTATACAGCGTGTTTCTACCGAAGGAAAATTTACAGATTATAGGCTTTGCATGTATAGCCTTTGAGATCCTTTGGTTTCTCGAGATGTTCACGGTAAAAAAATGGGTATATTCCAAGGAGAAGTTCCTCAAAATTCTCGCTGTAGACTGTCATCTATTTCTGTCCTGGCGTTGGTTCAAAAGACAGCTCTTGAGAGACTTATAAATATTAAATAAGGTAAGCTAACTGCAGTGGAGTGACAGCTTCAGATTTTACTTTTTACTCATTTGCCTCTCCCGAGATTCGGCAGCCTGGCGCCGGTCTGTTTTCTGAAGTGCATTAAAAGGACCTGGTACTCTGACAGGACGAAAAAAAAAATCCATTTCTATTTTTATAACAAAGAACTTTATCTGAAAATACGGTTAAATAATGCATGATTTTATAACTTTAAGGCATTAGTGGGACATCCACACATTTAAATATAATAGGCAATCCTTAATTTGAATTACAGTATCAGAATTTAAAATATATTACATTGCCCGCACCCATAAAACATATTCTCAAAATTAAAATTATGAATTGTTCTTTCACACTAGCCGTGTGTGGGACGCACTATGAAAGAGTTAATTAAGTGCAGATGTCCTACTTCCATTATTCCTGGACACGTAGGACAAAAGACCCGGGTCTCCTTCTACCCGGGAGCGATGGATACCCCTGGACTCTTTCCATAGGGCAATACCTGATTTCTTAAACCCCCCTCCCCGCTGAGAACAACGTCAAGACGGGATAGAAGTGGATACACCACTTACGCGCGTCAGCCACGCAGGGAAGACTACCAAAAACCTCGGTGGGGCCACCTGGTGATATAGCAGACCTTCTACTAGCTCTGCAGGCTAGTACCCGGGACTTATGAGGCAACCCTCCGCCCCTTCCAGGCAGCCGCAGCCTGGCCAGAGGTACAGTCCAGCAACGCAAAGAATGTCCCTGTAAGGAATGTCCTGTGTTACACAGTGGGACAAGGACAACAGCGAACCTCTGCTACACAAGGAGCAGACCTTTAAAAACATGTACCCTATTCGCTCTATAGACTAAAACCTAGATGATTCATTCACAAAAGTAGAAGCAATCAGAACGTTTTTGAATGGTCTGTTACTGTACTGACATTGGGTGTCATAAACCTGTCCAAGGAGGGTGTGGGAACCATCTCCAACCCCCCCCCCCCCGCGTCTCATCCTTCAGAGACTTTCTCTCCTGTGGAGCAGTATACCCAATTGCCAGTGGGTGTCGGTAACACGCTGCCCCCTCGAGTCCAACCCAATCCGAGCAACTACCATCCAGGGAGGGGCTCCAATGTTCGGCCCGAGGTACCCTTAGTGCTAAGAGTCCGTAGTGCCCGCACCTCGGCAGCTGAAAATCTATGAAAGAGTAGCGCCAGACTGAAAAATCGAATGCCATAGCCGGGATATGAACCAGGTATCTTCTGCTCTCCGTCCAGCCGCTCTAAACCATTGAGCTACTATAGCTAACGTGCCAATATGACATTAAATTCTCCAACTGACTCGTGTTTCTCCCGGTAAACCACTAGGAGTTCTCATAAACACATGAGACAACAACCTTAATGGCGACTTACTATACCGTAAATACTTTAAATTAATAAAATAATTATTACACATTTTGTAAAGTTAGGTGTAAAAACGTTTGGTGACATAGGAACGCTGCAGTACATCGTTTCTTGTGGTTTCTTCATCCTATGCCAACTTTTTTCCCACCCTTGCGTTCTGTTCTGCAGAGGTAAGCAGAAGGTACTCTGCCACAGAGGGCTTCCAAATTGAGGAGGCCTACACCTACTCAAAATAAGACCTGAAGCTTTCCTGGCGACGAATATGCTCAAGTTCTTATCGGGAAGCAAGCCAGGTGTAAAGACGATTAGAGATCGACGTTTCAGGAAGCGTACACCTGTCCCATCATCAGGATACTTATTAAATATTATAATCAGAAAAGAATCACTGGATATAATACAAATATATAGGTATATGTATATACCAGATTGTGGGAATCAGACGAATTCTAATCCTCTTTTCACCTGGCTTGCTTCCCTAGAAGAACCTGCACCTACACCTACTCGTTTATATCCAACTTCAATTTACCATATCTACTACTTTTAGATCATTTAACTATCACATCCTGATATTTTACTTGCTTATAGATGTATAACTGCTCGACAGAATAATTTTTGAGGGGTTACATAATTTACAGGGAGGATTAATCCGCAGCTCTCTCTTGACCACCAAGAATTGCTGCACGTAGCTGTACATTTGGCAAGTGGATGATTATTACAAAATTAATACCATTGCAAGTATATAGTGAAAATATGTATTCATATTATTGCCCCATATAATTCAATCGAACCTTTCTTTTCTTTATTATTTTCCCAAGGTACAGGAAGTACTCCACAGAAAATTTAGACATCGAGATCTCACTAAAAATGTACGTTTTGTGGTTCTAATTTTCCGACGTATAATAGTGTCTCCGGTTTAAAAGTGAGATTGATACATATTTTATTTCTTTAGGCATGGAAAATACACATTTTCAATTCCTCAAAGCCCAATTTACCAATTTTGAGGAAACATTAGTATACAATTTTTCATTTCCAATAAGAATTTTTAAACAATTCTCATTAAAAAGTTTTGCTATTTAGATATGTGTATGATAAATACAATTATCTATTTCCTTAAAAGTTTATGGTCTCTTTTTTGTAATTTACGTTCTTTAACAGATAGAGTCAGCATGATAAATTCATTGCCACGGCCGGGATATGAACCACGGATCTCCTGGTTACCGTCCAGTCGCTCTAACCCATTGAGCTACCATGGCCAATATACCGCCCTGACATTAAAATCTCCATTTGACTCATATATTTCCCAGGTAGACCACTAGGGGCTCTCGTTTCCGAGATACATCGTTTGTAGCGACTTACTATCGTAAGTACTTGAGTCCCAGGCTTCATCATTTAACTCTTATTATTTTAGTTAATTGATATAAATTAATAATTTCTTCATCCATGGCCAGGATTTGAACAACGGATCTCCTGGTTTACATCCAGTCGCTCTAACCCATTGAGCTACCATGGCCAACATTTGAAACCAGGAGATCCGTGGTCCAAATCCCGGCCGTGGCATTGAATTTTTCACGTTGACTATCTATCAAAGACCTTAGCCTATATACGGCTAGTGTGAAGAAATGATTAATTTTCATCAATTAACTAACACAGTACGTCCTTTAACCTTTTAAGTCATATCGGACGATGAATGGAATGGGTGCCTCACGTTCAAGAGGTCCCGAGTTCGAGTCTCGGTCAGGGTGAGTTACCAGGATAAGGTTTCTCCGAGATTTTCTCTTATCCTGAAAGACGAATGTCGAGTAACTAAGCTCTGTGGACCCTGGGCTCATTTGAGCATCATTTCACTTATTCCATTCATCTTCTGATATGACTTAACGCTGGGGGACGTAAATTACACACACACACACACACACACACACACACACACACACACACACACACACACACACACACACACACACACAAAAAGATCCTGTATGGCCTACGTTAAAGGAGGTTAATCAAAAGGTTCAGTTTACCTTCTAAAATTTATTCTTGTATTCGTCACTTACGCACGAGTTCAGGAATAGATTTTGCCATCTATAGGATATTCACTTTGCTTTAGTTTAACTACAAGTCATAGTTGCCATTAGTTATGAAGCTGCCCTCGTTCTTCTTTTGATATTATGCCGTATAATAATAGGGTGTAATGTACTGGAACTGTCATGGCGGTCATTAAATTTTACGGATGAAATTTTGCATCAGCATTAGAGATTTAATAATAATAAAAAAGAGATTTAGAGAATTTACTTTAAATGAAAAAAATTACAATTGCACTGTATCTTGAGTAATACAGGAGAATTACTGCATCATTCCAAATGCTCAAAGAACAAATATGACTTGCCATTGGCTTCCGAAATATAAAAATTAAAGAACGTTACAGTCGGTCTTGAAACTACGTCGAAATATATTCATCATCAATTATATTATACACCGTGTGCTTATTGATACCAGGGGAAACACTCAACATTGAATATCTTCTGCAGTATTAGTATTATATAAATAATAATTTTTAATAAACTGAAAGAAATCATAACGCTAAAATATAACCCATTTGTTTTAAACGGTAGTTTGGCCACAAGTTAAATAAAATTAGATTAATAATGGAGTCAGCCAGATGTTTCTAAGGTGAACATTCAAAATATACTGACATTGCCCACTGAATGTAATTTGGGAATTACATAAGGTTTTTAGCAGGTTTTTACTGATAGGGTATGAATTATTCGAAGGTATGTCAATCCACTTCTGTGCTAGAAATTTAGCAGTAATTTCACTTCATTTTAAGTGAATTAAAAGAAAAGGATAACTATATACATGAAACGTGGAGTTTATTCATTAATATATGTTAGGATATAAGTTATTTGTGACAATAAGTATTTCCAAAATACACTTTAAATATTTTAGTTGCTAGACTAGTAAACATTTGCCTCTCATAGTCATGACTAAACATTTGCCTCTCGTAGTCAGTACCTTCATTTGTTATCCAGTTCTTGCTTTCTCTACAGTGGGTAAAATTCTTTGTTTCACCCAAAAATTCAGTTTCAGATTTCACCTGAAATGTACTTTGAGGTTCCCTGAATTCAAGAAAAGTAATTTGGAGAAAGGCCTTAGGTTGCGTATGCAACTGTCTGTCTGTCAACTATGAACAGCATCACTCAAATGATATTTAAATTCCAAACTTCGGATTTAAGAGGAACATGTTGCAAAGATTATGTAGAAAATTGGAGAAAAAAATATTTTCCCAAAATTTTCTTAATGATTTCGCCTAAAATAATATATATTTAGAAATGTTCATGCCAAATGAAATGTAGGTATATCTTAAATGCTTCTAATACGCATATTAGATAACCTTGACTGGAAAACTGTAAAAGATAAAATAAAACCTTAGTCAATAGAGAATAGAGTGTGTATATCTCGATAAAGGATTTAACCCTTGTTATACATACTTTTGGGTAGAATTAACAATTTCGAGATATTCTTTGTTAATGGTGAATTTTAAAATACTTATATTGCAAAGTAACATGCATGACTATCCAGGCTGGTAAATGACATTATAGCTTCCAAATCCAGAGCTCCCAGGTTCGATTGCTGGTTAGGGCAAGGGAACTTTCATTTAACCAGAATTGTTACTCATTTTCGTAAAGAATGAGCATAAATGAGAGAGTAAATATGTGCAAGACCTTAATAGAAGTCTCTCATTCTGAAGGCTAAATGATCCTCATTCACAAAAGGCCAAGAAAAAAATGTCATATAGGGGCCATCTCTTAAAACATTTGCCTAACTTTTAAATGTAAATTGCTCCCATATTCCGATTGCACTTGCAATAAATATGTACTGAAATCATTATGAAGTAAATACAGGAATAGTGTATTGAGAAATGAATGAGAAGGTCCTGTAGGTGTTTTAAGACATTTTAAAGCGTATTTCAAGAAACTATTCTTAAAGACGTTTGATAATTATGATTATGTCAAAGCATGTAAGGATGGTGCTGAAGTTAGTCACGTTCTTATCACGTGCCATATTCTTATACACAATGTATTTGAAGGAATAATGTTCTATGATGCATTGTCGTTTCTAGGCTCAGGTTTTCAACTTACTTTATTCATCTTCATCTCTCCAGTTTTAAAACGAAAAAAAAGTAGGAAGCCCCGGGTGTTAGGCAAGCATTACTCGCAGAGGCGAGTTCACAGGTGGGAAAATAAAAAAATAAAAAAAAAATGTGGTGTCGGAAGTGGGGACGCTTTTCTCTTTTTCTCTTGTTCTCTACCGTAAGATTCTATCTAATGGAGGGGTTGGATGAGGAACTTGAGTATGTATGTATGTGTGTTTGAATGAATGGGGGTGAGGGTTATAGAAAGGGTGGATCAATTTTACATCAGAGCTGTACCGACCAAATTATATTTGGATTGGGCAATGGGAAATTTTCTTCTAGATATGAGTTTTCATACGAAGAGCACGCTAGATACGAAAGGGAGGGAAAGAGAGAAATTATCACAAAAATATAGCAGTGGCGGAAGGTGGATGCGAAGACAGAGATGGTCCAGGAGTCTGTGTCCGGAAAAGGGATGGAAGAATCGGGTCCCCAAAAAGGGGCGGAGCAAATATTCCAGTAACTGTTCAGTCATTGGTCCTGGAAAAACAGAGTTTCCGCTACTCCGCCTCAATAAAACATTTTTGGGAGTTTTTACTGGCGTTATCGCCACGTTGAAAACCTCCTACTTTCTCACGTGCTCCCGAGGAGGGACTAGATTTTCCTCCGCTCTCTTTTTACCCATTATTATTTTGCTAGCGCAGGAAATAGGGAAGGGTACGAGGTACGGGTTAAAAATGACAGGTCTGCCTCCGTTGGCCTGTTTCTTGCTACTCTGTATGAGTGATGACCTCGACGTGTTAGGTGCACATCACATGCTGTGATGCTAGGAACCGGATGCGAGCCAGCAATTCTTTTTTTTTAACTAACATAAAACAAATGTTAAGATTTCATTATCGTGAGGATAGAGGGAGGCTCACTTTTTTGCGGCACACAAGTCTAAACTTATATGTATATATATAAAGTTGGTGCACACACATTCTCTCTAACGACGTGTAATATATAAAATAACTTCCACTAGCAGTATTTCGGGATAAAAAGAATTACAACGCGGTTCTTCCTCTCGCTACAAACTGGTTTCCTCATCCTGAGAATGATTGTGGCGCCCTCTGGAAACCTAATGTACATAAGGAAATTAATGAATGTGGACCAGAATATTAACTCAAACGTAAACCTGCAGGAAATGCAATATTTGCAACTCCCCACGCACTGTGCCTACTTTTAAATACGGTTTTCATTCTGCTTTGCTTCAAATTAATGTACATATTTACTACAAGAACATACATTCCTCTTGCCTTATCTCTTTTATCAGTCTCACTTCACCTACTGTAAACTAATTCATAATTCCCACCTGGGCAGAAATTAAAACTTGCTTCAAAATTTTACTATTGTATTTCACACAAAAATTCTATAATAATTCAAGAGATTCCCTGAATCTAATAAAACATTCGTTTTAATCTGATAATTTGGCTCATAGACCTTCCTCTACTCTTACATATACTATCAACACTGAGATAAACAGTTACATCTGATTTTCCTGTGTGTAGGTGATAGGGAAATATGAACTCTAATCCTATAACAGCACCTCTTTTAGCTATGTGATCCATCAAAGATTGTGGTATATTAGCATGGCCTAGAGATAAAAAAATGAATAACGACTCAAGCTTGAGCATTGGGAAATTTAGACAAATAACAAGGAAACTGCAAATGGTGCACCATACAGAAAATATGTGTGACATAAGCTTTGTCCTTTGAAAGAATTATTATTTTGTTTAGTAAGAATTTGATTATCTCTTAGAGTTTACCAGTAATTTAAAAGTCATCCATAATGAAGAGGAGCTCCGAGGACATTCTCAGAAACTTCAAGACACACATATAATAAATTAGAATTTTCTAAACATGTTTTATATTAAGGATGATTTGGGATAGGATATTTTGTTGAAGACATTCCTATTGCACTCTAGGAAGATATCAAACACAAATACTGAGTTTGATATTAAACATCTTCTCGTTTTATTCTTTAGATTAAGGGAACTCCAAACGTGGAAATTAATGTTCTTTCACACTGGGCGTGTGTAGGCTAAAGTATGGCAAGATAGAGGCAGACTGAAAAATTCAATGCCATTGCTTGGATTTGAACCACGGATCTTCTGGTTTCCGTCCAGCCGCTCTAATCATTGAGCTACTATGACGAATTTAATGTCATATCGGCACGTTCGCCGATTGGTTGGAGGTTGGCTGTTGCTTAAGAGAAACCTTAAGTACTCATAAAACACTTCAGTTTCAATGTTTCATATTATTTATAAGCACTCCTACTGAAAATTAAGATGAGACAAATGAATGTATGCATGTCATCGAAGACATATATTCATGTTTTACATACAACTCATCTCTGTAGCATAGGAGGTAGCGTGTCTGCCTCACGTTCAAACGCACCCAAGTTCGCATCTTGGTCAGGATGAGTTACCTGGATAACTTTCTCCGGGTTTTGTCTTATCCTGAAATACGAATGTCAGGTAACTCTAAGCTCTGTAGACCCTGGGCTCATATGAGTATTATTTCACCAATTTGATTAAATATTGTAGAGGGTGGTCAGAAAGTAATTCCTTCTATTTTTTCCTTCTTAAATAAGTAAGTTATGTGAAAACTTTGAATTTGGCGCCATTCCTCAAACCTTCTTCTCCAATCCCCTGCAAGTAACTTCCTAAGTTAACAGGTGGCAGCACTGCATCCTCTTGCAAAATGGCTGACATCGACATTCATATTAGACAGAGTTATGTGATTGAATTTTTGACTGCGGAAGGTGAAACGCCAATTCACATTCACGAAAGGCTAAAAAAAAAGTGTATGGTGATGCAACGGTGGATGTCAGCACTGTTAGACGATGGGTTCGTCGCTGTAACGAAGCTGAAGGGCAAACACCATTGGCAGATGAAAAGCGAAGCAGCAGGCCGGTGACTGCAGTGACTCCATGCAACATTCAGCGAGTCGATGACATCATTCGTGGTGATCGCCGGGTAACAACAGGTGAATTGTGTCGCATTACCTCCCTCAGTAAAGACAGTATGATGACGATTATTCAACAACTGGGTTACTCAAAAGTTTGTTCACGTTGGGTACCAAGAACGTTAACTGCCCAAAACAAAGAAACAAGGAAAACAATAGCCTCCAAACACTTCCACCGCTTCAATCTTGAGAGAGAGTAGTTTCTGGAAAAAATTGTTACAGGAGACGAAACTTGGGTCCCTTTTTTTAACCTGAATCAAAGAGGCAGTCAATGGAATGGCATCACACAAAGTACCGAAGAAAAACAAACTTCAAAACTCAGCGGTTGGCAGGGAAAGTTATGTTGACAGTGTTTTGGGATGCAGAGGGTGTGCTTATGATTGATTTTTAGAGCAGGGATGCACAATAAATTCTGTCCATACGTCAGAACACTCAAAAAGCTGAAAGGACGTCTTCGCCGAGTTCGCCCAACAAAAACTATGTTCTTCTTTTGCATGACAATGCAAGACCACACACCAGCCGTTACACCATTGCAGTAATTGAGAAATTGGGATGGCAAGTCTTACAGCCCTGACCTGGCACCATCAGCCATCAGACTTCCATCTGTTCGGGCCACTAAAGGAAGCTCATCGTGGGATTCATTTTGAAGATGAGGAGGCTGTGAAAACGTCCGTGCGTCAATGGCTTAGGAAGCAAGACCGTGTGTTTTACCACACTGGAATACATGCCCTAGTTAAAAGGTGGACCAAAACTGTGGAAAAGAATGGAGATTATATTGAATAGTGACAAATTAATCGTCAATTTTGTAGTTTTCAAGCTATGTAAATTGGATTCAATTTTGTTGGCAAATAAAAGAGAAAAAAATAGGAGGCATTACATTTTGACCCACCCTCATAGCAGCTCTGCATATGACTTATTATCCTTAACCTAGGGATTTCACAAAAATGTTCTTGAAATTGTGTGTGCGTGTGTGTGTGTTTGTGGGAGAGAGAGGGAGAGAGAGCTGTATTGTTTTAGCATTAAGGTGTCAAGGATAATGGCAAAATTTTCCTGCATATTTTGAGAAAATATGAGCCCACAATAAGGAGGCAACTGGCGCTACAGAGCATCGCCGGGGAGTTTCAACCTGTATTTATTACAGACCTTGCCCTCTGCTGCCCTTACTCCTCAGGACTGACCACCCTTAGAATTCCCTTATCTCACTCCTCCATCCAGAGTGGCACTCCGTGAGGTACATATAATCAAAGCATCATGTATAGTTAGAGGTGAATAAAATGTTATTAATTTTACGTTTTAATGCTTCGAAATGAAACATTGGTCTTGCAAGTCAAAAATAAGTCTTAGTTTTAAAACTTCAAAG
This sequence comes from Mantis religiosa, assembly GCA_030765055.1. Lineage (NCBI taxonomy): Eukaryota > Metazoa > Arthropoda > Insecta > Mantodea > Mantidae > Mantis > Mantis religiosa. The sequence continues at coordinate 32,584,662 of CM060954.1, forward strand.
AAAAGAAATACTCATTATGAATGTTATACGTGACATAATCGTTACGGAAAAAGGAAAAAGCCCTTAAGATACCGCAACCGAGATTTGAAGTATAGACTTGGATTACCAGGTAAGACATACATCCATGTCAAAACAAAATCAAAACGTGGAATTTAGGTACCAGGGTTACCAAGGCTACTTCAGCCTAGAAGTGTATGTTTGTTGGAGAGAGTTCTGTGGTCATGTTTGTTCAGCTTGCCTAGTAGTCCAGGGATGTGAAGTCAGGGTTACGATACATGGTCTCATGTATATCCACGTGGAACTGGGTACGTTTAAATTGTGATATTGCCCAAGAGCACTCGATCCAAATTCCAAGTAATAATCGGGACGGTGGAAATAGTTTTAATCAAGCAGTTCTCCGAACAGAACCCGCCTGTTATCTAATGACATAGTTGAAGCTATTTGATAACTTTTTAGAAATCCACGTGTACAAAAGGAATCCCGTTAATTCTACAGTAATTTCTAAGTGTAAAGGTATTCCATGGCAGTTATTTAATTGAAGCAGGAAAGCCCTAATCTTTGACCTATATTTTATGTTAGGTTAGGGATTGAGATTGTGATTTCAGTTCTGAGAACTAGGTTAGAGCCTGTTAGTTATTCTAAACCTTGATGAGAGAAGGATGAGATGAGATACGGTGATGGGTGGCCAGTTCCGGTGGCGGCAAGTACAGCGCAGCGGGGTTTCTAACGTTCCCAGAAGGAACATTTTTGTCTTTCCCTCAATTGTGCTCCTCTCCTCGTGAAGAAGCAGAAACGTTCCGTGACACGCAACAAACAGCTCTTTCACCAAAGCAAATCCATCGCATAAGCCGCACATAATCATTCACAATTCTTCCTACTACTCCGCAAGATGAAAAGGAAAATGCACTAAAACAGATTAAGGGACTAGCAGTTTAATAACAGTTTAGACAGCACTGGCCTATTGACTTGGGAAGAGTCGGTAAGACACAAGGTCAAGCTGCACGGTCCTACGGTCCTACAGTCCAATCTAACCCCAGACCTGGAATACAAGTAAACGCTGCTCTTGAGGCATACCGATCGCTGTGTGTGTGTGTGTGTGTGTGTGTGTGTGTGTGTGTGTGTGTGTGTGTGTGTGTGTGTGTGTGTGTGTGTGTGTGTGTGTGTGTGTGTGTCGGAGAATACTGACATTTCATTGTGATAATGCAGTAAGGTAGGCCAAGTGTAATGTTTAACCATTTATTAATTTGTTTTATTGGATTTACGTGCATACCGTTAGCATCAACTGCTTAGTTGCCCGCCCTGGTAGCGTGGTGGTAGCGTATCTGCCTCACGTTCAAGAGGTCCCGAAGTTAGAATCTCGGTCAGGGTGAGTTACCTGGATAAGTGGTTTTCCGGGGTTTTCCCTTATCCTTCGAGACGAATGTCGGGTAACTCAATGCTCTATGGACCCTGGGCTCACTTGAACATCATTTCAGCCATTCCATTCATTGTCCGATATGACTTAACGTAGGAGGACGTAAATTACAAGCAAACAAAAAATAAATACAATAAATAAAATATATAAAATAAAATAAAGAAAGCACCCAATACAGAGAAAGGTACCTATCGCCAGTAATTGAACCCCGGACTCCCTGGATAGGAGGCCACAAGCTGAGTACTCGATCTCAGAGGCAGTTATAGTCGCATTGTAAAACTGCTGGTTAAAATAATAATAATAATAATAATAATAATAATAATAATAATAATAATAATAATAATAATAATAATAATAATAATAATAATAATAATAATAATAATAATAATAATAATAATAATAATAATAATAATAATAATAATAATAATAATAATAATAATAATAATAATAATAATAATAATAATAATAATAATAATAATAATAATAATAATAATAATAATAATAATAATAATAATAATAATAATAATAATAATAATAATAATAATAATAATAATAATAATAATAATAATAATAATAATAATAATAATAATAATAATAATAATAATAATAATAATAATAATAATAATAATAATAATAATAATAATAATAATAATAATAATAATAATAATAATAATAATAATAATAATAATAATAATAATAATAATAATAATAATAATAATAATAATAATAATAATAATAATAATAATAATAATAATAATAATAATAATAATAATAATAATAATAATAATAATAATAATAATAATAATAATAATAATAATAATAATAATAATAATAATAATAATAATAATAATAATAATAATAATAATAATAATAATAATAATAATAATAATAATAATAATAATAATAATAATAATAATAATAATAATAATAATAATAATAATAATAATAATAATAATAATAATAATAATAATAATAATAATAATAATAATAATAATAATAATAATAATAATAATAATAATGATGATGATGACAATAATAATGATGATTAATAATGATGAAGATGGTGATGATGATGACGATGACGATGATGATGATGATATTAATAAGAATGACAATTATAATGATAATAATGACAACAATAATGATGATGATAATAATAATCATTAGTGAATGTTTAAGCTTTAAGGTTTTTAGTATAATTTTCTTGTTGTAATACAATGCAATTAAGTTGTAATTAAATAAAAAATAATTAATTGTAAATAGCGTTTAAGGTTCGGCTTCATAAGTTAACTTGATGGAGAAGTTGGAAATGAATGGGGGGAGCCAATAGCCATATGAGCCTGAACTGTACAGACGGAGATGGTCATCGGAGAAGTAACCAATGGCGCGACAGCCCTTAGAGGGCCAAGGCCTACCAACCCGACTGCCGGCCTCATGCCCACTTACGCACGATACGGGGAGTAGATGTAGTCAGCATCTCGGCATCCCCGAGCCGGAATGTTGGTTTTCGAGACTAGGGTCGCTTACCTAGCGTAAACTCATCATTTTCCTCACGGTGCGGAGTGGGCACCGGTCCTATACCCGGGACGTAACATCCGCACCCCATGCTGCCTTAGCCCGCTACGTCACGACGCAGGACTCATCATGGAAGTAGCTCTGATCAAAACCAGTTGTAGTGCAATCTCTCTTAAGATTTTATGTTGGAAAATTTAGAAACATTCCACGGGTATTTATACAATTAACAGTTTTTCTCAATTTGGAGAAAGAAAAAAAAATGCCAAAACAGCCAGCAAAATTCAAATAGCAGTAACCATGGTTTGTGTTAATGTTTTGACTGCAAAATTATTTTCTACACCTCTCCCCTCTCTCTTCCCACTATCATCCACCTGCTCGTTTTCTTAATTGCAGTCGGTCTATTACCTCTCCCATTCTCTGTGCAACACACATGTCGTGTGATGTTTCGAAAGCAGTGTTTGAAATAACCATAGTAATAGATAGGAGCAAGGTATAAATGGTAAATATACCTATTTAGGCCTATTTTTCATATGCAAACTGAACTTGTTTTTTCTTTGATTATTTTGTATCAGTGCAGCAAACAGATGAACGAAAAAGGGATAGAACTTTTAAAATTACTTATTTCTGCACAATCTTATCAGAAATACCACGCTAATATGTATCTCCCAGTAATTAAAACAATATAGAAATAAAGGTTGGTCTCTAAAAATGTTGTTTTCCTTTGATTCATGTTTTCTATTACAAGTATAGTTAGTACGTTCTTCGTTCAGTGTCTGAAGTCTAAAGGAAATTGCATTATGCATTTTGTATATATTTAAATAATATATTTATGCACATAAGTAGACACAATTAAGCAAGACTTATTAAATATGAACTTATGAAATATGTTATGGTTCATAACATTCAATCTTCAGGCTAACTTTTTGGTTTACTAGAGTAAGGACGATGATTTTGTACTCCCCTGAGGTCTTCAAGACCCACTTCCAACCAAATGGATTTGATATTTAAGTTCTAAAGACCCTATTTACATTTTCAGTATTAATAGACTAATATTTCACCTCTATCAACCTTGAGAAAACGAGAAGTGGCGGGACCTATCATCGAAACTCAACGTTGGTTCTTATGACACCAGATGGCAGCGCTTGTAATTCAAAGCTGCAGACGCAACGGCGTGTCGAGCTGGTAAGGTACTCAACAGCTTTTATATCCAATACATTTCAAAACCGCGCAGTAACTAATCATTCCTTCAGCCAGTCGAACACCAACAGTGGAAATATCGACGCCATCTGTGGGATAAAAACTATACTGTCTATTGTTTCAAAAGAGCGAGACAGAACACCGGACGAGGAAAAAGCGGTAGAAAAAAAAAGGAAGGGAGGCTAATATTGCGAAGTAGGAGTGGAAGTGACGTCACATGTATGACCCAATCGGGGAAGCGGTGCTGGATGATGGAAGCTTTTCCACCCGCAAAGGCGCGTTACATTTGAAATTGTTCTTGAGTGCAGATAACATATTTGTTCATGGACACTCTCTGCTCCCTTTCCAAAGCATATATATGCAAGAAATGCCAGGGTTGGAGGGCGTGGACAGAAATCTCTGTCAGGATCCAATTGGTTAGAAGAGAAGAAAATTGCCAATGAAAAATATTACTTTTCGCCCTTCCTGTCCAAACCTTAGGGCAATAAATCTCTTTAACCCCGGAACTTTATGCTCATTGCATCTCTTGCTGTAATCTCAATGTGTTTTTTTTTTCTTTACTTCAATTAAGTTAAACTGTTTAATGCTATAGGTATTTTATTTCTATACTTCCAATGACCATTACAGTATAAAACTAAATTCAGCAAAGCTCACTTACATCGAGCTTAAAATTTATTAGTTTTTGGATTTCGTTTACCTACAGTAAATGATTTTTACAAATGATTTCTCACTTGAAATCGCTTGTGTATGCAACTGTACAGTAAATAAAACGAGAAAGTTTTATTGTGATAAATAACAGATTGAAATTTCACTTGATCCTAATCAAATAAATCATATTTCCTTAATTTTTCGAAATTTCATTCCAGGAAGTAAAACAGAATTTAGGACAAACAAAAATTAGCATTACAAGAATCTTAGACGAACCCCGCAGCTCATTTTATTCGTTGTAATTTACGTCCTCCAACGTTAAGTCATTTCGGACGACTAATGGAATGGGTGAAATGATGCTCAAATGAGCCCGGGTTCCATAGGGCTTATAGTTACCCGACATTCGTCTTTCAGGATAAGGGAAATCTCCTGAAAAAAACCTTATCCAGGTATCTCACCCTGACCGAGATTAGAACTCGGGACCTCTTGAACGTGAGACAGACATGCTACCACCACGCTACCGAGGCAAAACCCGCAGCTCAATTGATACAATGTTAGAATTACAATGATCTTGGTTTGCCTCAAAACGATTCCTTCTTCTCTCACAGAATAGGCTTTAGCCTCCTCCTCCCTTAGTACTGTAACTGTTTCAATTAAAAATATAAATGTACATTATATACTGCCTCATAAGTAATCTCTCTTTTAAGGAAAACAAATAGTTGAAATTAGTTCTGACAAGTAATTAACAAGTTTTAAAACTATAAACTATTAGCCGGGATTTGAACCATGGATCTTCAGTTCTCCTTCCAGCCGCTCTAAACCATTGAGCTAATATGGCCAACATGACATTAAATTCTCCAACTGACTCGTGTTTTTCCCGGTAAACCACTAGGAGTTCTCATAAACACATGAGACAACTACCTTAATGGCGACTTAAAACATGTAAGTACTTTGAGGCCCGGGCTTTGCAGTTCGGACCACTATCAGGTACAATTGATGGAAAAAATTGTTCTTTCACACTAGCCGTGTGTAGGATGCACTTTGAAAGGGTAGAGCCAGACTGAAAAATTCAATGCCATAGCCGGAATTTGAACCCGCCTCTTCTAGTTTCCGTCCAGCCACTCTAAAACATTGAGCTACTATGGCCAAAATGATATTAAATTCTCCAACTGACTCAAGTTTTTCCCGCTAAACCACTAGGTGTTCCCATAAACACATGAGTCAACTACTTTAATGGCGACTTACTATGCTGTAAGTACTTTAAGGACCGGGCTTCATAGTTCGGACCACTATTAGGTCAATTAATGGAAATAATTGTTCTTTCACACTAGCCGTGTGTAGGACGCACTATGAATGGGTAGAGCCAGACTGAAAAATTCAATGCTATAGCCGGGATTTGAACCATGGTTCTTCTAGTTTCCGTCCAGCCGCTCTAAACCATTGAGCTACTATGGCCAACATGCCAACATGGCATTAAATTCTCCAAATGACTCGTGGTTTTCCCGGTAAACCACTAGGAGTTCTTATAAACAAACGAGACAACTACCTTAATGACGACTTACTATGCTGTAAGTACTTTAAGGCCCGGGCTTTATAGTTCGGACCACTATTAGGTACAATTAATGGAAATAATTGTTCTTTCATACTAGCCGTGTGTAGGACGCACTATGAATGGGTAGAGCCAGACTGAAAAATTCAATGCCATAGCAGGGATTTGAACGACAGATCTTTTGGTTTCTGTCCAGCCGCTCTAAACCATTGAGCTACTATGGCCAAGTGCGAACGTGACATTAAATTTTCCAATTGACTCGTGTGTTTTCCTGGTAAACCAGTAGGAGTTCTCATAAACACATGAGACTATTACCTTAATAGCGACTTACTATGCTGTAAGTACTTTAAGGCCCGGGCTTTTTAAAGGAGATTAATTGTTCTTTCACACTAGCCGCCTTCAGTCTGGCTCTATCCTTTCATTTATGTTCGTCTACGTTCCCAATAACCAGTCAGAATCCGGACGATTGAAAATTAACAGACGAAAGCAACTGGATTTTCACAGACAGGATTGAAGCAGGCAGCAGGAGGAGGATGGTCCAGTCAGACGAGAAAAAGGTATTTCAAATTAATAAATGTAAGGATGGAACAAACGACGAAATGATGAACTGCTCCTTTTCCTGATGTCCAATCATGTAACTTGTTGAGGAAGGGTATGGATATCAGGCTAACATTGCAAATCTTATATAGTGCAGTTCCAACAGTCAAATTATTATTCAGTAGAAACAAACATGTGATAATAGTTTAAGTTAGATAGAATTGTTAAATTTCTTTGTTAGAGGACTGTGAACAGAAATAGGATTAGATTTTATTGCAAGCTACTGGAAAAAGTAGCAGTAGATTAGTTTAGATAGGTAGTTAACTTTCATAATTTAATCTGTATCTGCAAAAATTGGATGCACTTAAAAGATAAAGTATATAAATGAGAAATAAAGTCGGTGGATATTATGCCTTGGATTAGAAACTAGATACCAAGGCATAGTAAGGCAGAACAATTAATTTCCATTAATTTTACCTAATAGTGGTCCGAACTATAAAGCCCGGGCCTTAAAGTGTAAGTCGCCATTAAGGTAGTTGTCTGTTGTCTCATGTGTTTATGAGAACTCCTAGTGGTCTACCGGGAGAAACACGAGTCAGTTGGAGAATTCAATGTCATGTGGGCACGTTGGGCATAGTAGCTCAAAGGTTTAGAGCGGCTGGACGGAAACTAGAAGAACCATGGTTCAAATCCCGGCTATGGCATTTAATATTTCAATCTGGCTCTACTGTTTCATAGATTGTCCTACACACCGCTAGTGTGAAAGAACAATTAATTTCCACTATAGAACATTAGATTCTAAGGTCTTGAGCCATCGTTCAGCCAGGTTTACTATCCCTCGATGGTACAAGCCTCTTGTTTATATACGAAGAACTCGTTGACACCCATTTGCACTGCTTCAAAGTTATCAAAATTTCTTCCACGTAGAAAAGTGCCATGGGTCGAAAAGGTTGATAATCTGATGATCAAATCAGGGCTGTATGCTAGGTGTGGTAGCAGTTCGATTCCTTCAAATTCCTGAACTGTTTCCATGGTTGTTCCTGCAGTATGTGGTGTTGCATTGTTCTGTTGCAATAGGACTGAATTTAGGTTAGCTAATGGTGGGTGTCTCCGCCTCAAAAGTTCATGAACTCATTCTAATTGTTGAGAATAAAGATCCGCATTGATCGTCGGCTCGTTTGGAATGAACTCCCAGTGTATTACGCCTTCAAATTTCCACAGGACACATAAATTACTTTGCTCCAGAACTGAATTTTTAACGACAACCTTGCAGGTTGGAGGAGCTTACGCCACTTTTTTAAGGCATCACAGTTTCGGTAATATACCCATTTTTCATCACAAGTGACAATTTTCCTGACAAATCTACCATCCATGGGATTATGGATAAACTGGCGAGAAATAACCGCTCTACGTTCGGCCTGTTGAGGTGTCACTTCATGTGGTACAGATCTACAGCTTCATTGTGATTTTCCAAGTGTCTTAACGTAGCGATGTATGGTATCTTGTGATGTACCAGGTTCTTCTGAAATCCTACGAGTAGTTTTAGGCGATTTTCTCGCAAAACTTCGCGTGTGTCTTCAATATTCCATACTTTAGGTCTTCCGGAATGTTGTAAATTTGTAATTGGAACCATCGCTGTGCCACACACTAAGGACACCTCTTCCTTCCACTTCACATATTCTTCGAGCTGCGACAGCAGCTTTATTATCTTGCTTGCAGTAGTGTTTTAGAAGTACTCTATGTTCAAACTTTAATGTCAGCATTTTGTCATTGTTTATTAACAACTGAAGACTGATACAAGCTTGCAATGTATGCAACACTGGCCATGGAATCCTGTAAATAGCATTGCCAAACCAGAGAAGCCCAATACATTTTCCAAGAAACCTAAATATAAAAACCAATTATTTTATTTTATTTTTATTTGTTCTATTTATACTCCGCCTTTAACTCTATTGGTCATATCGGCGGCCGTTCTCCTTTGGAACATACCAAAGGTTTTAACTCGTATTTGTTGGGTTTTAATCATTAGATCACGCACACATTCACACACTCATTCATACTTCCAGACTCTGGGGAAGATAAGCAATTATTTTGTTCGGAGAAATATACCCACTCCCACAGAAGGGCATCGAACCCTGGATCCCAAAACACGGCAGTCAGGTGCTCTAGCGACTGAGGTACGGGGCTAATGCCCCTTCTCCAAAAAAGACCGACAGTATGAGACAACCTAATATATTTTTCCCTTATTTTCACCGCTTTACTGTTTCCGTTTGTTTACTCTTTGATTTCCGTGTTTTCACATATGTACACCCATGCCCAAGGCGGTACTCGAACCCGCGACCATCTCACAGCGGCGGTGGAGATATACATACTAACGTCCAGTCTAGCAGGGCCGTGGTGTAATTAACAGCTTCTTTTAGTATTCTTTCTTCTGTCATTCTATGAAGTTCTCCAATTCATTTGTTTATATAACTTTGCACTACCTCTGTTAATGCTTGTACCCCCAACTCTTCTGTAATTTGTTTAAAAGAAAACTTCTCAAGTTGTTAAAAGTGAGATATATTTTATATAAAATATGAGTAGCTGGCATGCTTAATTTGTAAGATTACTCACTCAGACTAGGCAGGTGTTCACCATTTCTTCCAAAAGCGCTTCTCGGTGTTTGCTTCAGACCATCTTCAGTGGATGCTGCTCCAACTACTGTCGGCGGACGTAAACTTGACTCTCCAAGAAACTTAAGGCTCCTCCCCTTGACGATCTCCTGATTTTCAATACCAACATTTGGAACTGGAACATTGGGGCTGGACAAAGATTCCGTAGTTACTTCATTTCTGATATGGAATTCCCTCTTACATCCCTTAACTGGTCTTACACATTTCATCTCCACCGCTTGTATCTTACTCCTTTCCTTTTACCCTACGTCCTTGCCTCCCTTCCTTAGGTCAGCACTTTACAAAGTCTTATTTGTGTTTATTTTCTTACTTCCATTAATTGTTTCAAATTGTTGTACTTTATTTCTTATGTCTTGATTTAATTGGTAGATTCCATCGCAGCCAAGACAATGCTCTATTACACTTTCCTAAATACAATTATTTTTCTTATTGGACTTCCTCTCTGGAATCCTGACTTTTATTTTTACTTTGTCTTTGGCATGACCATGTCATATTTCTTACAGATTTGGTTTAATTGTATTTTGTCTCCTGTAATCTACCTTCCTTGTCGACAATTAAAATCATATCATCGGAAAATAGAAGGATGGATTTAATGCTCTTCTTTTGTCAATATTCCAGCTCTTTCATTCCGTCGGAAAAATAGGTTCCGTCAAGCTCTGCAAAATACTCAATGATGGTGACTATTAATTCTTTTGATGAAAAAGTCTTACTCCCAAGCCAAATTTTCAAGTCACTTGGGGCAGAGTCTGGTGAATACGGTAGACGAGGAAACAATTGAAAGCCCAACTCATGCATTTTCGCCATTACGTCTGCTGATGTGTGCGATATGCTTTATCCTGGTGAAAGATCACCTTTTTGAGCTTTAATCTTACTCTCTTTTCAGTCAAATGATGCTGGAAACGATCCAGCAATGAAGCATAATAGGCTCCAGTTATGGTTCTGCCATTTTCGAAGTAGTCTATGAGGATTATTCCCTGAGAATCCCAAAAAACAGAGGACATCACCTTAACAACTGACCAAATGTTCCTTGCCTTCTTTGGAGCACTTTCACTAGCACTTGTCTATTGTTTTCACTGCTGTTGAGACTGCTGTTTTGATTCAGGTGTCTAATGATGGATCACAGTTTCATCCACGGTGACAAATTGGCGCAGAAAGTGCGCCAGGCACTCGGTAAAAATGTTCTTCCGGAATGCGGTTTCGGTCGACTGTGACTAAGCTCTTTCATTGCCAATTTTTGATGCTGGATATTGTGCAGTCGCTCAGTTGAGATGCATACAGCCTAAGAAATCTCAAGAATTTTGATTCGGTAGTCTTGCATAACCAGATCGTGGATTTTTTCAATGGCGTCCTCTATAGTGACCTCAATTGGGCGCCCAGAGCACGATTCATCTTCCTTGCTTCTACGACCACGTTTAAATTCATTGATTCAAAAGTAAGTGGTCTTCAAGGTTGGTACAGATTCCACGTGAACTACATCCAATTCAGTTTTAACTTGTGTGGTAGTCCAGCCCTTTAAACGAAAATGTTTAGTAACAGTGCGAAACTCTGTTCTCCTTTTTGCATTTTCAATCCCAGCTATCACACTTGACCAGTTCAGAAGGCTTGTATATTGTAGCACATTGAAATTTTCTGCACAATATTTTGAATAATTAAGCCTAGCGCCCACAAAATCGCAACAAGAATGTTTTATCCCTTCATGGAAATTTACCAGACTTATCAAACTACCCTCGTATATAAAACAATTTGCAAGTAGACTAAATTCTTGTTTCAACCCTTTATTCATTTCAAATTGTTTTGTTATTATTCTAAATTTGGTGGGTACATTTTTAAGCATTATATTCCATGACAACAATCTATTGGCTTTGTTAAACGCTTTCTCTAAATCTATAAATGCTAAATGAGTTTCAGGAATAAATTTTCTTAACTTTTCTATTATTTGCTTTATTGTGAAACATTATCTGTACATATGTAAATAAGACTTTAATATTTAGAAGAGAAAAAAACTCAGAGCAGAAGACCAAAGCTTAATACAAAAAATAAAGAGTAAATATCATTGGATGGTATATTTGTTCTATGACAAAGTGGCCGATATGACCTCTGTGTTAAAATATCTTTACATAAAAAGGGAAAGCTAGAAGGAAACAAAGTAAAAGAAGGAAAGAACGAATGATCCGCTGTACTGCTCTCAGATGACTTCTTCTACACCTGAACAAACTATTCCCTTAGCCATTTATTGCTCTATCTGTTACATACTAATTAAGATAAATAAAATATTATGAAATACAAATATTCTAAAATAGAAGTGTTCATAGAGAGTAGCAAAATCCAAGGAAAGGTTGGAGCAGCAGCAATAATATTTAAACAAGGAGAGATTATACACAGAATCAAAGTGAAATTACATCACAGGTGCAGTAATAACCAAACTGAATAAGTGATAATCCTTAGATCACTAAAACAGTTGAGGACGTGAATGTACAACTACAAGAAAGGATAACTGCAGCATATTGAAGTAGCAAAATCACCCTAGATCTAATCCGAAACGTAATTATTTAATATAAGAAACTAAAAATAAACTCAGAGAGATGATAATAAATCCTGTCTGGTTCAAAGCACATGTTAGTATTGAATTAGCTGATAAACTTGCTAAGGAGGCTACTCTTGATAAAGGAACTGATTATCCTTAGAGCAAATAACTAAAAACAACAATCGACAGTGAAATTCAAGAACAAGGGACACAAAAGTGGCAAGAAGAGTAGGGTAATACGTAGGGAGCAATCTGTAAGGAGTTCATTCCATCAGTCAAGGAAAGAATGAAAACACAAGTTAATTTAAATTTTGCTCTGACTGTAATTGGTCACGGATTAACGAAGTCATACCTGCATCTACCTACAAAACAGCAAACAGTAGAACATCTGATATATCGATGCTGCAAACTTAAACAACAGAAGGACATAGTGAAGGGAACCATCGAATCCAATACCTAGAAATGGCCAGTGATTAAGAAACAGTTGATCACAAACAACATTAGAGCTTTCAAGACATTTATTCGAAGCATTAACTATGCTATAGTAAAATGAAATATCAAAGTGACAACAGAAAGATGGTGAAATGGTACAATGACGTGATATGAAAAGAAATAAATAATAAACTATAAACAAGAGAGGAGGAAAAGCTCAGTAATAGATGAGTGTCTATATATATATATGATAAAACAAACTGATAGCAGGTAACAACAACAAGGCATGTAGTGTCATTACTGCAATGGGGTTTGCCCATTTATATCCCCTACCCAAAAAAGGAAAACTAAAAAAAAAAAACAGAAGAGAATAATAGTCAAATACGTATGTAAACCAGAAAATGAAATAAAAAGGTAAATGACATTGCAAAATTCAAACAAACAGAATAGAACATTTCAACAATTTTTCAACCTACAAGAAAAGATTTAACGAAAATTGGTTCTTTAACGAGTCTAAATTTTTGAGCAGTAACATTCTATCTCTTACTTTACCAAAATGAAAAGAACATCTGGGGACAGACTCAGAAAATTCAAACTGCACATTTAATTTGTGGTTAAAATATCCTAAATATGTGATTTTTTCACTGAAATTGTTTGTAATTTTTTAGAAAATCAAAATTAAAAAGAAATTCCATACAAAGTTAGTCTGGAGGGCAGTTTGCTGGGAAATAATCGTTCTGCATCTTAGGAAGGTGCTTAATTTAATTAGATAGGTATTAATTATTTTAAACCACCTTTAATTTTTCAGTTATGCTGTTCACAGATACAGACGGAAATTTTCATAAAAATTGTCCAGGTAAAGGGTGGTTTGTTGGAAAATATTCGTGCTGCATCTTAGGAAGGTGCTGAACTTAATTAAGTACAAGTTTGACAGGCATTTAGTATTTTAAACTAAGTTTTATTTTTAAGTTATGCTGTTCACAGTTACAGATGGACATTTTTCTCAAAATTTATTTTGCGGGAATTAAAGATACCTCAAAATAAATATTTCCAAAGAAATCTGGGTATCCAATTTTGGGTGGAATGTAATATTTTCTGTAAATACGATTTACGTGGTTTAAAAGATAAAAACTTTTGGAATAATAATATGACTTACTTTGAAGAACACCAAATAAAAATATTTTAAACTTCCAGAAATTTATAAAATGCTCTCTCTTTCTATGTTTGTGTGTCCCTGTGGATTGTTTTCATCACTAGAACTCAAAAACGAAACGTTCAAAACTAAAAATTGATAGTTTAGTTCAACCTAAGCAAGACTGCGAGAGAAAAGTGTTTTATAAAATCCCTTACTCTGAACTATCCCTGACATGAACAGTTTTAGATTTTATTTTATTTAGGTCCATAAATATGGCTCTACGTCCTACTTATTTTAAATCACTGTTGTATAATTGCTAAGCCTTAAAGAAAAATTCTTACTGCACAAAACAATTAATTTTGCAGCACAAAATCTTTGTAAAGCAAGTTCTTTGTGGCATAAACCAGTTCTCAAATATAATTTATAATTTCTTTAATTGTTCAAATATTTTATAAATTTATAATTATTTTCCTTCTTTCTTTCACTGCTTTATAAAAAATATAAACAGAATTTCAAAGCAACCATAATTTCACCAGCTTTGAAAGTATTTGATTATTTTTTAATTTATTGTGTATATAATGCTTACAATGACATCTGTAAATTATTGATGTATTAAAAAGAATGGAAGAATACGAGTTTGCAACAGAGATTTTAACACGTATATTAGGTTCTCTGTTGATAAAATTGTTTTTGAAGTACCCAAAAAGATAGAGTTTAAAGTATTGCTGCATAAAGAAATTTGGCAGGGAAGGAGAAATCTTAGTCACGTAATGATCAGAAATTTTACATGCGCTGATTTACAAAATTTTATTTAAAATATTGTCTATACTGCTTGTATTTTGTCTAGAATAAATTGGATCAAATTAAAATTACATTTGGGACATTGCCGTTTTAGTTGGTATACTGAATATATTGTTTTTTATAAATTAACTATGTATTTTATTAGTTATCGATTTTCCTAAATGAATGGTTAATTTCCTGATGAAGCTTTCGTGCTAGAGCTTCCCAATGAATTAGGCTTACTTACGAAACTTTACTGATTATGTCAATATGCTATAGCAATTCCAGGATGTTCTATTAATGCTGTAAATATTTTAATAAAATAAAAGGTGTAAAGTTACTTTAAGATATATTTCTTGGTTAATTAAAATTAAGGTGATGTATATGGATCAGTAGAATTAGAGTAAGTCATTCTCAACCTCAGAAATTCTCATTATATAGTAGATATCTTAATTGATATGAGAAAAGGTTACTTTATAAGATTAACCATGGCAAAATACAATATTCTAAATTTGTTGATATAATTTTAAGCACTAATCTATTATCTAATACAATCTCGATTCTGAACTTCTTCTCAATCTCTCTATTTCTTTTGTTTTTTCTTAAATGGTATCTAGCAAACGTTTTCTCCTCTTGATGTGTCCCAAGCAGTTCAATTCTTTTAAAATTGCTTCATTGTTGTCCTTTATTCCCAATGAATCTTCTCCATTTTCCTCAAGCCCTACATTTCAAGTTTCTTTACATTATCCTCAGTATACATGTTTCAGCTTTATGTTAAATACAATCCTGGAGTAACATTACGGAAGCTGCAATTTAGCTTCTCCTGTCAGTAAAGTGATTTTCTTCTTCGGAAGTAGTTTTGAACATTGCAATTTTTCTCTGATTTGCTTGGTGCAATTAACTGTTCTTATGATTATGCTTCTTATAAGAGAACTTAAAGTTCATTATGTAACAGTCGTTATCTACCAAAGACCTTAGCGGTTCCTCATTCTTGGAAGACTTCATTACTTATCCCAGTGTATCTCTATTTCATATCCTTTGAAGGTCTCCATCTGTAGATTCAAATTCCTTTGTATGAGGACAATGTAACTGTTTAAATTTGCCTGAACATTGTATTTTTGAGTGAAATAAATAACTAGTAGAAGATGGTCAAGGAAAATGTTTATGAGACATCTTAAAATAAGCACAAGATTATGCACATTTAGAAAATATGTCTCAGATAATATCTGCCAAGGCCTTAGAGGACTATATGACCCGCTACAAAAGACTTCAAGAAAGAAATGTAGGAACATTTCAATCTACAACAAAAGAATCAAGAGAAACTGAAGAGACAAATTACAGACTTGAAGACCTAATTTAAGACCCACAACTGATAAATAGAAGACCCCAGTTATGGATATCGGAAAGAAGAGCAGAAACCACAGAAAGGAGCATACCAGGACAGCCAGAGAAGATATATATGGAGAGTATCAGAGCGGACAGACACAACAATGTAGAAGAGGAAAGATGACAACCCGGATATGTGTAACTGAGGAACCAGCCCCATTTACTGATGCCAGTCCTTGTAGAGGAAGCTTTGGATACCAGTTGCAGAAGAGAAAATTTAAAATTGTAAGAAACAGTTTTTCGTATTTTGTTATAGTAATTAAAGGTACAGTAGAAATGTAGATTTGATTTATATTGATGGTTAGAAGTAAAGTAGAAGAAAGACTATTTTAGATAGATTAGATGAGTAGATTTGTAAGGTTACTGGAATCGTTAAAGTAGCAAGTAGATTATATCTGTAAAATTTGTAAATTGTTTTGCGTAATTGATTTTAAAATTAATAAATTTGAAAATGACGTTTGCATAAATAAGGCCTGGCAATGATTCCAGAAACCGGGCTAATAGATATGCAAATTTTATTTTTTATTTTTTTATTTTTTAGTTTTACCTTTGTAATTGTTCTTTACTGTTGCTGATAACTGCCTCTTCTGTAATAATGTTATTGACTGAATGTAATACTTTAGTTCAGAAAGACAATAGAATTTAACTACATGTGGAGATATTTTCCGTAAAAGAATGCATTTGCAGATAAAAAGGAGATTATCAGATATAGTTCAGACTTTTAAGCCCTCCTAATAAACTAAATAAAATAAAAATTGACTGACATCGCTTATTTTAAAAAAATATATCTAAAATATTTGTCCTTTATTCTTACGACTTAAAAAAGCAACGGTCTTTCAGACCCATTTTTCCTATCTTGACTTTCACATGTTTATTCTCTGTGGAAGTAAAATTTAGATTATCATATCAGCTTAAGTCTTGTGCAATGTTTGTGTTCAATGTTAATTAAAAAGTCCTGACCTTGCAAATTCTGAATAAATATTCTAATGTATCAGGGGTCAATTTTCTTAAAATCCGATTAAAAATGCTTTATTTTGAAAGGTATTAAAAATAAACCGAGCAAAACATTCATTTAACATTTACAGTTACTGGACTCATTATTATGAGTTTCTCTATGGTAACTGTAGCTGAAAAATGTGACTGTTATTTCATAAATGAGATCAACATTTAGCTTAAAATAAACCTTACTTTTAGAAGTAATTTTCAAATAAGTATTGCATTAATTATCAATTGGTTCTCTCTATTCAACTCTCCTAATGTCATGTACCACTATTGCCTAAAGAAATAGTAATACCTACTGCACACACTAAATGGATTAGCATTTTCATTCTTTCCAGCTTTTAGAAGATGCTCTATCTTCCATTTGGTATATAATTTAAAATTATTCTGTTTATTATTCCGTTGGGAACTTTTAATATATGTTTTTCATCTTTCTATCTATATATTAGTATCTCTATTTATTTATTTCCTTTTTATTTTAATTCTCTCCCAAATTATTCCCTTCCAACGTGGTCTGGAAATGTTTACCCTGCTGGGTTTCTAATAAATTTCATATCTGTTGCATCCGTTCTTCTTCTCTGTCCTTTTGTTAGTGACTACCATATTCTACCGTATAGCAAATATGATAAAATTATTGTTTTGTACTTAGTTGTGTTTGGTAGAATGATTTAACATTTAATATATTTTCCTTGAAACATAATAAGATATATTTTACTGTGCTTTAGTTTATTGCAGCCAATAAAGTAAAGGATTTTTGTAAATAAGGTAATTCATAGCCGGTATTGTGAAAAAATCGTATATGTAAAACTAAATTCTATAAAACAATATTATGTTATCTTTGCTGTCAAATAAAAGTGAAAATTTCATATTTATATTGTGCAATAGATTTTCAATATCCTACTTATACTTCACTGATTAAAAGTGCTTACTTCTCAAGGAGATGCAAAAAAAATCTCTGGACTATTTGACTCCCTTTGGGTGAATTGTGTAATTCCTGAAGGATTCTTCACCTTCTCCGCTTGTGAGGTAGTTTACTTTATGTAACTCTTGAGCATCCTTACTAAGGAACTGGCTATTGTGTATGAATACAGGAGAGTTCATTGTCATATTCTCTATATGTGAATGAGAAATATCAAAAGACACTAAAGTATAATACCTCATTTATTTAAAGTAAGCCATAATAGGGAGGGCAAACAATTTTCTTTTTCTATTTTTGTTTGCTTAAGCTTTGTTACTTTATAATCTTTGAGTATAAATATTTCTCAAGAATAACGAAAATATTTTCACTAGAATATATTATTATTTGGAGGCACAGTCTAAGACTATTTTGAAATACTGCAGTTTAGTTCTTTGAACATAGGATATTCTTTACTCCAGCTACCGTAGTGACTGAAAATGTGGCTTTTAAGGGGGTATGTATACAAATATTTAGGGTCTTACATAAATAGCCATAACATACAAAGTTTTCAAGTTAGAGAAGTGAAACTTAGTATACTCATTTAAGATAATACACTTAATATGAAAAATTGTTTACATAATTTTCCATTGTTTATAACCAATTCTACATATTCTTTCTGTATGCAGGGATATTTACAAACTTAAGCCCATTTAATTCAAAATTCACATATGCTATCTTTCTGAAATTTGGTACGTTATTTTAAAACACACTAAAAATGACTTTTTTGTATTTATATTTCTTATTGAAGCTGTATAGAATTAAAAAAATGTTAATCATATGCATCCTTTAAACATTAAAATAATTTCATATATTTGGTATCGTCACATTCCATCTGGAGCTTAATCTTAAATTCTAGAACCATTGTGGCATAAGAAAGCTGTGTGCTAAATTGCATCACTATAGATGAAGTAGTTTGAGAGAAAAATGGGTTGAAGTTGTAGAAAATGCAAGTTACGGGGAAAGGCAATTAAAAATACAATAAGTATTATTCAGTTTACCTTTTAATTTTAAGTTAGAACTTCCCATATCTATAGTCTCTATCCTCATTTTTATCTTCTTCAGCCTTTCTTTTTAAATTCCTCTTCTGTCTTGCTTCTTTCTGCATTAATTTCATAGCTATTTCTGCACCAGCGATGCGAATATTGTCGATACTCTGCAAAATTGTTTCCATAAACACAGCAAGTTGATACCCTAACTGAGGAATAACTTTCTTTCTGTCAACATTCCCATCATTAAACACTATTGCAGCATCAAATGTAGCAATTTTCACCACTATGGAAGACACAAATGATGTTTTGGGACACCTTTTCCATATCAGACTGTTGAGGCTTTCATTTGGGTTTTATGTCTCTCCATAGAGACATTTGTTAGCAAGTCTGGGTGTGCTAAGAATTGGTAGGTGGGCTTTATAGATCCCAAGACAGCTGATGGAAGACTATGTGTTGCTACTATGTACAGTCATAATTTTTTGGTGTTTGATGGCTAACACTATATACTATTTTACAAAACAATAAAAAAAATTAGAATTTGTGAACATTTTCTCGTACGTCCCCCCATAAGGGAAACTATAGTATCTTGTTCACAGTAGAGCAGAGAATCTTTGCGACTGTCATTTTGCGAACGTGAAAAGTAATTTGAGAATGCGTTTGACAGGTGCAGACAGCTTTCTGACTGTATTTAGCTGAAATAAGCTTTAAGCAAGTCTTAAATACCTACTAATTTATCTGTTTTTATGGTTTCAACCACGGACAGGTTCGGATAATGCTGGAAGGTTGTCAGATTTGACACAAGCCATTTAAGTGCATGACGATCAATGATTACAGAAAGGAATAATAGAATATTACACAAATATAAGTACTGGAAACAAAAAAAATTCACTTATCTTAGGAAAATGGCGTGCATTATTCTTTCTAATTGAGATCGATCCATCAATATTGATGGACCGACGATGCAAGCAATCTGTTTCTGGAATCGATCTTCTTAAGCTAAGTGAAGTTTTTTGTTGTAAATATTTATATTCATTGCTTCAGTGTAGCTAGCTTCATTTTATACGTAATTGTAGAATAGTTTAATTTCATACAGTGCATGACAATGTATATGAGTAAACTGAACCGTTGAAATTTATCCATGATTAAGAAAATAACACTTTCCATTTTTTTTTATAAAATACTCATTTGAAACCATACGTTTACAAATTCCCTTAACCATGTCGCATATAAATGATGTAATACTTATTACTTGTTTACATTTAAATGCTATGTGGTGCTGCAACTTTCATGCTATAATTTGATAGTTCTTATCCATATTATTCAATCATTACAAGAACTTTATTGCTGTTTTCGATAAAAATAAATGTTTACAGAACGAAAAGTTATATATTTCATCCCGATTCTGATATATCAATGGTTTTTAAATCCACTGGATTACTATTTTACACCTTTCATCATTGAAGTATTTGAAAACTGAATGTTCTCTTTAAAATATATTTTGGATTCTTTAAAAATTTACTCAGTTCTTTAAATACGAATACTTGTTTTAACAAAGCCAATATTTACTTTTTTAAATGTTTATTGTTCAAAATCTAATCTACCACCAGTTAAACTGCAAGGATACAAATGAAAATAAGTTTCGGGTCGCCAAAAATAGTTTAAAAAACCATAAAATAAGAATTAAGGCGTCAATTATATAAAATATTTTATTAAAAATGTCAGTAATACTGGTTGTTATACTATTTTACTGTCACGTAATGCTATGTGTACCTAGGTATAAAATGATTTGATAAATGGTACCGTTGATAATACCGGAATATAAATCTAAAATGCTATATAAGTATT
Organism: Mantis religiosa; assembly: GCA_030765055.1. Lineage (NCBI taxonomy): Eukaryota > Metazoa > Arthropoda > Insecta > Mantodea > Mantidae > Mantis > Mantis religiosa. Next base: position 32,605,242 of record CM060954.1, read on the forward strand.
ATGTTTTTTGTTTTAAGGAACACTCAGATGAAAATTCAGTTTTCAAATCGTTTGAAGCAGAATGTTTAAACGGTCGTAATTATATTCTAAATTTATTAAGAGTACATTATAACATATGTCACTGTAATTTAATAAAAGTGTTTGATATTTTGTTAAATGCTGTTCAAGAGATAGTTTTAATTTTAAAATTTAAATTGTCTTATGTAATAAATGGAAACAATTGACAACTTTTTAATACTGGGGATTATTGTTTTTGTGAGAGCTTATCTTACTTTTTATTTGTGTGTAAATTGTAAATAATCTAATAAACTAATTCCATGTATCTAAAAAGACTTATTATCTTGATTCATAAGCTCATAGTAAGCATGTATTTATTTTTTTATAAAAATGCCACTGTGAGAAAGTATAGAAGAAATTTGTCTGTGGTTCACATCGTGTATTTCAAAACTTCACTTGTTAATTAACAGTGGCGAAAGCTTATAATTCCAACGATATTTAGATATAAAAGCTGAAGTCTAATCTCTGCTCATAAGACGTCAAATGTTGTCTTAAAGCAACTGCTTTTAAAAATATTTTAATGGTAATAACTATATAATTCTAAAAAGTTATATTCGAGTTCCCTTATATTTATTCTAGAAACATTTCTATATCACTTTATTGTACTAAAACCAGTTCTATATTCTAAATAAGTTTAGTTTCTCTCACTAAAATTAAACTGTATGAACAATGTCGTCACTTCCAAATAGTAGAACTGTTGAAAGAACCTGTAGTTTAGGACATTTATGATCTACTCCAGCTCATATTGTTGACGTTATCATTTAGCTAGATGCCCTCAACTTCTTTGAAATATATGAGGCAGCTTTCTTTTCTCACTATACTGATATAATCAAACTTTCTCTTCTTCTATATTCTTATCTTTTAGTTACTGCACTTCTATATGTAATTTTTGCGGACATTCTTATGTCTTTTATCTAGAAGAGTATTGTCAGATGTGAATAAATTCAACTTCTTGTGCATGTATAAAAATGGTCAAAACTCCTAAAGCAGGAAATATAAATAACTAAAGAAGTAGGAGCGTGGCTTCCTCAAGCTTGTAATAAAATTCAAAAGCCAATGTGCTCATAATATTTAAGACGATAAAAATCAGCGAAATGAAATTTCATATAAAATAAATATAAAATATGTTAGAAAACATTTTGGAATATTTTAAACGACGGAATTTTACTTTTGATCACGACCTTGATTTTTTTGTTTTTCCAAGGGATCAATGAATTCTTAAAAAAATCAAATAAAAATTAAAAAATAAGAAAGTAAAGAGGAGTGAATGAGTGAGAGAGGGCGAAATACTTAAAGTAAAAAATGAAGGAAGTGGAGGAGAGCGACAAGACAAGGCCATTAGCTCACAAGAAAAGACGTTGTGCACCATTGCGTCACAGAGCAAATTGTACTTGAAATTATAAAAAATTGTATATTGTGAGCGCAGCGTCATTATTAAAAAAGTAAAAAAAATTAAAAATTAAAAAAGTCATCACATAAGGACTCGCTCTATAAAAGACTGAATATACGCTTTAGCTTCTGTATTAGGCAAAAAAAATGTGTAAATGTGAATTGATATTTTACCTGAATAAACAAGAATAAATTAAGAAAAATTCAAGAAGAGATTACCTTATCTTCTTTATATAGAATGAATACAAAAAAGCTTTTCGAGTATTATATATAAATAGTAAACTAATCACAAAATCCTATATTCATTTTAGATTTCATGTCTAACTTTCGCTCAGCAGTAGGTTCTTTGTTTCAAGTTGATACGATCCTAAGAAAGGCAAGATAAGCAGAATTGAGAAGGAAGGGTGAGAAAACGAAGAATTCCATCTATGCAACTAAATTGACATAATTTTCCTCTTGCTAAGGTTTATTTGCTTCATTTCTTCTGTTTTAGAAAGTTCCTTTAGATATGCTCTCACTTTCTTCTCGGGCAGCCAGCCAGGTGTAAAGATGATTAGAAATCGATGCTTTGGGAGTGCGCATCTCTCCCATTATCAGGATATTTATTAAATGTTATAACCACAAATGAAATACTGGATATAACACAACTATAAACAAAGACAAAACACTATCAAAATTCTCATTACTGAACAAAAGACTGTTTGCAGTAAATTAAAGGTCAGGTCAGGAGATGCCGTGAGTATAGAAAATTGTGTCAAAGAAATATAACTACTTAACTTGAAGATCTTTGCTTCTTAATTCGACGGATTTCCATTTTAAGGCCGGTTTCCAAGCGGAGCTGAACTGAAATCCAGCATCACGATTAAGCGTGCTACCTTCTGAGGAAGTCGTCAAAGACTCTTTAATCAAGAAGCAAATATCAATACAGCTTAATAATCAAGTTAAGAAGTTGTGTTTCTTTGACGATGCCGTGGACTACCCACCTAAAAGATAGCGCCAACAAAGGGCGGCAGCGATTAAAGATGTGCATCCCCATATTTAGGAGCAAACAGCTAAAGCTACGCTCTAAGATTGTGCCGTACAAATCTTTTATTTTATCCGTGGTCCTGTACGCCTGCGTGGTCTGGACCAACACCTCCAAAACCGCCCTAAAATACATCCAAACCTTACAAAACCTCTCCTTACGTAAAATCCTATCTGTCCCTATCCGCACGACTACTGCCAGCCTTCGTCAAGAAACCTATATCCCCTACATCCCCGAGGCCGTAATAAAACGAGAATCTTCCATCTGGGCGAGCATACGGCAACATAACAATCCAAAAATTAACAACATTGGGAAAGGTGAACCAAAACACCGTAAGCATGCACGCATAAAAATATTCCAATGCCACCATTACACCACAATGTGCGCCCAAGTCCTTCCGGCCCAGAACTTTCCCCATTTGCGGAGGCCGCCGCCACAGCAGCCCAGGAGACAGCAGCACGCTGCCGCACAGAGCAGTGTAAATAGTGAAGTGCGGTGTAAATAAAAGTGCAAAATAAGCGCGTGTAAATATTGTACATAACAAAAAGAAGGACACTGAAACACACTAACTTAATAAAACTGTTCTCGGTGGGATAAGTATGGTCACCGTATAGGTTTTATATATACCCACGTAGACAATAAGCATTTAATTCCCAAAATATAACCTCAATGAAAATTTTAGCCTGTAAGCCGGGCCCCTTTGTACTGGCACCAGGCCATGAAACTGAAAATAAAAACCTGAACTTGAACACAATTTTCTATACTCACGCCATCTCCTGACCTGGCATTTACATAATTTACTGAAAACAGTCTTTTGTTCAGTAATGTGAATTTTGATAGTGTTTTGTCTTTGTTTATAGTTATGTTATATCCAGTATTTCATTTGTGGTTATAACATTTTACAAATACCAAGGTTGCCATGTGGGGAGTGTTAGTAACTAACTAACTAACTAACATTTTACAAATATCCTGATGATGGGAGAGATGTACACTCACGAAACGTTGATATCTAATCATCTTTTCATCTGGCTGGCTGCTCGAGAAGAAAGTGAGCGTATTCGTCGCCAGGAAAGCTTCAATTCTTATTTCCTTTAGAAATGTTTCTTTCGATATAGGGAAGATTTAGAGCGCATTCATTAACATGACATTGAGATCTTCTCTGCAAGATTTTATTCATATACGTAAGGAAGTATTTCAATGTACAAGTAAAAATTAAACGTTGTACTTTGAAAGTCATAATCAACAAGTGCAATTGTGGTATTTACAACCACCACACCTCGAAGAGAACTTTACCAGGAGCTACTGGACAACACCGTCAAGACGAAGATGGAAATAAAATCCGACAGGAGAAAGTACGCCCTAGAGACATGTCACAACACTATTGCAATACATGTATTTACTTCAAAGTAAGTACAAAGAAGAAGTTTCATGAACCATCAGAGGACTGGAAATGTGTGATCACATGTGAGAGTAAAACAGAAACAATGAAAGACTGCAGAAAATCTACAGCTCAAGTTGAGTACATATTGACCATTATCATTATTATAACCGATCCAAGAAGTAAACCATTTCTTAGGAAAGTAGAACATTATATAATCTGGAAAAGAAACAGGCTCACTTAAATATAGCTGAACAGAATGCATTTCTCACACGATATGCTTCCGAGGAGGTGTTTCAGGGCAACTTTGATTGCGGATTGTTCAAGAAATGTCCTGAAACAACCAGCACAATTTGTGTTCCTGTGAGACTTTAGCTTACGAGAGGTATATTGCTTTTGACAGCATCGGCTTAAAATAAACAAAAATTTCAAAGTGTATTTGTTATGGGAATATAATATTTGGGAAAACATACGGCATAATGAATTATACAACGGTACAGATTGAAGTGCATCCGGAGGAATGTGTGTTGGAAAAGACAAGGCAAGACAAAATATATGGACAGAGTTAAATTAATTATATATGTAAATTATTCCGATCCATATAAATCTGAACCACTTCAATAGCCCATAACTTCTAAACCGATTGAGAGATTACATTACACTGTTTATATTTCAGAGAAAATGCTGGATGTGTCCTCCACCAGCATCTACACATGTTTACGCTCGTCTCACCATATCCTCTGAAGTTTTACTGAGATGATATTGAATTAAGAGAAGGTTATTTCCAGTAAGATGGGGCAACGTGTCATACATCTAATGACACCATGGAATTTGTAACCACTTTCTTTGATAATCGAATAATCTCAAAAAGTGTGTGGCCCGCAGATCTCCTGACCTAAACTCAGTAGATTTGTTCTTGTGGGGGTATCTAAAAAATAGAGTGTACAAAAATAGGCCACGGATAATTGATGTTTTCAAGGAATCCATTCGAACCGAAATAAGTAACATTGGCAAGGATACTCTTTGTAAAACTTCAGAGAATATGGTGAGACGAGTGCAAACATGTATAGATGCTGGTGGAGTACACTTCCAACATTTTCTCTGAGATGTAAATAGTGTAATGTAATTTTATTCTTATTCACTTCATGGCATAGGCAATCAAGATCCTGTTCCACCTTCGAAGTCCTTCAACCATCGTTTCCTGGATCTGCCCACCGATCTCCTACCCTTAGGATGATACTGTAATATTTGTTTTGTAAGTCTATTATCTGGCATTCTTTCAACATGTTCCTTTCATTTTTGTTTGATACGTTAGAGAATGTTGAATAAATTAACGATATTAAAATAGTTGGATGGGCAATGGGATTTTAGTATGTACTTATTTTCATAAGGCTTTTACATGATTCCATCAGTCGAATGAGGAGTGTGTGTGTGAACCTCACAAGGAGCACTGTCAAAGATTTCATGCAAAACAATTGCAGAAAAATGAACAATGCCAATAGTAAAACTATAGCCAGAGTAATATAAATCAGCTACATGTTTGTACTAGTGTTTGCAATCGTATTTGTTTGTATTTGCACATTCTGCTCATTTTCATTAATAATAATAAGACTTTACACTTGTAGTTTTGATTTTGTTTCATAAAATAGTAACGTTTCGTAAGTCTCGAGCACTCAATCCATTAATAGAAGTATTGGATGCTATAATTGCTATGGAAACAATTGAAGCCCTTCTCTTAAAATCTGAGGAAATTTAATTGGCGTTTCGAGCATAATAAACACTTTCTGACTTATCGTAATTTAAGAGCAATTTTAAAGTACATGCATCAATCATTAGATACATTCCAACAATTTCTGCTAGATTTCAATTGGGCCGAAGTTTGGTTGCAGTGTTAGTTAAAGAAAGTTTTTGTTTTACATTCAACTGGGTAATTCCTAACATTCTAATATATTACCTCTACCATAAACATTTCTGTACTTGATGTTCAGAATGAAAGAGTGTGGAATACATGGCATTTATAGGAATGTAAAGTTTGAAGTGACATCCGGAAAATAACATATACATAACTAAAATATAATAATTCAGCCCTTAATTCGAGTTTAGTAAGGAAACAAGTGCCATTAAGAAACAGTTTACCTTTTAAAATGGCAGCTGCAAAACAGATACAATGGAATTTGGAAGACATAATTTGTAATCACTGAGTGAGTTGACATGAAAAAGAATATTAATTTATTGTGTGATACATTTGTTTAGATTTTTCAATTTATTTGGACATTACTGTTGTTATAATAATATTATTGTTAATCTTCTTTCCACACACATGATCGGAATGCTCCCCACACTTTTTTTAACATAAAACAAATTTTCCTGTGCAAAATATTTTCTCTAACATTTTCAATCTTTACACTAAGTACCTGCTGTTTAGTTGTTTAAATAGTTTATTATTCTGGAGAGTTTTTAAAACCCAATTCTGCGGAATGTTGGCATACGTAACTTAAGGGCACTAAACATTTGAATGACACGTTTGTCAGACCAATATTTAAAAGAATTTGGCTTTTATTAAGTATTTTCTGTAATTTATGGTTGTACATTTTACTTAATATACAAAGCATAATTATTAAAACACTGTTAGAGTACAATCATTACATAGTTTTGAAACTCTATATCACCACCAACTCCATACAACCCACTATCATTTTACAATGTTTCTTCGTACTCTACAATACAAATTTTTATATCTACAAATTACTGTTTGTGTTTCAATATAACATGAGAATCTTATGTAAGACTTACATTAAAATCTTCTCTCTGTCAGCATTTCATCCTTGAAGGTCGTTTGGCACAGTTCTTCTGGTTTCTGAAATCAAAATTTTAATTTTAATGAAACTGCTCACAGATTTATATTAAAATAGATGGATATTTGAAGCTTTAAATCAAGCAAACAAAAACAGAAATATACAAAATAAATAGGGTTATTAATACATCTACATATTAATTAATTTAAAATATAAATATTTTCTATAAATAAAATTACCACATTTCTTTAATTTAGAAACAGGTGTAATATTTCAACTATAAAGTTTGAAGGTAAAGCACAAAACTTAAAATATAAAAGCACAAAAATATATGTCCTCTGTATTAGTAGACATATTATAATTTTTATATATAAAATCCAGGTCTTCTACATAGGTTAGGGTTTATGTTTTATCTAGTGAAAGTAAAGAGTGCTAATGCATATAAAGAAGAAAATTCTTAAAATTCTGAGAAGTTAAGAGGGACGTTAATTAAGTTAGTCCACAGAGTGCGATTAAATTGCGAATCGTTGTGAGGAAGCGTGGAAAATGTGTATAAAACTGTAGCATAACTTATAGAAACATCTAATAATAAAAAATAAAAATAAAATATTTCATTAGGAAATTCGGATAAGAATTAATTCTGAATGGGAAAATATTTAGGATATAATGTCATATAATGGACAATTTTATATATATCAAACTCAAAACGAAGATTAAAGCAATAAACAGGGAATAATGAATAAAGTTTGACTTGTTTCTTTATTCACTCTTTCGATTTTTTTTTTTTTTTTTTTTTTTTTTTTTTTTTTTTTTTTTTTTTTTTTTTTTTTTTTTTTGCTGTCATGAAATGTGTATGTGGTTAACTTCTGAACAATGATATCCAAATATTACTCAGACCTCAAGAGTTTATGCTTCTATTTCCATGATAAATATTTGGCAAGAGTCTCAGGGGAGAAATATTTAAGTTCCAAACAAATATAAAATTTGTAGCACAAGAATTTACTTATCTTAAAAGAAAATGATGAAAAATTTAAAAAGTTGTAACTCTTTTTCACATAAATTTGCTGTTTTAATTGTTTTATTTATAGATTAATAAATATACCCACGAATAAAGAGGAATTTAATAAAAATATAAATATATTATTAATACTTCTTTAATTAATGGTTTATAAAAAAAACAAATTGACAAACTTAAATATAAAAAACTGTAAATGATGTTTCTATCCTAAAAGAATAAAAGACTATTATAATTTCAAAAACTTTACTTACCATCCTTGGGTTAGAAAACATTTTCAAACAAATTTTAAAGTGTATGGTATAAATTTAGTTAGTCAAAATAAATATAGTATTAAAAATTAACATTTCACTAAAGGAGGTAAAATGCCTAATAATAAAAAGTCTGGTATTTATCAATTTAATTGTTTAGATTGTGATAACGTTTTCATCAGAAAGACAAAACGTAATTTGGAAACCAGAGCGAAATAAAATTTTGCTAACATTAAGTCTAAACAAACTGATAAATCGGCCTAGCAGATCATTTTTGGTCATTTAGCTATGAAATAAATCCTGAAGTTAAAGTATTAATACGATTAAATGGTCCAATAGATTTAATGTTGTGAGAAAAAGCTTTTATTTTAAGAAGTAACATTGCGTAATAAATTTTTAAATACCAGCAGTTGATTCTGTTTATAAGTTTACTTCATATTCAGATGTTGTTAGTACTGGCAAACACATAGTGACCTATAATGATTGTAACATACACAGCGAGATAGTTTGAGCTGATGATGTGAATGAGATTTCACGAAATCGGGATTCTCGTCAATTAATAAGAACATGTTCATCATTTTCTTTTAAGATAGGAGAAGTTTTATGATACAAATTATTATCTTTGTATAGTATTTGTTGCTTTACTGTGACTAGCTTCTTATTTTCAGTATTTAATAATACGCTCATTTTTCTGCTCCATTTGCTTTGCTTTTATTCTTTTTCCATAGGAGAAAACGTCTGATCTTTATACATCCCTTAAAAGAATTAAACAAAAATTTCACGCCTTTCGCAATGGTAGAAACCTACCGCCTAAAATTTTGACGTTTATTTCCAAAACTAATGTTTTCTTTTTCTAAATTCAGTGTTATTGTTACTTTTGGTGGCGAAAGAAAGCAAGAAACCAGTGAATATTGTCAATAATATTAATCAATCGCGACCAATGCCCTGATCATTTAGAAGCCTTTGAACTTTGAATATTTATTTATACATTTCTAAATAAACAATTGAAATAAGTATTAATTATACTCTGTTCTTTGGTGCTGCAGAACTTTAGAAACTAGGCGTGCATTATTGTACACTTACGGAAGGCTGTATTGTTGTCTGATAGTATTATATAAAGAAAATTAACAAAAGATCCCTCTGTGACAAATTATAGTGATGTTAGATATATATCCCTTAATTTGAAGTCGGAATAAAGAAAAATATATGCAATGCCGCGCAATATCGAGCTTCCTGCAGCCTGTGAAAAAGCAATATTACGTAATGTCTCTGATGCCATGAAAAATTAGTTTCTCTTATAACAATATACTTTGATTAATGACAGATCCAAGAAAACAATCAGATGAGCTGCATTCTCTACTGAACTTTTCTACAATAAAGAATGATCATTAAATTTTTACGGTCATAATTTTTCGCACTAAAATTCAACCTTATTACATTCTGTTAGCCTAATATGAAACAAACACGCCGTAGTAGTTTAATTGTTAGTACTCCTGGTTCCCGCCTGAGAGAACCAGGTAAGTTCAGACATGTTCAGTATCTCCTACCGCTGCAATGGAGGTAACATGCAGTTTAAGTTGATGTTAGAGGAAAATCCGGAGTTTCTTTGAAACGTAATCACTGCTGATGAAACTTGGCTACATCATTTTGATCCTGAGAGCAAACAGCAAAGCTCAGTGTGTAAATCTCCTTCATCACCAAACCCCCCAAAAAGCAAAAGTGGTTGCTTCTGCTGGGAAAGTTATGGTCCTCTCATTCATTTATGTTCATAGAATGGTTTATGAGCATCTTGTACCTGCACACACACCAGTAACTGGACAATATTACAGGGATATAATGAAAACATTGCAAGTCCATATCAGGCGCAAAAGAGCACATTTCCGTGAAACAGGCTGGATGCTGCACCACGATAATGCGCGGCCGCATGTTGTCATTGTTGTTGCTGAATATCTTGCAAAAATCAACGTGAAGTACATCCCTCACCCTCCCTATAGTCCTGATTTAGCCCCAAGTGACATTTTTCTATTCCCTAACTTGAAGAAACGTCTTCGTGGGAGGCATTATCCATCATCAGAAGCAGTGGTGAAGGCTGCGGAGGCGATTTTTAAGCATATCTCAAAAAATGGTTTCCAGCATGTCTTTGAAGACTGGCAGAAAGACTGGGATAAGTACATTGCCTTCAGAGGAGACTATTTTGTGAAAAGCCATCAGAATTATGGGGATGAGTGAAGGAACGTTGTCAAAAAAGCTGTGATCATTTTTTATTGAACAGCCTCGTACTAATAGCAGCATTTGTTCCGTACTTCATATTATTCGAGAGAGAAGTTTTTATAAACATTTTGTTACAACCCTGCCAAAATCTATATGCTGCATTGCTTGTTTTAATTATTCCAAGAATACATTTATTATGAAACAATGCATTAAAGATATCTTCTATATTTTTTCTGTCTTGAACTAAAGTAATTAAAATTTACCTAAGACTTATTCTACGCTTTGGTGGAATATTTGTTTTTAAGACGTAATGATTAAGGGAAGAAAACCTAAAATTGTTTCTGACGGAATCTAAAATAAAAGACAAACGACACGTACTGTAGAAGAAAAACTTATTATTTATTATTTTCTTGATAATTACCTTGTAATAACGTATTTTTGGATGAAATTCAACAGCTTTAGGTAGTTTTTCATCCATATCGTGTTTATACATATATGTGAAACAGTCATTTTATCTGCTTCATAACATTAATGCAATTAATTTATAATGATAACGTCGCAGAACTGAAATATGGATTTCACAGCCAAGAATGAGAAACATAGCAGAGTATTTTAGGCCAGAAAGAATCATTGAATAAGTTGTGAGGAATTGAGGTAGGCGTAGATGAAATTTCTAAGTCAAGCATATTTTTTTGCTATATTTTTGCAAATGTCACATTTGTTCTACTACAATAACGGTTTTAATATTTATTACCTAAAAATTCAGGACTTTTACACAATTAAAAAATATTTCACCAACCACACATGAAATTGGCAGGTATAATTTTATTTAACATTCCAACTCTTTCATAAAAAATGTTTAAACTTTAAATATGTTTTAAGGACTTGGCCCTTAGAGGTTTAATGAGTTATTTTATATATTTAACACCTTAAAGTTGCAGTTAAACGTTTGCAATATTTGTGAGTTTATTTTCTGTGAATTTAATTTACCAATTTGAAAAACATTGGTTATAAATTATATCCTGTAAAACATATTTAATTCCCCAAAGGGTAAGAAATAGCAAAGGCAAACACTGCAAGTAAATGCACGTTATTTTTGTCATTGAAATTGTCACGTGTTAGAGAAAAAAACATTATATATCCGAGTCTAAATGTTAAAGGTATATTTTTGACAACAGCTAAAGTGTATTTTTCTGGTATGTTTGGCAGAATTTGAGGTATGTGTAAGCTTAATGGTACACACTTCATTTAGGACTGATTACATTGTAAAATTACCAAAACGCATCTTGGAAACGTGCGTAGAGAAGAACATACGCACTTTCCAATGTTACAAAGAAGTAATTTAGACTGCTTCAAAACGAAATATGATAACCAGATCCCAGACCGTGATACACTTGGCGCAACACGCCCGTAGAGTTACGTTTGAAGGACAGAGGATGCTGAATATTCTACTCCCGAAAGTTACCATTGCGAAATAACATAATTCCTTTGAAAAAGCATCTGAGCACCATAAAGATATTATTTATGCAGCTTATTTAAGTTTCATTCTGTTAAAGCATTCATTTGTGTGTTTGCTTTGCTTTCTTTGCCCTTAATTCCGCCTGGCAAGTGTAATCTGTAAGCCAGCTTTTGAGCTTAGCATATGAAAGGCTCAGCCCTGCGCATTTAAAAACACATTAGCCTTAAGATATCCTTCCCCTATCCACGGCTCTCAAAGGAATATTCACATAAAACCTCGTTCCTATAAAAATACTGCCCTGCCTGATACTTTCTCTGGGGTAATTTGGAAAATTCTCGTGCTCTATAGGGTTGTAAAGTAAGACGCAGTTAGGGGATGTATCTGTAGTCAAGCTAATGAGAAGCACTGAAAATAATTTCCTAGAAGTTAATTCTACACAACCTGTTTAAGGGAATGCAGCAGCGAAATTGGCTAAAAATATGGGAAAAAATATTTTTGTTTTGTTTTTGCGCTAATAAAATACTTTAAAACTTATAGTATCATAATTCAACTAAATTTATGAGTTTCAGGCATTCAAGTACCCTCACATGACAATATAAATGCCCGTGTGCACGTGCATGCCGGCCCTTGGATTCACAAAATTCTGTCATTTGAGTTCGATTGAATGTACTAAATTAATACATTTGAAATTAGCGAGCAAAGTTTCTGGTGGAATTTTGTGTGTTGGTGTGATGATTATTTCTTACAATATGTGGCACCATGGAAACAAAACACTGGCTACAAACACTGAAAGCAAATAATGTTTATATTTTTGCTTTCGTGTGAGTTTCTAACGGTCTTGATTTTCTTGTGTTTCTCTAAACTACATATTGTTTATATATAATTGGTGAGTTTTGTTGTGCCATTTGACTTTTATAAAGATATTTATACATCAAAACGTGCATATAACTGTTATATAGGTTATAGGTTAAGCATTCTTTGAAACAACTGACTTTCTGTTGACTGTGTACATAGTTAGGATCATGAATAGGCTAAACGATACATGGGAAGTAACACCTAAACATAACAAAACAATGGGAACATGCTTGAGGCCTAATGTGGTAAGAAAATTAATGCCTTTGCACCAAAGACTGGCATCAGATGAAATACTAAGTAGATGTACAGTGGGTGAGACACAAAATGCAAAAGAAAGTTTACATAACATGATATGGCATAATTGCCCAAAAGAAATATTTGCTATGAAATCAACCATCAGTGAATTCAGTTTTGGTTGCCCTTCCTCACTCAAGCTGCAGTCAGACATAATGGATACAGACTTCACCAGCATCTCTAAAAATTAGCCAAGGGAAGGACCAATTACGCTTACTTCATTCAGCAATTTTTGGGAAAGTAACTTCTAAGACATCCAGAAGGAAACTGAAATTGAATAAAATTGCTGCAGAAGAGAGAAGGAAGGGGCAAGAGGGTCCAACTTATCTATTTGAGGGTTTTAGTCTGCTTTAAGGCATGTAGCTGAGAAGGAAAATGTTTTGGATTTTAAAATTTCAACATTTTTTGTCATTCAGAATATTCCACACAATGCAGTTTTGAATCAGTACCTCTAAAATTTTAAACACATGTTCTTAGAAAGCAAGCAAAGGTTTCTATAATAGGAACTTTTAATATTCATTATATTTTTAAAGTTATTGATATAAAAATTCGAAGGTTTAGTCATTTTTTGGCTTATTTTTGCTACATACCTAATTTTTTTCTCTGTAACTAGAGGCAGTATAAGAAATTCATGTGATAAATATTTTGTTCATAACCATCTGAATATTTTTAGAAATAGAAAAATTAAAATTTTGAAATTTTTCATCACGTGGAGTGGTTTGAATTTTGCCCAAATTTTAAATTTCACAACTTAATTACTCAAAAACCATTGAAGATATAAAAATCAAAATTATAATTCTGTGTCCACTATGCGTCAGAACTAAGTAGTAAAAAATCCAGCAAGATTGGTTGAAAATTGCTGGATTTGTGGTTTTCGGTGCTGCATCCCCTTAAGGGGAAAAATTGCATTATATTACGTTCATACCAGTATTTTCAGTATTCGTGAACAATTAAATCTAGAGGAACTAAATAGCGTAGTTAAAAACATAAAGAAAATCAAGGTTGCACTTAGAAAAAATATCAAACAATAGATTATCTAAAATATTTATAAATTATAAGTCACAAGGAATCCAGGAAGACCCAAGAAGCAATGGAATCAACAATGTGAAGCCGGAAAGGCTGAAGCCCAAACCGTTATGAAGAATAGTTCCTCTAATGTCATTTCATTAATATTCTTACCTTATATGAATCAAGACAAGGCTTCCATAGACATCGAGATATACAGGAGGTAATTCCACAGTCAGTTTGTTAGGTGATGGCTTTGAAATCCCGTACTCTTTGTATGGCCATCTGTTAGTCTCACAAAAACTCGGGAATGCTTCAACCGATTTCCGTAATTTTGATTTTGAAACATTTCTGTAAGTCCAAGGAAGTTTTAAAATGATGAGAAAAAACCCTGAAGTGATAATTAACCGGGTTATTAACTAAATATAAAATTACACATTCAAACCTTTACGGAACACATATCTACACCTTCCTTTATTTTCGACAAACAAAAGCATTACAATCTATAAAAGATATGCCACTTTTTGCCAAAAGCTTCAAAGATACTTCACTTACCATATATTACTATTAAATAACGTTTGTCGTTTGTTATCACGACTGAAATTTGTTATGCAGCCTAACCTTTCGAAGATGAGACAAAAAATTAACTTCTGAACGCACTAAAACACTATAAATATTTGCCCACCGTCAATTGGTGTCAAATATTGGTGAATCCTTGGATGCCGTCTTGACAATTTTTGCTTATGGATTTGTGAATTAAATGGACATAACATTAAATGAATTGCTTTGTGACTTTGCGAACTTCCGCGGAAACGTTTTATTATGCCAAGGGGAAGACACCCTGGCTTAGCTCGTAGAATTCAATCAAATGTGCGACGATTTACGTCACGTGCTGACCGCACTGAGCAGCAAGACGCAGTAAATGCTAAAATAAGACCTGAAGCTTTCCTGGCGACGAATACGCTCACCTTCTTCTCGGACTGCCAGCCAGGTGAAAAGATGATTAGACATTAAGAAGCAAAGATCAATACAGCTTGAGAATCAAGTTAAGTAGTTTCATTTCTTTGACACAATTTTCTATATTCACGTCATCTTCTGACCTGGCATTTCATTTACTGAAAACAGTCTTTTGTTCCGTAATGCGAATTTTGATAGTGTTTTGTATTTGTTTATTGTTGTATCATATCCAGTATTACATTTTTGGTTATAACATTTTATAAATATCCTGATGATGGGAGAGATGTACACTCCCGAAACGTTGAAACCAAAATGCGTACTGGAATAGTTGTATTTAATGATATTTAATTACAAAATAGAGTTAGACAATTGATGAATTTGCGTCATGTTACAAGGGCCTAACGGGTAAACACAGGCCATAACTGCTCGTAATTTTTAAAATATGTATACACATATTTTAAGCATTAAAGGCTTTTAAATTCCCAAAATATTTTCGTTTACTTAAGTTTATCTATAGGATACATTAAACTTTAAGGTGAATTTAATTCATATAGTATAGGTATATCCTATTAAGGATTCTAAAGTGCAGATAAAACTTATAAATAAATTCAAATAATTCTAAAAACTAGTTTAATAAGAATTTACTTAAGTTGTAAAATGCTTTGTTCAAATATTAGTATGACATATTAAGATTTGGGGAGTATATGTCCAAAATAAATATTTTTAATGGAAATATATTGTAAATTTTGAGGATCATGTGCATTCAGTTATTTCTTGTAATTTCTTATTTCTTGTAATCTCCGGATGTCAGATTTACCTTAATATCCAGACAGATAAATTGCAAATAAATTTATGGAATTTTTAATCTAGTATTAAAATCGATGCATTACGTAGGTATGGTGAAACTGCTTTATTTGCAATTATAAAATGGCTGAATATTTAGTTCGTTCAAGGAAATGTTAGGCGTAAAATTTAACAGGCCTAGTACTTGAAAGTAAGTTGAAAATAACATAGCTAATAAAATGAATATAAAATATGTTAATTATAAAATAACGTGCATTTATTCACGAACTAAATCCGAATACTTTATTTTTGCAAAATCTTTGGGATACGTAAAAAGAAAAGAAGTTCGATGTCAACAGTACTGCCGTTAAGACAACTAAAACGCAATATATTTTAATTCTAGTACTCCAGTGCGAGATAGATATCTTTCTCCTAACATTATGTTTGTCTAAATATAGTTTAATGCAGATATTTGTTTACTTTTCCAGTGTAAGATAAAAGCATAGGAATGACAAATGAAGGCCATACAAGGAAAAGTTAGTCTCGCACGTTTTGTCGCATTTCATTTGTTGACAAAGCTCTTCGAATAATTTGTCATAAAGGACAGAGATTGGAGATACTGAATTCCGAGAATATGTAATAAGCTATGTTTCTGCTTATTTGTACACGATTGCAAATATTGGTAAAATTCACAATGTATCCTGTTAAGTAGGTTATATTGATACCTGCCAGTTCATATACCAATGTAGGAGAAATACTGCCATTATTAGGGTTTAATGTCTTTGTTTATTAAATTTCAAATCTGAACATTTGTGAGAAATAAATGAAGATACACTTAGTTAAACTAACTACCTAAGATATAACCAGAAGAGATATTGGATCAATTCATATAACACGACTAGTTATTTTTGTGGTTTTCACAAGGATTCTTGGAGCAGAGAATCAGGAATTGCTTTCTTAATTTATAATCAATCTTTATTGTATTTAGTTATATCATTATTTGCACTCAAAAGCGTTAAATTGTCAATATATTTCTTTAATATAAATAAAAAACTATATTAGTTCCAATCATTTTTGACCTAATAATAGGATATATTCAGTAACCGTAAACAAAATAGTCATTCTATAAACATTTGAACTGATATGGATACTGAAACAAATGAAGAGTTAAAAGGAAGATGAAGAAACGGTGTACAATAATATTACCCAATAAGTTTTGAGCTAGAATGGATATTTCAACAATACATAACAATAGTATGAGAACAACTAACAGTGGCTCCACGTGTGGAATTAAGAGTCCAAGAAAAAATAGTGTCTTCTTGTGATTGGTAAACTTACAAAAATTTATGGCATCTGCATTCCCTTCTTTACAAACTAATCTAAAAGCTTTTACCCATATACGAGTATATTTCCGGTTGGATAAATTGAGAAAAGAAATAAAGCATATGATGAGGTGAATAGTGGAAAACTATGTGAGATACTCTATCATTACCACATAGAACACAACTTAACAAATGTCATTAAATTTTTGTGCCACAATAAAATATCCGTAACAGCTAATAGTTGCGAAGGAAAAATAAATGTCCTTAAAATAAACAAAGTGTTTGGACTGTTACCTCTGATATTTGTAATTCAAATGAATTATATTTTAGAAAAACGGTTTGAGAAAGATCTGAAAGCTATTGACCCAAACAAAGAGAAGCAAATAAAAATAATTTTCGCTGATAATCAGATGTTGTTAGCAGATTCTGAAGATGACACTGGGCAAGGAATAACAATGCAGCACTACATGAATACATTTGTAATAATTTTGGGTTTATAAAAACGAATATGGCAATGAAAAATTTTTCTTAGTTGTACTTTCTGTGATATACATTAGGTAGAAATATTTTATATTAACGGATTAAAATAAAAAATATACTTTAATTATATATGCTAATAGCATTAAAAGTGCATTTGATTTTTAAAACGGTAGTTATAATCTAAGAGTTCTAAATTGCTGGAAGAATACCTCGCAGATGGCCGTGCCTGCAAAGAATCATAGCAAAATAATACTACACACTGTACTAGAGGCGTCAGATTGCATTTCTGTGAGCAAAATGTCATTTTACCACAAATATAAACAATTATTCACCATACTTACACATTTTCATGGCATTTCTTACAAATTTTACACTAAAAATTCCCTCAAATCAGCAATTCCACATTAATTCAAGCGCAAATATATAAAACACACAGTCATAGAAACCGCATCAATGTTTATAACTAACAAACAGCTGAAGAGTATTTGTATTTTGTTATTTGACAGGTGTACCAACACACAAATACATTTTCCCCCAAATTGAAAATATTAACACCAAAAACTGAAATATCACTTTATCTCAAAAGCAAGAGCTAATCTGTCATTTTTATGATAAATTTTTAATTCAGCAGATAGAAATACACATGAATTGACTATTTTTGAACCCGAAGCACTTTCGTTGTTGGCCAGTGTAATTTACCTACAAAGGTCGGCGAATGTCTTGAAATAATGAAAGTATATGATATGAAAATATCATAATAGGAAACTAAAGTGATGGCAGTATATGATAACAATGGAATGCAAGTGAAAATAGTAATAGAAAATAAAATATCATAACAGACATCCACTTTTAATTACTTGATATGTTGAATTCTTACGGGACGAATGAATGAAAATTTGGAAGCGAATATAATAAAATATATCAAACTGAATGGATGCTTTAAGAAACATTTTGGAAGAAATGTAAGAACGGAAACAAAGCCTGAGACTGCATAATGTAGTATGTAAGCCAGTCTGAAAATATGTGAGTGAAACCTAGAGGTAGAGAACTAAAGATAAAAGACAGCACAAATGTACTTTATGCGCTATTAGTTGAGGAAGACTAGAAGAGGGAGAATAGAAATCAGGATATCAGAACGCAGTTAATGAAATATGTGACCACAAGTAGCGATGGAAAGAACATGTAATGAGAATGTACATTACCCAGGCTAGCTGTGTATTATCAACCTAAAGGAAGAAGAGACATTGGACGACCAAGAAAACGTTGAAGTAACCAACATAACTGATATGGAAATAGCCTCGCATCGGCCTAAACCTTGGTGCGAAGAATAGTGCAGTAAACTTCACTACCATTAAAATATTTTACAAACTGGTCCTATATGATGAATTTGACATTTCATACTGTTTGCGTGTTCAAAACTTTGGGGAGACCATTAAAAAATTCAAACAAATTCAGGGAATATCTAAAAAATGTTTCATTCTATAAAAAATAAATTTGACATAAATCGTATGATTTTGTTTATATATTACAAGTTTACCAGTTATACAAAAGTAATATACAATAAAGAATTCCGAGGGAATTCTCAGAAAATACAAGATAAACATTTTATTTTAGAAGTGGCAATTTTCCGGAAATAAATATTCTGAGTCCCGTGGAATGGAAAACCATATTTTGAAAAAGGCCCATATATGTACGTCTACAAATTTTTGCGTATGTACGTAACAATTCGAAAAATTAAATAAATATTAGATTTGATATTCAACTTTAACATCGTCCAAATAAGCACAGAGCTGTCTAACAAAATCACCCCAATTTAAACTTCGTTTCTATGGAACACTTTCAGAAAATTTTCTTTCAAAAAACTGTTTGAAACAATACATTGGTGCTATTTCCATGACAAGTAAAATTAGTTACTTGAATTTTCAGATATAATAACCTAGAATTTTATAAATTTGTGTAACTGTCGAACCTTAATCGAAGACACATTAAATATAATAAGATATTTTATAATGATGCAACTTATTTTGGAAATTATAGCACATTCATAATTTATACATTATTAAAACTTCAAATTTGTTCAATATTTTCTTCACAACACTGCAAGGAAACAGTTGAATTTGTCAGCAAACTGCATTCAATTGTTAAACATTTGAATATCATTGATTCATTTTATCATTAACGAAATGCGTTATATAGCTGTTTCTGTAATTTTTATTCAAGTTTTAACGAGGTAAGTTCAAAAAGAGAGTTAAATAGGAGTAATTTTTACACCACTAATATAGTTTAGAGGTTTATAACACTATAACAGCGAATATATCAAAATAAACCTCGTCAAAATGTAAGGATAACTCTAGTAGGAGATTTAAAAGTTCTTTTTAACTTTATTTAACAACAAATTTGGTACAAGTAAGGCAAGTGTTTTAACGTTATAATTAAACTAATATGGAAATAAAATGGGCACACTGTAAATATGAAGCTCAAAGGTGTATATACGCTTACAGTTTTCTCCTAATTTAGGATAAATATATAGAAATAAAACCTATTTGAAACCTAATCCTATATTGAGGACCTAAAATGTAGCATGCAAATTCGATCACTGCCATAAAACTGAAATACTCGTCCTACATGTTCCTCTCGTGGGCCTTCTTTATCATTATCGAAGAGATGAAAGATACAAATTAAACCTGTAACTTCCTAGAAGAGTAGGTAGTCATATATCTATATGAAGAAAGGTCGCATTGTACGTATTTCCTTTGTTTGCAAAGTTCTTTGAGCGTTTGCAGGACAATGATTAGAAAAGGCCAGGGTTTCCTGAAAGATGTAATAAAGGACATTTCAGTTATATTTGAGCACACCTAAAAGCAAGGTAATTCATATTTTATCCAGAACATGCTACGCATACTGTGAACACATATGTTACTGATAATATTAATTTTGGAAAGGTATTAAAATTACTATACCCAAGTCCTAATAATTCTCAGATATAGAAACAGAAAAGTTACAGTTTATAACTTTTAAATATTGAAACTTAATTTGGTATATCGACATTTATATCATACTAAAACATAGCAAATGAATAAGTAAATATTTTGTCTTCGGTTGTCGCCAAGTTATCGCGAATCAGTTGTTTATATTTTACTAATTTTAGCTCATTTCCCTTGGTAGCCTTTCAATTTTTTCCTTATTTTAATTCTTGATATTACTTTCTTTTATTTGGAACATCACAAAGTGTTGATATGTTCGGACATTAAGGTTGGGCGTTAAATATAATTGACTGAGAATGTTTGGCATTTTATTGTCCGTTGTTAAGACACACCAACACTTAATATCCCAAAAGCGGCATTAATATTTCTGTTATAAAATGATCATTTAGTTTATAACTTACATTTTTTCGATACTGGTTCATTAAATATCCAGAAGAATTATCACAGCTACATAAATAGTTTCTTTGCTTTATTTTCACTTTATTTCTTTTTTGTTTGCATTATCTTGGGTTGTGAACTTCCTAATTTACAGCTATTGTGCATAATTTTAAGTTAAGTTTGTTTCTTCCAATCTTTTGTTCTCTTATTTATTCAACATATATAATTTGTCTCCTTAAAAACATAACTTTTAATGGAATAAACTATATATAATATATAGTGTGATCCTTGTGTACCTGAACCACTTGGGACAGGAATTCTTTATTCGTAGTTCATTTGTCTCCGTCTTCATCAGCCACACGTTCGGGCGCAATTTGGTGCGGGATTTTTATGTTTGAGATGGGATGCACGTTGACTTTTCGAAGACCCACGTCGAGAAGCCTGATATAACGGGGTTAATTCGTTGTATTTTGAGTTTTTTCTTGATAATTGTGTTTGATTAAATAAGAGTCACAAGAATCTAAGTTTCAGGCGTGGTTCGGAATAAAGATTCGGAGAAGTCAAATTTTGTAACAATTTAATTGTATTATCTGAATTACACTTTACTTGAACTTCCTTTCCCAGTCACTTTCAGGTTACTTGCAACATATCGATAAATTCTTACTTCGTTATATTAAAAAGTTCGTTGTTCCTATCTTAATTTTGTGATTGGCCGATTTAATTCCACGTCACAACATTACGTCATACAATTATTACTACGGCCAATCACAAAATTTCATATATTTTTTACTTGTTTAAATTACGAAATAGATTTACATAATCATTCTTTTTTTAAATGTATAAACGTTTCATACCTTTTCTAAATATAACTCAAAACTACTGTTACACACTTCAATAGCTCATAAAGTTTGAAGCAATAATAGGACACATGTGAAACTTTGGGAGAGTATAATACACAATTGGGAGATCACATTACACTATTTACATCTCAGAGAAAATGTTGGAAGTGTTCTCCAGCAGCATCTATACATGTTTGTACTCGTCTCACCATATTCTCTGAAGTTTTACAGAGAGTATCCTCGACAATGTTTGAATGGATTCGTTGAGAACATCAATTGTCCGTGGCCTATTCTTGTGCACTCTATATTTAGATAACCTCACAAGAAAAATTCCGGTGTGTTTAGGTCAGGGGACCTGGAGGACTACAGACCTTTTGAGATTATTCCATTATCAAAGAAACTGGATGCAAGTTTTATGGTGTCATTAGATGTATGGCATGTTGCTGCATCTTGCTGGAAATAACCTCTCAGTTCGGTATCATCCAGCTGGTCCACAAATGTCTTGAAGATACCCATATAAGTTTCAGCGTCTACAGTCATATCAAATAATATGGGATCAAGGATCCATAGATGCTGTTTGAGGATACTTCCAACATTTTCTGTGAGATGTAAATGGTGTAATGTAATCTCCCAATTGTGTATTATATCTTCATAAAGTTGCACATGTGTCCTATTATTGGTTCAGGTTTATATGGATCTCACTATATTTTAACCAAAATTTCGCTCTGAGCCTTGTGACGAAAAATTACTCAGAAATTATGACAACGTCAAAGAGCCTACAGTTTTCAAAATTTCTGTTAGCATTAACTTAAAAACGTGTATATCATATGATTGTATTAATTTTCTACACCGAAAGACATACCTTGAAAACATTAACCTGTATTTTGTTTAATTATTCGTAATTTTTAAATCTAAAATTCTTTTGTCTGTATTTTATAAAATACCACTTGCTCAAAATTTAATATTTTCCCTTGCTGTACGTATAATATGATACATCATTTGTTTTTTAACTTTACTAAAACGTCCAAACTTTCATATGACACAGTCTTATAAATAATTATTTAAGCTTATTTGAATTGAAGTAGGTGTTACATTGTAAGCGATAAAGAAAGTCAAGAAGTAACAAATATTTATATAGAAAAGAGGCTGAAGGGTTTACGAAAACCAAATTTACAATTTTAATATCCGGTTGATTTAATAAGTAGACAGAAATTATAAATATACTAGTTTATATAAGGGGGCGACTTAAGGAAATATCGGCTTATAAATATTTTTGGGAAAATTCTGCCACGAAGGAATCGTTTCAATGAAACAAAAGGAGAAGAAATATACCTTTCTTAGATATTATTTAACCGTGTACAAGATATATAATATTCTGAAGCTATTATTTTGGAAGGATTATGATGAGGCGATCACCGACTGGATTATCCTGAAGCCCCAGTTTGGAAAGCCATCTCGAAGTGAAATTTTATTTGCGATGATGGTGTTTGAAGATTTTAAGATGATGCATTTATCACCTTTGGTGACCATGAGAAATTATTTCAACTTTTTGAGAATGAATAATACTTTTCTTGTTCAAAGATGGAAATTCAATTCCTCATAAACATTTTTAAACTCTTTGATACAATTCCAAATTCTATTAATGTAGTCCTTTTTCAAACAGCGGTTGATGCTACGATGTTTTCTTGCGCACACGCTACTTATGTATCTTTGATGCACACACAAAATTGTTTCTGCACACACTCGGAGAGACAAATATATGTCTTACCTCTTAGACTTTCAAAAGCAGAAGGAAAAAATATTTTAAAACATTTAACAACATCTTATTATTATACAAATAAAAATATTTGTTAATGAATCTCCAATTATCTTATTTTTATTAGGCATTTTATCTTTTGTAGAGTTTGTAATAAATTTTTAATACTATATTTATTTTGAGGAACTAAAGTTATACAACTTCTTTAAAAATAAAGATATTATTAATAAATATACCCCTGAATAAAGAAGAATTTAATAAATGATATAAACATATTATTAATACTCCTTTAGTTAATGGTTTTAATAAATATTTTTTACAAAATAAGATTGAAAAAAATTTATATGTCAAAAATATTAATGATATTTCTATTCTTAAAAAATAAAAGATGATTATAGTTTTAAGAAATTGACTAACAATACTTGGGTTAATAACCATTTTTAAAAATTTTTAAAGAACACGGTATAACTTTTGTTCCTCAAAATAAATATAGCATTAAAAATTCATTACAATTTTCTAAAAAAGAAAAAATTCCTAATAAAAAAGTCTGGTATTTATCAATTTAATTGTTTAAATTGTGATCAGGTTTATATTGGAAATGCGAAACGTAATTTGGAAACCAGAAAGAAAGAACATTTTCGTAACATTAAATATAAACAAATTCATAAATCGGCCGTAGCAGATCATTTTTGGTCATTTAACCATCAAATAAATCCCGAAGATAAATTATTAAAACAATTAATGTTCAAAAAATGTTCCCATAGATTTGATAGTATGGGAAAAAATATTTATTTTAAAAAATAAACGTTGCGTAATGAATTTTGACATACCGGCAATTGATTCTGTTTTTAGGTTTGTTTCGCCTTCAGATAGTATAGTATCCTTGACGAAGTGTGTTGAATGACGATGCGAGCAAATGTTCGTGAAATCGATCTTAAAAAGAAGAAAGAAGTATTAATATCAACTTCTTAACATAAGTGGAGATTCTTTAACAAATATTTTTATTTGTGTAATATTTATTACTCCACTGTAACTAGCTTCATTTTCTATGTAACTTCCTCTTATATTACGTTGTCATGGTTACACCATTACCTACCTTACATTATTTCATTTTACTACAAATATTAATCTCTTTGACTATTCTTAACAAAACATGAATTTTCTAAAATAACTGATACAATTTCCATCTAAATAGTATTTTGAAAATTAAAATAGTCAGAAGTGAAACTATTCTGAATATTCATCAGGTTTTTCTCTCACATAGCAACTTGATTCCAGAAGCAACTGAAATCTTCATGAGTTGAATAAACCAATCTCTGCTAATAAACAGTACCTTATTTCTAATTATAAACTTGAAACGTTGTCACGTTTGCTTGTAGAAATTTATTTTTTTCCGGTTGCATTTTAGGTTTGGCACTGCAATTTTTGCAATTGAATTTGTTTTGGGTCTAGTTTGAAGTTAGAAGTTTGACCCCGTGGTAGGGATATTTTACGAGGCCTGTTCAATAAGCAATGATCACAACTTTTATGACAACGTACCTTTACTCATTCTCATAATTTTAATGGTTCTTCTCAAAATAGTCTCCCCTGAATGCGATGTACTTGTCCCAGCGTTTCTGCCAGTCTTCAAAGACATGCCGTAAACCATTTTTAGACATCCTTCAAACTTGCCTCGGCAGCCTTCACCACTGCTTCTGATGAAGGATAATGCCTCCCACGAAGGCGTTTCTTCAAGTTAGGGAATAGAAAAATGTCACATGGGGCTAAATCCGGACTATAGTTTGCGTGAGGGATGCACTTCATGTTGGTTTTTGCAAGATATTGAGCAACAATATTAGCAAATATGCAGCTGCGGATTATCGTGGTGCAGCATCCGGCCTGCTTCACGGAAATGTGGTCTTTTGCGCCTGATATGAACTTTCAATGTTTTCAGGACATCCCTGTAGTATTGTCCAGTTACTGATGTGTGTGCAGGTACAACATGCTGATAAACCATTCCATGAATATCATTGGAGATGACCATAACTTTTCCAGGAGAAGCAACCACTTTTGATTTTTTCAGGGTTGGTGATGAACGAGATTTCAACACTGATCTTTGCTGTTTGCTCTCAGGATCAAAACGATATAGCCAAGTTTCATCAGCAGTGATTACGTTTGAAAGAAACTCCGGATCTTCCTCTAACATCAACTTTAGCTGCATGTTATCTCCATTGCAGCGGTAGGCGATATTGAACATATCTGAACTTATTGGTTCTTACAGGCGGAACCAGGAGTACCAACAATGAAACTACTACGGTCTTTTGTTTTACATCAAGCTAACAGGATAGAATAAGTTTGAATTTTAGTGCGAAAAATTAGGACCGCAAAAAAATTAGATCATTCTTTATTGAACAGTCCTAGTGGAGTTCTTTGAAAAAGAACTTATCAAGGATGTCATAGCAGCCTATACTTGTCTCCAATTGGACTTCGAAATCTAGGCAAAATTTGCTTTTAAAGTTATTATTAATTATATTTAGCTATAAAAGTCCTCTAAAAACGCTTGCCCATTCCGACTTCCTTTGTCACCAGTGTGGCCAAAATCATTCTTAGTGTCTTCTTGCTCTGGGCAGAGAAGTCCAACACTGCCTAAGAAATGTATTCTCTTCTATTCCTAATAAGTGTTCTATCCAGTATTGTCTGTTATCCAGTATTTTATTGATCAATGAATCGATATTTATCCTACTCATCTACGTACATCGTTTTACCCTTCTTAGGTACTTCTCTCTGTCGATTGGATTCAAATATCCTCGACTCCATACTCAGGTTTCATTGTAATGCCAGTAAAACTATTACTTTATAAAATTTTAGCTAAGTTTCCCCTCTAACATTACTTTTAAACCTCCTTTGAATAGTGCCACACTTGATTTTAATTTACTAACTTTTGTTTAATATCTTCATCACTATAAAAACCTATGTAAGAGCCAACTATCTAATTTTGATGCTTTTCTATACTATATTTTGTATAATTGCATTATGTCTTCTGAAGGCCATTTTTTCGCTTCCTTAATGGAAATTTTAAAATTATAACTTTCACATAAGGAATGTAAACGATACATGTATGTGTAAAGGCAGTTTCTGTTTGAACTGGGTTTTGTTTTCTGGTCTGGATATTAGTAGGCCATGTAATGGCAATATAAAAAAATGATAAACGGTTGTTAGGGAAAGAACATCAATAATCTTCAGAGATATATGTTCTGTAATCTTGTTTCATGACGATAAAAGAAATGTCGCGATGAATATAAAAGTTTTGTAGCGGAAAATGAAGGATCTTAAAAAAGAGATATTCTGTAATCTTCAGTGGACATACCGGAGTGAGGAATTTTATGCAATTAACGGAAACTATTAAGGAAGTAAGAATCTATCGACAGTATGGAGGTAACCTGCAATGATTGACTAGGAAATCCCGTCGAGTAAAATTCAATCAAGATTCAACAATCAAATTATACATTTATCGCAATTGCATTAGCTTATCTGATATTTCAGAGTAATTATTATTATTAACTCTTGATATACATTGCACATATTTGTGCCAACGAAAGAAAGCCTGCTTTAAAATCCAAACCATACAATTGGTGAGCTGAAGAAACAGATAGCCGCACAAACTGACACACAAAAAGTGGTACACAATATTCAATCTATAATGAATAGAAATCTTTCTTCAAGGTTAAATAAATGTTTCTATTTCTGCAGAATGACAATATATAAGTCAAAAAGAATCAATGATAAAGTAACACAATATATTTATTAGGAAAATTTAGTGTGCTGGATAGTTCCCGTTTTCTAATTCTTCATAATTTTATTCGGTTTGCTTTATCAAATGCCTTATCAAAATCTCAGCAATGAGAAAAATATTATCCATACACAGTCTCCCTTTTCCCAATTAGGGTTACTCTCCTCCAAGCAGTCTATCTGAAATAATTTGTAATTATTTTCTAGCATGATATAGATAAAGTGTCAACAATACTATGCCAAAAAGGTGGATAAAATTTTAAGACCGTCTTCTCAGAATGAACTCTAGTAGACTAATTTATACCGTAAGCGTAAAATATAATCTAACTGGTTTTAAGAAACTAAAAAGGGCTTAGCAGAATTAAAAATCATAAAAAATGCATTACTTGATGGGACAGCTAAAGTAATAATTAAAAACGAAAATATAAATTTCAAAGATTAATCTACATTAAAATTTAAACCCATAATCTAGGCAGAAGAAAGGAAAAAAGATACATCTGCCAGAATGAAAATGATTCAACGTACCCCAAAGTGGGTGAAACGAATATAAGAAGAAAAGTGTTAATTTAGAGTCACAATCCTTAAATGACCCGCAACAAACCATTGGGGATATTTTAGATGAAGAATTTCCTATTTTCAAGCTTCTCTGTCTGTTCTTCACTTTGTTTTAAAGTTTATTAAATGAAAATAAAATGTTTTACGAAGGAGTATGGCAAATACATGAAGCTGTAACAATTATTTTGAATTTGTGATTGTCCGTAGTAATAATTGTATTACGTAATGTAGTGACGTAGTAGTAAATCGGCCAAAGGTAATATATTGGTAGCGATAGTAATGAAGGATTAAATAATCTTGGTGTAAAAACTGAACGCCGAAGAGATCGGACGCTTTTTAAATTGCTCTAAATTATTTAGTGTTAGTTCAAGTTGAAGTATTAGATTGATTCCGATCATAGTATAAAGTTTTGTGATAAGAACTGTAATGGATTTGGTGTTAAAAGAAATAAACAAAATATTGATTTCTTATAGAAATTCAAATTAAAGACTTCTTCACTTGTTACCACCCCTGTAACGTAGTTTTCATTGCTCATAAGTAAGAATAAAACAGAAGAATATTAAAAGCTAGCCAAGGCATAATTAAGGATTTTTCTGATAACTTCGGGGAACTTCTTCATCAAGTATTAATAGTTTGGACGAGGGTAAAAGTTCGACGAAGTAAGACAACGACGGGAAACGAGATACCAACACGGATCTTGCTATATATGTTGCCGCAACTTTGGGGCATCGAAACCCACAACAACGGAGGAATCCTGCTACAAAGTTATGTTCAGTATTCATGTGGTACTTTAAAATATCACTGTATACTCTGACATTTTATTTTAGTTTGTTAATATCAATTTAATCTATTACAGCTTGTTTTCGGCTACAAGCACTTTGCACACACAAGTCTATTTTAGAAAGTTTTAGCTATTTTATTTACATTTAATTCAGCTAGAAAAATCCATTACGCAACGGTAAAGTTGCGTTGTAATGCCATATATTTCCCTCTAGGCCCTAATGCTATGAATATTATATATCTGTGGTGATATTTTCTTAATATTTTGTAGCTATATGCAACTAAACATTTCCAAAATTATATTAAATTTTAGGGGAAAATGTGGAATATATTTTCTCATTTCAGCACTTCATCCTTTCGCTATTTCTTAAGCAAAAATAGCCTAAGCATAAAATGTGGATTATTTTTTTGTAAAGAAAACTTAGGGGTATTATATAATAACTTTATTAACTCAGTGTGAACTTTAGCCTCAATGATCCTATAATTAATAATTTTAACGAAAGGGTAGAGCCAGACTGAAAAATTCAATGCCATAGCCAGGATTTGAACTACGTATCTCCTGGTCTCCGTCCAGCTGCTCTAAACCATTGAGCTACTATGGCCAACGTGCCAACATGACATTAAGTTCTGGAACTGACTCGTGTTTTTCCCGGTAAACCACTAGGATTTCTGATAAATACATGAGACAAATACCTTAATGGCAACTTACAACATGTGAGTAATTTAAAGCCCGGGCTTTATAGTTCGGACATTGCGGTACATTCCCGGAACATGGAACTCCAGTTTGTCCCTATGAATGTGGGACACCGTATATAGGAAAGACCAACGCTACTAGAATAATGGAACATGAACGGAGCATTCGTTTAATGCAACCTGAGAAGTCTGAGCTGGCAGAGCATTGTTTTGATAACGACCATAGAGTCAACCTTGGCAAAATGCAACAGTTACTGGGAGCGGAGAATTAAGGAGACTTTGGCGATTTCCTCTGAAAGGAGAACACTTAATCGTGATGCTGGATTTCAGTTCAGCTCCTCTTTGGAACCGGCCTTAAAATGGAAATCCGTCAAATTAAGAAGCAAAGGTCAATAATAAAGTTAAGTCGTTACCTTTCTTTGACACAATTTTCTATACTCACGCCATCTACTGACCTAGGATAATTTACAGAAAACAGTCTTTTGTTCAGTAATGCGAATTTTTATAATGTTCTGTCTTTGTTTATAGTTGTGTTATATGCAGTATTTCATTTGTGGTTATAACATTTTATAAATATCCTGATGATGGGAGAGATGTACACTCCCGAAAAGTTGATATCTAATCATCTTTTCACCTGGCTCGCTGCCCGAGAAGAAAGTCAGAGTAGAACAAAATCCTTTTAAAATATTCAACAACTTACCATGATCCGTTGCCATGGTTCCACCATTACCCGCTTTAGATCACTGCTTTATTTTATTATAAATGCTAATAATTGTTCACCATTCCTAACAACATGCAGCATAAAAATAACTGCTACATCCTAATAATAAAATGTTAAAAATCATTGTGTCTATGTTAATATGTATGCTAGTAGTTATGTATTATTAGACGACCGGTTTTAAAAAAGGTTGGTTATAATACATTTTTCTAATAATATTTAATGTTTATATTATTTTTTCAAAGAAATCCTACCAGAATTTCCTAGAAGCAATGAAAAAATAAGTAAGTCTTAGAATCCGTGTGCCAACCCATTAGTTGTATCTTATTTTGCAAATAATTATGTTGTATAAAAGGATCTTCTTATGCTAAGATCGTATTGTGAGCGGGGTTTAATTTTAAAAGAGCTTTAGAATTTTCAAAATAAAACAAATGCTTCAGTTTAATGTCTTGAAACTTCATTCTAACCTTGGGATGAGTTTCGTTAGTTCTTTATTCACCAGCGTACGTTGAAGCAGAAATAAACAGATGAAAGGTGATCCAAGGAGTTTATAAAATAATGGTTTGTATAATCACTATGCCAATGAACATAAAATGTAATTAAATTTATTTAAATTAGTATATTTAATTTGATAAAGTATATTCAAATATATCCGAAAATTCCTCATTGTTAACTATACTTGCAATATAATCATTAAAATATCAAAATACTTCCTTTTACTAAAATGTATTTGTACATATACAACTTTTCCTCTAAATAATAAATTTTATTCTTCTTGTTTGCCATATATATAGCTTGAACTACATGCTATGTTTAGGATTATAATGAAATTATCTATGTACTTAATTTGCTCATCTTCTGATGTTTCTCGCTTTCTCTTAATTATAATTGCAATAACACCGTAAATTGAATAAATATATGCATAGAAACACGTTTATTTATTTCCGCACCCATTCATATAGTGCCACAGCTTGTAAATGAATTTTAAATACATATATTTGGATATCTCGAACTATTTTATTCGTTACATGTCCTAGTAAAAATAGCTTATTGAAGAATTTCCTTACGTAAAGCTCAACTAAAGCAAGAATTCACATTTTTGTGACAAGTGAAAGCACTATTCTACCACTAATTAAGTTAATGAAAGACTGGTAAAAGCCCAACTGTACACATTACGTTTAATAAGTCCTGTAAATACCACTTTAGCGTAAGAATCAAGTTACTTCATATTATTAAAGAATTATTGGAATATTTAGTTTGTATTTCCTCAATGCAAAAGAAACCCTTGGTGCGCTGATCCTTATTAGCCATAGAACATTCAATGAGAACGTTATTCACAACAATTGAAGGAAAAACATAAATGCAACACCCAAAGATGTTAGATGCAATTTTTATTTGAACTTTGGTGCATCATAAAATCAAGTTTAGACGAAAAATGGACTTTACAACATGCAAGTGTTCCTTGTTTTTTCTATGCTTTAAATTAATTCATAACCAAAAAACGGTCTATGTTTAAAATTTGAGAAATGTTAATCTATAATATTAAAAATTCAAACACATATAGACTATAATTTAATAATAGTGTGCGATCCATATAAATCTTGTACCAATAAAAGGACACACGTGCAACTTTGGGAGAATATAATACACAATTTTGAGATTATATTACACTATTTACATCTCAGAGAAAATGTTGGAAGTGTCCTCCACCAGCATCTATACATGTTTGCATTCGTCTCACCATATTCTCTGAAGTTTTACTGAGAATATCCTCGCCAATGTTACTTATTTCGGTTCGAATGGATTCCTTCAGAACTTCAGTTCTCCGGGGCTTATTCTTGTTCACTCTATTTTTAGATACCCCAACAGGAAAACAAATCCTGTGAGTTTAGATTAGGGGATCTGGGAGGCCACAGACCTTTTGAGATTATTCCGTTATGAAATAAACTGGTTACAAGTTCCATGGTGTCATTAGATCTTTGGCACGTTGCTCCATCTTGCTGGAAATAACCTTCTCTCAATTCGATATCCTTCAGATGCTCCACAACTGTCTTGAAGATACGCATGCAAACATGTATAGATGCTGTTTGAGGATACTTCCAAAATTTTCTCTGAGATGTAAATTGTGTAATGTAATCTCCAAATTGTGAATTATATTATCCCAAAGTTTTACGTGTCTCCTATTATTGGTTCAAAACTGGAGGCTTATTGGATTTTACTTAATATTAACAAAATCTTAAATTTCTAGGTTTTTAAATTTGGAAGACAGTTTCATTATCCTGATTTCCTAAAATATCTTAGAACACACATTGTCTAAATATTATTTCCGCTACTATAATTTCTGGACTACTACTAATAAAGTAATATTAAATAATTTATATGATACTGAATTATTATTGTGTATAAAATTCCTTAAAGTATTACAATATATTCACCTTAATACTGAAAAATGCTTTCAGCGTAGCTATTTTTAATATTTTTCGCAATGATGAAAGTCTTTATTTGCAAAAATGACGATACACATATCTATATCTCACATATGTATTTATCTATTTAGGTTGTTTTAAATATAATTGACGTTTTACTCTCATTACTATAATAAAATACTTTTGAACTAAATAAGTAAAATAAAAGAGTAAAAGTTATACAAAGCAGCCGAGGTTTTTTGTTGACAATAGATTGTGAGAGTACTTTATAGTAAAATTTCATTTACATCTCCAGCATAATAAATTCTCAGTTTGAAATATATATTTGGTTTAATTTAAATATCTGCGCTATAAAAATACACATGTTCTTATTAAATTATTTACAGCGTTCATGTCGTCACTAGAGACACCTTTCATAATCTCAGTCGTTACCGACTTTGCAGATTAGATCCGTTTTTATGTTGTTAGAAAAGCCGACAAAGCTAAAACGCTTTCATTTGTTCATAAATGTACTTATGTTACTATAATCTGTTTGAAAAGGGTTGCGATGATAAAACACTAATATTTTCTGAGATAAAGCTGTTTTTCAAAGCTATCAAGATGACAGAGATGACTCACTACGTTTGATAAGGTCACCGACTTTCAGTTGTCAAGATCTGCGAGTGATTTGGAAAAGTTGTTTTTAGCGCTGCTTCTGAACGCTAGCAAGCTTACCGTTCTGTGTCATTGACATTTTGAAGAAAACGTTGTGTAAATGAATAGAGGGAAATTTATTTTGGAAAATTTAGGAAGCATTTTTCAAAATAGTAAAATTATTACACAGCAGTTTAAGTTATAGCACTTCCTTTTTCCCCAGGACTGCAACCAGATAGGAACTCCTGTTTTTGTAATACATGTGGACTGTTTGTGAATGAGTGATAGAGATGGCAGCACTGTACAGTGCATAGAACTCTAGTGCCAGCGACGAGAGTTAGGACTGTTTCGATACCTAAAATAACGACGTTTTCATTACAAGAACAGCGTGTAATCATTCGTTTCTCCATTTTCATAACATGACACTTATTGAAATTCATCGCCAGTTGAGTGAGGCATGTGGTGATGGTACCATGGATGTGTCTAATGTGCGTTCCTGGGTGCGACAGTTCTATGACGGTGGAGCAATGTGTGACAACAAAGCAAGACAGTCACGGCCTCGCAAGAGCCTATCTGACGACATAGGCCGGCGAGTGGATAACGTCGTTTTGGAGGATCGTCGATTGAGCATTTTCAGATTTTCATGCAGGATTGTGTGCACAGATCCCAC
Organism: Mantis religiosa; assembly: GCA_030765055.1. Classification (NCBI taxonomy): domain Eukaryota; kingdom Metazoa; phylum Arthropoda; class Insecta; order Mantodea; family Mantidae; genus Mantis; species Mantis religiosa. The sequence continues at coordinate 32,638,717 of CM060954.1, forward strand.
GGTAATGCTCATTTTGGAGGCGATGTCTGCAACCATCTTGGTTTGTTAGCGAAGTGCGATTTAAGCAAACAAATTTGTTTCAGGTTTTACAAAAAAAAAAAAAAATCACAGTATGCTTGTCAAAAGGCAACATTTCCAATTATGACTTCCGTAGCTATGGAAGTAGAAGACATAGGTAACTTGTGACTCCATGAGCAATATACAAATATCTAATAACGGACATTTTATATCCATTTGTTGTAAGATTTCTTTTTCGAAATATTTCATTCTGTTGAATTACATTTTCCGAACTGCATCTCACTGAAATTTCTTGAAAATTCCCGATTCCTCTCTCTTATTTTAAATTACAAATGCTAGCTTAAGATCTGAAGTTATTCCAATTTTCTAATGATGTTTCTCTTGGTCTACGTTAAGAGCTTAGCCTCAAAGTTTCGTGTTCGCGGCGTCAAACTCGACGGAAGGAAGTCTATGAAAGTTTTACTCGAAAGGGATGGATCCATTCCACAGATTTACGTCACATAAAAATAACTCAAATTTCTTATGTATCCGTTGAGCAAAATCACGCGGTCTTTCAAGCCCAGTATAAACGAGCCACTGTAAATTCAAATTATTAAGCTCTATTTGTTATAAAATAGAAGAATATATTTAAACATCTATAGAATTTATTTGAGTCACTTCACGTGAGTGCCATGCATGTCTACTTTCCCATACCAAAAGACTATCGAGTAGCATACAACGGGGCTTAATATAGATTTGAGCTAAACTGTGAACTATAACATAATTTATACTATAAATTACCCGTGTAGGACTATTTCTCTATGCAGTTCTAAAGATGGAGTCATGACATGCAAAATAAAAATAAAATGTCAAATCACTTAAGGGGGGACGTACGAGAAAATGTTCAAAAAATATAATGTTATTTATTGTTTTGTAAAATAGTATATACCTAGTATTAGCTATCAAACACCAAAATATTATGACTGTACGTGGTCTGTATGTACCTTTAAAAAATCAAATGCCCTAGTGTTGCATAGTACCATAGTAGCAACACATAGTCTTCCATCAGCTGTCTTGGAATCTATAAAGCCCACCTACCAATTCTTAGCACACCCAGACTTGCTAAAAAATGTCTCTATGGATAGACACAAAACCCAAATGAAAGCCTCAACAGTCTGATATGGAAAAGGTGTCCCAAAACATCATTTGTGTCTTCCATAGTGGTGAAAATTGCTACATTTGATGCTGCAATAGTGTTCAATGATGGGAATGTTGGCAGAAAGAAAGTTATGCATCAGTTAGGGTATCAACCTGGTGTGTTTATGGAAACAATTCTGCAGAGTATCGACAACATTCGCATCGCTGGTGCAGAAAGAGCTATGAAATTAATGCAGAAAGAAGCAAGACAGAAGAGGAATTTAAAAAGAAAGGCTGAAGAAGACCAGAATGAGGATACAGACTATGGATATGGGAAGTTCTGACTTAAAATTAACTGGCAAACTGAGTAATACTTATTGTATTTTTAATTACCTTTCCCCGTAACTTGCATTTTCTACAACTTCAACCCATTTCTCTCTCAAACTAACTCATCTACAGTGATGCAATTTAGCACACAGCTTTCTTATGCCATAATGAACATTTTGTTGTTTTTAGAATTTAAGATTAAGCTGCAGATGGAATGTGATGATACAAAATATATGAAATTATTTTAATTTTTAAAGGATGCATATGATTAACATTTCTGTTAAATTCTATACAGCTTCAATAAGAAATCTAAACCCAGCAAATTCATATTAGTGTGTTTTAAAATAACATACGAAATTTCCGAAAGATAGCATATGTGAATTTTGAAAAAAAATTGGGCTTAAGTTTGTAAATATCTCTGCATATAGAAAAAATATGTAGCATTAGTTATAAACAATGGAAAATTGTGAAAATAATTGTGCATATTAACTGTATTATTTTAAATGAGTATACTAAGTTTCACTTCTCTAACTTGAAAACTTTGGATGTTATGGCTATTTATGTAAGACCCTGAATATTTGCATACGTCCCCCCTTAAAAGTGATTTCATTTTAATTTATGATTATTAAGTGCAAGTGTATACTAGCATTAAAAAGTGCTTCCTATACTGTGTAAATAGTTCATACTGTCGCGAATCCGTTCGCGATAGTGCGGCTTGTGTATACAAAGAGCCAGGAGATAAGGAATATGCTGGAACAAATAAAACTAGCGCGAGATAAAATACCTGCAGGCACAGATAGGGTTAGGCTTCTGGAATGTGATAGAATATTTGATTTCTGTATTGTTCTGGAAAAGTTTCGAATGGAGTAGTTGTAGAGTTGTGTAACAAGAGTGTTGTTGTAACGAGAGATGATCAGAAAGTTGTTTGTTATTATCATCGACCTTGGTAGATTGTGGTGTGTATGTGATGTAATGTTACGTGAGAATTCATCAATGTATTTCTACGGAAATTAAAGAACTTTTAGAATTTCTGTAAATTGTATTTGTAATTCTATTAACACAGAAAGTCACAATACTGAGCGATTGTCATCTACTGCACCTCAACTTACAAAGACAAAAATATATAGACACTTAAAAATATTGATTATAGGAAAATGTGGAATTCACCCGCGTAAACCTCAAGAAATTAATATATCACTCATTTTGAAGCAGTAAGTTGATGCATTCTGTGCATTTAATGGCCCAACTTTCCTTATGCATTATCGGAATAGAGTAGCAAGGTCGATTACTTGAAAAGAACATATGCATACATGCCTGTTTGTTGTGTTGGCTGTAAGTCTTCTAGAGAAGTTTTGATATTGCTGTTTCACATAATCTCAAAGGTGACAATATATTATTTTAGTGTATCAACGGTTTTCTTTTTCAAAATAAACCCAAATCTGGTATTGCATATGCTTCCAAATATATATATATATATATATATATATATATATATATATATATATAGTATATAATGTATAATATATTAATAAAAGCAACACGAGTTTCAAAAATAATAACAATAACAATATTTTAAATCAACATATATTTTCATAGCAACGCTTTTATTATATTCCTTGTACGTACAAAGAGAAACAGAAGAAAGTATTGGCGCAATCATTAAAACGTGGGAGGCATACAACGACTTAAACTGCAGGAGACTATGACGGCGAGAAAAAGAATATAGTTAAGTTGCTATGCAGGAAGAAGGCCTTGGACGATTGTTTGAAATGAGCAAGCTTTGTTTATTCCTTAATATTTATAAGTTTTAAAGTGTACATTATCTGTTTTATTTGTTCTGCGAGTGATATATATTGTTAGGTGGTCGCATTATGACCTAGGAATTTGAAGTGAGCTTAAATAAAGTTACTTTATACAAAAGGTTGCTATGGTATACGAGAATACACTTGCAGACTACACGTATGATTAGTTTAAACAACGATGTACCAATTTTTTGCCCGTGTGTTGTAATTTTCTATTTATACAGTATTATACGATATTCATTCTGAATGATGGACAATATTTTTATTTTTGCTATTGCTTTACTCAGAACCATACAAAATAATAACATTAAAACTACATTACTAATTTTCCTCAAGTTATGATAAATTTCAGAATAAAACTATCCACTTCATTTTCTCTGTTGCTTTCGTTTGTAAATAGAGTAACTTAGGAGTGAAACTCAAGATCCTCCAAATCCTTACACTACTATTAATTTTTTATTATCCAATTCTTAAAATAGTAGGAGCCATATTACTAATAACGTTTTCCACTCTATCCAAAATACCATTTTCCTATATGTTTACTTAATATTGCATTATATTTCAGCGATAACTATCTACTTCTTCTTGGGTATTATTTTAGTTTTATGTAATATATTGTATGCTAGAAATTGTCCATCTGAAGTCCATAATTTTGGGAATGTGGAAAGCTTTACTGTTAATAAGCAATGGTATTTTAGGTTCATAAAGAGTCGATACAATTTAATAATTTGCTGGTCAAAGTTATTGTGAGTGTGATAAACATTAAACATAAATCCAAAGATATGTAAAATATTTAGAACTACTTGAGATTATGTGTAGAAGCAAATAAAATCGGCATATATAATAAGGGAATAAAAAGTAATCTGTAAAATATAATATTGCTTCTAGCAGAAATATACCTTGAAAATTTCCTTTGTAATAGTAATAGATGGCTTCAGATAAACCACTTTTTCACGATCTTAAATTATTAATTATGTATTTTGTTGTTTACTGGTGAAAAAAGCAACAGTATAATAAATTACTTTCTTTTCGAATAGCTATTAAGTGGAAACTAAATACTTAAATTGCTGTTTAGTGAAGTTATGTATTTAAAAGAATATATCTTACACAATTCTCTCTTTTTATATGAATGAAAAATAGCCACACAATTTCAAATTATCTTGAAGAAGGTTACGAAAATGACAATATAAGATGCTATATTTGATTTATTTCACTTCTTTAAGTCTTCTCTCAAGTTTAATATCAGAAAAATTATTTCTTCTTACAAAATGTTCCCCAAATTTGTAAATAAATTCAGAATAACATTAATGTAATTTTAACTAAATATAATCTTGAAGAAATAACAAAATTAATTTACAGTGTTTGCACGTAGATTCTTATAACAGCTTAAATTATTTGTAATCTTCCAGTTAAAAGCTTAAATATTTCATCAGTTACACAAACACTTTTAAGGATAATTTTGTACTAAGGATAAGTCTTTAGTAATGCTCTATTATACAAGCTTATTACATTTGTGGAGAACAAAGGAAGCACACAAATTGGGATTAAGTGCAACCATTTCCTGAATTAGGTATTTAGTTATCTTTGTAATATACTGCAATCAACAGTTATGAATCATTATAAATTTAGGTATTATAAAAACGTTAAGTACATTTGTGGTTATGTGACATTAATGTTTTATAAAGTTAAAGGTGCATTAAATTATATTTTTCTGAGATCCGAATTTTTAACATAATTGGATTATATCTGTAGTGTTTGTTATGGACTGAAAATGTTATGGCCAATTAATGTAGCATAACGTAGTTCATTTATTCCTCATTTTAGACCTACCATAGATTCCAACTTTATTATAACTATATAATGAACGGTTTTATGACTTTAATAATGAATGATCACACTAAAACGTTAATGCCAAAAGTAAAGTGGAATATAAGCAACACATATCAAGTACAACATTGCAAAATTCTAAGTCATTAGCTAAAAATTAACGCAGGAAAAGGTAAATAACTGTTGAATTTGCTAAGTTATCAATATTATTAGAAAAGCATAAGTTATTTCTGTTCATCATAATTGCTGTTCATCGAGGCTATAAAGAACCAAATCTGAAACATTTGTTTAGGTGCTGCCATCTAGCTCCTAGCATAAATCTTCTTACGCTTAAAAACCCACCAAGTAATAGCTGTCATGGGCTTAGGTACATGTGTATATGTTTGGAAGGAAGTAATAATTTAAATTTATAAAGAATAGGACAGATGTTGATATGCGGAAGAGAATAACAAATAATAAAATTTCTCACCTTCTTTGAGGTGCTATATATTGTAAATCACTGTTTAATATTGTATTTCATAACTTTTAATTTACTTACGTTTTACACACACACACACACACACACACACACACACACACACACACACACACACACACACACACACACACACACACACACACAAACTCGAGAATGGCTGATCCGATTTCCGTATTTTAGTTTTGAAATATTTGTATAAGTCCAAGGAAGGTTTAAAAGTTAAGAAAATTATAATGGACCGGGTTATTAACTAGGCAAACTTTCACGGATCACATATCTACACGTTCTTTTATTTTCGACAAACAAAGCCATTGCAAACTAGAAAGATATTCCACTTCTTGTCAAAGTCTTCAAAGATACTTCACTTACCATATTTTATTATATAACGTTTATCTTTTGTTATCTAGACTGAAATAGTTTTATGTAGCATGATTATATATCTTGGAAGATTAGAGACAAAATTAATTCCTGAACAATAAATATTTCATTACAGACAATTATTGTCGAATATTGGTATATCCTTGGATACCTTTTTTATAATTTGTGTTTGTCAATTCGTGAATTGAATTGATATAAAATACCTTGAATTCCTTTCTCACTTTGTTAATTTCACGCAGACTTTTTACTATATCAAGGAGAAGACGAAGTCGTAGAATTCAGAGCAATATGCGACAAATTACGTGACGTGCTGACCGCACTGATCAGTAGCGAGATACAGAATTTTGTTCTAGAGTGTGTGTTTCTTCTGGGGGAATTTGTTTTCGTACAAATCAGTTGACGTAGTCACTATCCCACAGAGCTTTTAAATTCACTAGAATTGCCTGGATTCCCACTTTACAATTTTAACTACCAGTAAGATCAGTGGTGATCATGCTGCGTAACTTGCCAACTTGCCAACCACGTGCAAGGGAACGACACTAACTGTGAGAAAGCTAATGAATAATGCCATCGAGGCAATAATCATTAAGGAGAGAATATCTTGATCCCGCGTCTTCTTATGATATCGACGGATTTAACTTTTGATTTTAAGGGCCTGCAATTTCCCGTGCATTTGGCCTCCGCGATGAACATAAATAAATCCCAAGGGCAGTCGTTGGAAGTTTACGGAATCAACTTGGAATTTCCCTTTTTCTGTCATGGACAATTATTTACGCACCACAAGTAAGGACAAAAATTATTGTTTATCAGAAAGCTTTAAATTGATTAGCTTAGTTGCAACTGTGTTACATTTACACTTCACTACCAAATGCAGAATAAATAAATAACTAATCCGAATTTGTTTTAATTATATAGATACGTTCAGACAATTTTTGTTGGGGTAGGAAGTTTGTTGGGTAATACAGTATTTTATAGAATTATAAAGCATTTATTTCTGAGAATTCTTCAACACTTTACAGAAGAACTTGTCCTTATTACAAAACAATTGCGAGTAGCCAGGTAAATGTTCGGTTACCTATCTTTTGTTCTGCTCTAAAAGGTAGTACTACAGTTCAGCATATCATTAGTAAGTCTAATTAAAAACCTAAAACTGCTGCATAAATTTAGAACAAAACGTCATATAAATTTCGTAAATTCTAACCTTCTTAATCATCAATATATTTGTGGCAGTTGATGTAGAAGGCATGCAAATATCTAAGTACTGTATCTTAGTTTTGAAAGAATGCGCCATAAATTTAGCAGAGTTAATATAAAGAGATTAGATTTTATAATTTTGCCTAGTTAAAAATAATATTTAAAATTGCGAAATTGTAGAAATGCCTGTTTAGTTACCTCAGACGAAAATAATCTTTCGTAAATCGAAACTTTGCTCTATACTTTAATCAGCATAATTTGTGCATTTTATTCAATTTAACTTTAACGTGTTACCTTGAGGCATAAGCAGGTTAAAGGAGTTCTTTATAATAATCTGTACTCTATGTTACAAAAGTATTTCAGTATTTCTGCGACACATTTATTAGATAAACTGTTATGACAGCTATTATTCGTTGATAATGTACACTTCAGTAGCGATTGAACTATTTTAAATACATACTATAAATACAAATATAAAGATAAAAATATAGCCCATAAATTTCGAAAAAATAATAGGACACACCTGCAACTTTTGGGAAGTATAACACACAATTGGGAGATTACATTACACTATTTACATCTCAGAGAAAATTTTGGAAGTGTCCTCCAATCAGCATCTATGCAACGTTGATCCCATTTTTTTTTTTTTTTTTTGATACGGCTCACTCTTCAAGACATTTGTGGAGCAGCTGGATGTTATAGAATTGAAAAAAGCTTATTTTTAGCAAGATGGAGCAACGTGTCATACATCTAATGACACCATGGATCTTGTAACCAGTTTCTTTGATAATCGAATAATCTCAAAAGTTCTGTGGTCCCCAAGATCCCCTAACCTAACCTCATCGGATTTTTTCTTGTGGGGGTATCTAAAAATAGAGTGTACAAGAATAGGCCACGGACAATTGATGTTCTCAAGGAATCCATTCGAACCGAAATAAGTATCATTAGCGAGGATACTCTCCGTTAAAATTCAGAGAATATGGTGAGACGAGTACAAACATGTATAGATGCTGGTGGAGGACACTTTCAACATTTTCTCTGAGATGTAAATAGTGTAATGTAATCTCCCAATTGTATATTATATTCTCCCAAAGTGTGTACTATTATTAGTTCAAAATTTATGGTCTATTGAAGTCATTCAAGTTTAATTGGATCGCACTATAGTATGACAAACAAGGGAAAAGCAAGAGGCTATTTTCAATCTTCAGCCGTCTACATCAAAAACAATGTTGGATTGAGTTAAAAAAAATTCACTTTCTGACCCCTTAAATTAATTTGGATTTGCGTTCTTATTTAGAACAAAAAAGCTTGATACCATTTATTTGTATGCATTGTTTTTTACCCAAATCAAAGATTACTGAAATGAAAAGGGCCACTGTATTTTTGAAAACGCATTTGATTAGATTTTAATAACTTCCCTTTATTACTTGATAATGTTTTTGATCTCTAAGTATATTTTAGACTTTTACTGTAATAACTTGAGAAACAAAAGACGGTAATCTAATACGTAGCTAAGATCTGCTTGTTTTTGTTTCTTTTGAATTTCTTATGAATAAATGTCGAATCAATTCAATCTTCAAATAATATTTTTTATTTCCAATTATAAATAATTACTTCAAATAATTAATGAGATGAAATACAAAATTAAAACGTTACACACCTGTAAGTGAGTAAGCGAGTATGAGTAAACAATTAGAGTGTATGATGAATATCCTGGCTACCTGGTTTTTGCCGCGTCAAATTCGTAAAACCCCAACGTTATGTGACCAACTTCAGGGGCAAACTGATGGTCTATTTACACAATAATAAAAACCTTATTTTAATATTCACTTTTAGACATCTGTTTAATACAATTCTTGGGCTAACAACAAACATTTTGTAATAGATATATCTGAAGAGTATTATTGTGTATCACTTACTCCTTCAGTAGCATATAAAAATGTTATGGAACTGTATACTAAATACCTTAAAAATATTATACTTTAAATCTTTACTTACGACTTTGTGAATATGCTTTGGGTGGTGGATTCTTCATATACTGCATGCCTGCTGGGCCTATATTAAAAATAAAAATAGTGTATTAAGTAAAAGCAAGGAGTACGACTAAGTAAATCCAATTGTTGGATAGCTGTCTTAATTTATTTATTACATTCTGCTAATAAACAAAGGAAAGACAATTTTAATCATAAATAAGGGGAATTAAAGAACTTAAAATTTAGGTTTTTAACAAAAATCGCAATAATTTCATCAAGATTACATCGTTTTAATAGGACAATTTGCCAGCTTGAAATTCATTTATTTATTAATATGTGAGACATACACATTTTTGAGAGAATGGACAAAGAATCAGGGATTACTAAAATATTTCTAAAGCATTAATACTAATCTCACTATCAAGGTTTACATTAAAAAAATATAAACTACATAGAAATGTGGTTTTGTTACTTGTAATAACGTTGTTTTCTGAAAACGTTATTTATTTATGATTATGCTAATTTACGTAGTATGTGAGACTTAAAATAATATGAACTAAGAAAAACAAAATAACATACTTTTGCTAAATTTGTAATATGTTTGTAGCACCAAAATATATTAAAATATGGATATGATATTATTTTTGTTATAATGATAATGAGTAACTTTAGTTCAAATAATGGAAATAATTACCAAAAATATCAACTTCAAAATTGTGAAGTTAACTGCCTCTGAAAAACTGTTTTAGCAATATTTCGTAATTCCCTTTCTACTACACTTCAGAATATTGAACTTGTCAAAAGCCAAAGGAGGAATGCAGCAAAATAAATCCCAGATCCATAATCTCGTTAGCCGACAAAATTTACTTTGCCTTTTATGGAGTTAGTTCACCTGGCACAATTCACTGTTTTGACTGTGATTTACTTTCTGGAGTGTAGTGACGTATCTAAGTGCCATATATGGTAATAGGTGTCTAAAAAATTCCCTGGGATTCTTACGGTAGAGCTGAAAATTCTACAGAAACAGTTTTTCTTTGAAACTCTTCATCAGGTGTCAACAACTGCGGCAGCCATGGTGCACAGATCTTGCCAAAACCCAAAACATTACTTAAAAGTGCACTGCGAGGTTATGTTTACCCAGACAAGACTAATTTTTACCAATATTAAAATTTGAATATATTGAAAACTAAACATTATCAAAAATTGAAATTTGGTATGATTACTGTATAAGGATGTGTGCATTTAAATACTGTATAATATTTAAATTACGTTCTTATAGGTCCATGCAAAAGGGGCATAAATCACGCCGTGTGTCCTGAAAAAAATATTGCATCCTATATTTCAGGTGCACTTTACTTGTAGGAATTTAAAGCTACATGCACCAAGCTTTGTCCTAAATAACCTAAGATACAGTTTTATAATATCGGCTAAATGAAAATCATATATAGTTTATACTATGCACATGAAAAATTAATTAGTTTTGAGTAATAAACAGAATAATATTTTCAAGGACTGAATATTTTTTTCATCCATTTTATAAATCATATGAATATAAATGTTAGCCGAATGTGTTCAAGGAACATTGACAAATAACCACTACAAATTTTGTGTCAATATCTTTTCTAGTTTTTGTGAAACATGCACCTAAAGTATGAACAATAAAGGTTTTGGGAAATCATGATCAAAGATTAAGCACCATAATCAGGAAGTGGGATCATTACGCCACCATCTTTAAATTAACGAATTAAAGGAGTTTAGTGCCAGCTGACAACCTATGTTATATATATAATTTTAAAGCTGAAGAATTATATAAATTTTAAACATTAAAAACAAAAGAATGGATTTTTGGAACCTGTCGACCTCCCAGTGCCCTTAAAATATTACCTGCACCTTCTTTCGGTATGTTTATAGCCACTGGTATTTCAAAAAATCTTTAGTCTGTGGTCTTCCAGTACTAGACGAATTTTTTCAGTGATCTCTGGAGTTGTGACATCCACCGGGCATCATGCCTCCCATTTTAAATTCTGCAACCCACCTTTAAATCGTTGTATATGAAGGGACAGATATTATATTATATCTAGATATAATATATATCTAGACGATATTTTAAACAAATGAAAATTTAAAGTAAATAGTGGTATTAACATAGGACAAAGAACGTTAAATATATTAATGTTTGCTGATGATGTAGTTTTAATTTTTGACAAGCTGCAAAAAGCAATGTATGAAATGAATAAAATCAATGGCATTCCATGGCAAATGAGAATAATATTATTGAAAAGGTGTCACATTTTAAGTATCTTGGATGCAACCTAAGTTATGAAATGGATCAGAAAGTAAGTAAGTTTCAAGCAGTAACTGCAACAATTAAGAGAACACTAAAAGGTAAAACAAGAAGAGAAACTCAATTAAAATTTTATTCTGTCATGGCACTCCCTGTCTTGCTATATGGAAGCGAGACATGGACATTAAGAAACAAAGATTTTAGTAAAATACAAGCCTCAGAAATGCGTTTCCTAAGATCTGTTAAGGGATGTACAAGGGAAGATCAACTTAGAAGTTAAGACATAAGTAACGAAGACATAAGAAATGATATAACGTCAATTTTGCTTTATTAAAATTAATAGAATATAGAGAAAATTGGCTCCAACATTTAGGAAGAATGGCTCCAAAGAGAATCCCTAAACAAATAATGGAATATAAACCGAAAGGACAAAGATCAATAGGACGACCTAGGAAACGATGGATCGATGTGAGACCGGAACAGGCTATAGCCTAATCCATGGAGGTAGAAGAAGAAGAAGAAGAAGAAGAAGAAGAAGAAGAAGAAGAAGAAGAAGAAGAAGAAGAAGAAGAAGAAGAAGAAGAAGAAGAAGAAGAAGAAGAAGAAGAAGAAGAAGAAGAAGAAGAAGAAGAAGAAGAAGAAGAAGAAGAAGAAGAAGAAGAAGAAGAAGAAGAAGAAGAAGAAGAAGAAGAAGAAGAAGAAGAAGAAGAAGAAGAAGAAGAAGAAGAAGAAGAAGAAGAAGAAGAAGAAGAAGAAGAAGAAGAAGAAGAAGAAGAAGAAGAAGAAGAAGAAGAAGAAGAAGAAGAAGAAGAAGAAGAAGAAGAAGAAGAAGAAGAAGAAGAAGAAGAAGAAGAAGAAGAAGAAGAAGAAGAAGAAGAAGAAGAAGAAGAAGAAGAAGAAGAAGAAGAAGAAGAAGAAGAAGAAGAAGAAGAAGAAGAAGAAGAAGAAGAAGAAGAAGAAGAAGAAGAAGAAGAAGAAGAAGAAGAAGAAGAAGAAGAAGCGACAGAGTCATTAATGTACTCTCCATTTCCTCCTTGATTTCTTTAGGCGTTAAGCCTTTCAAATGGAAGCACTTAATCACTGATATATTTTTTTTTCAAATCCTCCTGCTTCGTGACACCTCTACGCTTGTTTTGCTTAAAATGCTGTCATTAAAAAACTAAACAAGGTACTGACCTATAATTACGGATGAAAGTGAGCCTAAAGTTCAACTATATGATGCTATTCATCAACTGGTGCAGCGGCGCCATCTCTGTGTGAAGCCGGGACTTATTGTTTTATTAATCATGCAAATATCGTAAATATGTGATACTTAAGTTAGTATTAATAGAGGAAGTTTTTGAGAAAAAAACAACAAAGTAAAAATACTCCATCAAAGGGTAGTCAGCAATTAAATTGTTTTTGAAAGTACACCTGTCATATCATTACAAAGTGTTGTACTATATCACTAATTTTAGTCTTTATTGGAGTTTTGATTTTGAATTATATTTTTATACTTCTTTTTCAATGTTCTTTTTTTTTTTTAATTTTTGGGTGGAACGTGACATTTCATTTGCTAGACACCAGAATATTAAAATTTTGTATAACCAGAACATAATCCAATTCAAGCTATATATGGTTAATATTTATTACATAAATCAGGAAGTAAATAGAACTACAAAATAATTTCTGTTGTTTGGTTCTTTGCCAAAATTCATAGAGTTAGATTTATTGCCTCTTGAAAACACTCTCCCGAAACAAAAGCACGTTACTTAGGAAACGCCTCTACTGTGTCCAGAGAAGCATGTAATAAGAGAACAATTGGTACAAATCCTCTCACTGTAGTAAGCAAGGTAAGTCTCAGCTCCGATACTGGGCTCAGCTCATGCACGTCTCAGTTCCGGAGACAGGCTCAACTTTCTGACCCGCATCCTCATCCCTTTTTAACATGACGTTATGCCGGTATAATTTTTATCCTGTATACAGTTTTGAATTGCAAAATAGACGCTCCTTTTTATTCTGCATGCAACTTCCGCCCACGGAGGGTAATATATGCCCCAAAAAGTGAAAGGATTCTTCTGTAGATTCCGGACGAATTTTAAATTTTTTCTCCTCCACTTCTAGAAGTCTTCGCAACTTGTTTGTAGAGCATTAATTCAAAGAAACATTTTTCGTAGACTTCTACAAACACGGGATGGTTTCGGATTCGTACTTTGTTTCTTCAGTTTACATTCCGGTAATTTTTGCACGTTTTTCACCATGCTATTGTGTGTACTTCCAGATTATATTACATTTCCTATAGATACTTAATAAATCTCCCAAAAAGTTAACTACTTTTGTTGAAAATACCGTTTTTGTTTTGTTTATTACGAAGAAAATTTGGCACAGGTGCTACATTTATTTATGCAACTTCAGTTTTGTATCTAGAATGAACTATGAATTAAGAGCAGATAAAGAAATGAAAATAACAATGATATTTGTTACTAAACCTTTTAATAAAAGCTTCAACAAAAATTATAAAATAAGATTAATGTATTTTAGTTAATTGATGGAAATTAATCATTTCTCCACACTAGCCGTGTACAGGCTAAGATATTTGATGGATAGAGTCAACATGAAAAATTCAATGCCATGGCCGGGATTTGAACCACGGATCTCCTGGTTTCCGTCCAGTCGCTCTTAACCTTTGAGCTACCATGGCCAACGCACCGTCCAGACATTAAATTCTCCAGTTGACTCATATATTTCCCCGGTAGACCACTAGGGGATGCGAGAGCCCCTAGAAGAGTTAAATGATGAAGCCTGGGACTGAAGTACTTACGATAGTAAGTCGCCACAAATGGTGTATCTCGGATGCGAGAGCCCCTAGTGGTCTACCGGGGAAATATATGAGTCAACTGGAGAATTTAATGTCTGGACGGTGCGTTGGCCATGGTAGCTCAAAGGTTAAGAGCGACTGGACGGAAACCAGGAGATCCGTGGTTCAAATCCCGGCCATGGCATTGAATTTTTCATGTTGACTCTATCCATCAAGATTAATGTATTTTAGTTAATTGATGGAATTAATAATTTCTTCACACTAGCCGTACATAAGCTAAGCTTTTTGATAAATAGAGTCAACATGAAAAATTCAATGCCATGGCCGGGATTTGAACTACGGATCTCCTGGTTTCCGTCCAGTCGCTCTAACCCATTGAGCTACCATGGCCAACTCGCCGTCACGACATTCATTCTCAATTTGACTCGTATATTTCCACGGTAAACCACTAGGGGCTCTCGCATTCGAGATGCACCGTTTGTGGCGACTTACTATCGTAAGTACTTGAGTCCCTGGCTTCATCATTTAACTCTTATTATTTTAGTTAATTGAATCAGATTAATAATTTCTTCATACTAGCCATACATAGGCTAATTATTTTTTATAGATAGAGTCAACATGAAAAATTCAGTGCCATAGCCGGGATATGAACGACAGATCTCCTGGTTCAAATCTCGGCCATGACTTTGAATTTTTCATGTTAACTCTAAGATTACAGTATGTTTTTATTTTATCCTATTTAGTGGAATTCTCCTAGTCCAGTAAAGATGAATGCCGAGTACCGTTAAGCTGTGTGGACTTCGGGTTTTAAACCAAAAAATAAATTTTAAATTAATGAGTGAAATGACCCAGGCAGTAATGTCAGTCGACTGCATTCGTCAGGTCCTCGATTCAAATACTAAGAGCAACAAATCTGACGATAGCAAATGTTTGCCTTCCACCGGCATCGCAATACCATCTGCTGACACATGTACAGGTATGAATACAGTTGCCTACCGCTAAGGTATCTGTGTACACATGTCGAAACTGCCATCTGCCCAGCACATTTAGAAGCAGAGACACATTTGCCTAGAACCAAGGCCTCTCTAGAAACATAACAAAATGTAGTGGTATGGTATAGGGATAAGACTGTCCAGTCACACAGATCCTAAACTTATCCATCGTGATGTAATTAATAATGTAAAATAAATAGAGGGAAAATAATTGCAAAAAAATAGTATTACAAAATATCCAAAGAAAAATATACCTGACATTAGAATTTAAGGGCCATATTTTTCTCTATTAAAATTATCTAAAGTGACGTTTCATTTAATTTGTGCAGGCATGCACCAATATCGCATTGGAATTCCAAACTGTATTTTTCGTACCTTTTATCGTATTCATTTTCCTCGTATTGGAGCACTTTTTCTTTTCGTTTCTGTTTTTTATTTCAGAGTAAATTTTTAAAATGTTGGATGAAGAAATATAAACCAGTTTCTCTTATTATTAAATGCAGTGTTGGATCAGTTTAATAGTATAGCATAATATTCAGACGTATTCTAAGTTGGAAAACCAAGAGTATGTATTCTGCTTGAGGAAAGTCTTTCTTTCTCAAAACAAATTTGTAAGCACAGTTACAAATTTTACAAATTTATGTTATTTAAACTTTGTAGGCCTCTCTTTCTTGATTTAGCCGTTTAGCTATTTATAGCCATCCTGAAAGGCTACTTTATTACATACACGAGTTAAAAATAAATGTAAAAATTCATATCTACTGTCCTTTTATATCAGACATTATCACACGTCAATACTACTAATATGTGCTTGATTTTTACGAAATATTGAAACTAACATTCTTTTAAATTTTTTATATAGTTGCAATAATGCTATTTTTTGCATTATTTGTATTTTCATTTTATACTCTCCTTTCAAAAAAATTTGAGATTATTTAAGAATACTTTGGAGAATGATTAAGGGTATAAATTCAATCCATAACGATTTTAAATTGTTTAATGGAACCAAAGTTAGGGAAATAAAAATATCAAATTCAGTAATTTTAAAATGACCAACAGTGTTTTCGTATTACTGAAACTAAATAACTAAATATCTATCGACAATAAAATCTTCAGATAAGATTTTTATCCTCCATTCAACAGCTACACAAAGGCAACAACACATCCTGAATTGCTTCACCTTTTACCTGGTTCCTTTGATTATGTTCTGGCGCTGTAATTAAAGGGTATCTTGAAATCCTTATTTACTTTTTGAGTTAGAGCGAATGATATGAGCTTCCTTATGCAATTGAACCGTGTGAAAGGAAAACAACAATAGTATTTCTCAGTTGAGATACATTGTTGTTGTAGTTTAAATGATTAGTCCTGCAAAGTGTAGAAAAGTTTCGATTTTCCGAATTTTCATGCAACGATTGGCTTTTCTTGACCTCTAATGCAGTTTGGCCATGGCAGAAAAGTAAAAAAGTATTACTATTTAATTTAAATTAATTAATTAATGTTTATTCAATTACCAATATACCTTTTATATCTATTAATTTTAATGAACTGTTTATTTTATATTTGAAACTATTCATGTTTGAGTATGTATGTATTTTTCTGACTTACTAATTAAGTGTTCTTTTGTTTATTATGCAGGTGATAAGTATAAGGAGATTCAGCTTATAGTGAGTGACTGATTGAGTGAGTGAGTGAGTGAATGAGTGAATAAGTGAGTGAGTGAGTGATTGAGTGAGTGAGTGAGTGAGTGAGTGAGGGAGAGTGAGTGAGTGAGTGAGTGAGTGAGTGAGTGAGTGAGTGAGTGAGTGAGTGAGTGAGTGAGTGAGGTTTAAGATCCCTTCAGCTAGGTTATTTTCGCCCGACAAGCATAAGGAAGAGGCATAAGTTTTGAGTACTGTTAAATGTTTCACTTTTGTTTTCGTTGTTATTAACAATTCAGAAAAAAATGAGCGCTCCAATCACATTGGTTCCCATGCTCATTTATATTAAAATTAGTCTTGCAAAGCTTTGTTTCTCTAACTACTTCTTGATAATGGAGATAAACTCCTACTGTACATATACACACTTGTTTAGGATATAAAGAGATAAATGGCACATAGAGGTCGACATTGCAATAAAGAAGAAATAAATAACCACATTAAATTAACGTATATGGAAATGAAATCAAATTGCATAGGATAACTCTAAAATGATTAACACCAACAAAATTATAACTGGACTTTAACTGTGTATTCCAATGAGCTCTACAGTTTCTTTTCACAGATGTTAATTACTGCAATTCAATGTTTACATGATCTTTTTCAAAGTAGATCCTTCTTACTTCAATGCACTTTTTATAGCGTCTCTTCCAGTCTTTGAACACGTGCTGCGGACCATTCTTTGTCAGGTCCTTGAGAATCGCCTCACTTTTCTTGAACACTGTTTCAGAGTTCTCAAATCGAATACCCCTAAGCTTTGCCTTTAGTAATGGGAATAACAAAGCCACAGGATACAAGATCGGGGCTCTTAGGTGGATGTGGTACACAGGTAATGTGGAATCAAGCCAGAAACTGCATGACTTGATTTGCGACGTGAGGCAATGCATTGTCATGATGAAGTCGCCACCAAGTCCAAGAAAGCTTTGGTCATTTCTGTCCAATGGGCTTCATTGTAAACACACTGCCATATGACATTCTCAACACTTCACTGAGGTTACGTAATGTTATAGGCCCACCTTGCTTAACACTGACAAGTCAGCTTTCTTTGAAGTCCTTGAATCACCTAAACACTGTTGCACGAGGTGGTGCATCTTCACTGTACGCTTGCTTCAGCTGTTCATAAGTTTCCGTGGCTGTATGGTTTAAACGAAAACAAAAGTTGATTGCGCTGTACTGCTGTTGATTGCTGTACTGTTGGAGGACGTAAAATAAAAAAATAAAAAAAATAGCGTAGGGTCTACAGCATTAGTACCAACCTACCAATACAAGAGTGCTGCCTCCTACCGATATTATACATAAAATCCCTCTATTTTCAAATATTTATGTTAGAGATACGAAACTGTCACGGAAGCTAGAGAAATAAATCAGTCTCAGCCCCCGTACTTAGGTGATTCAGCATAAAGGGGACATTATATATATATATATATATATATATATATATATATATAATGCAGAAATATCACAATAAGAATTGTATTTGGTATACATATATCATAAAACATGTGTAATTTTAATTAATCGCAAAAAAAGTTTGGGATGAAGCTCCTTTTCTTTTCAAAAATGTTCTTATCGGATTTAGAAACCTTCTGAAGGACATTTCTAGTGAAGCCTCCACAAATAGAATTATAGAATATAAAGATTTCTTGTGATACTAAAGAAAGTAAAATATTTCGTTGCCGGCTTTCAAAACATTACATGACGTCAAGTTTTGTTGAGATGATATAAATGGGAAGGGAGAGAATAGAAAAAGGAATAAATAAAGGGTACGAACAATAAAAAGTTGAAGGAGAGAGGCGAGCCATAGAGAAAGTAAAGATAACTATCCATATTTAAAACAGTAACATGAGCTTAGTTACATATTCTTTTACTTTTTAAAAAAGGTAAAAATTAAGATATTTTTTAATAATTCTAGACGCTAAGTGTGTAATTATAATGCATACAACATGCGAACCTCTAACAAATATTTCTGAAATGTTAAACTGTGGCTCGTTCCTAATTGTACAAAATATCAAAAAGAACAAATGAGTAATGATACCCTTGTTTTAATTTATATCCATGATGAATTGGTCTGGATCACGGTTTCGGACAGCGAGGTTTGTAATTGGTAGGAATTCTCATAATAAAGTTTAAGGAAGTACCACGTGACTCCTGATGATGTATTGTAATTTTGTAGATATCTGTCCTTTGTTTAGCTCTCGAAATTGCATTACCGTGAAGCGTATAGGAGGCCTTCGATGCTGTCTGTTTTGCATGCAACCAGCAGTGCCTAACTTGACCGCGTATCTCAAAATTTATTTCAAGCGATGCATTAATTTTTTCCGTGTTTTCCTCCCCGTTTGTTGGCGAGGTACCCACACATACAAAAAAATCATTGAGAGGGCGGTTTAATGCCGTTTCGTAGAGCTGATATGACCCAAAGTATATTTCTAAGACCGGTGGGCTATGCCACAGCTGGGGTGGGGGGGGGTGTGATACTGAATAAGGACCTAGTCACGTAATGGTTAATATTCCCTGCTGCCGGAGGTTTTTACGTTTCAGCCATTAGGGCCCTTGGTGGGGCGCAATTGGACGGGAGGTGCGCGTAGTGCGAAGAGAAAAGAGGAAAATGTGAACGACATAGGGCAAGGGGGGACAAGAGAGTTGGTTAGGAAAAAAAAAAAAAGGAGCGCCATTGGTAGTAGAGGCGCCGCATAGTGTTTGGCCCATATGCTCCGCATTGCATCAGGAGAAAACTTCAACCGTCGCTGATTACCGAGCAAGGCAGACGTTCCCATTATCTTCCTTGCAGCTTTCCCGATAAACGCATCAGGGGTCTATCTGCTTTATATTTTTTGTGCCTTCTCTTCCTCTGATCAGCAGAAATTCATTCCCCACAAATAGTTCATTATTTGTCTATACAAGCAATAAAACTGTAACCAAAATGGACCTGCCAATTTTAGATTCTTTATAAAAGTCTCAAGCTATACCAGTGGGATATATGAAGAAAATTTACCGATGAAATTTAAATAAAATTTTACATATTACATTTTTATATGTTTATTTCACTTATACTTTGTACTTCCATGATGCAAAATCTACTTTAATTTCAAAAAAATTAAATCCTGAAAACAAGTACACATTTCATTATCATAAAATTTTATTTTTCTCTGTTGAGAAAGAAACTGGATGAGAAAGAGGAAGGCAGAGTCAGACGGAGGCATTTAGTGAGACAAGGAAGCTGTGAATGTATAGTAAATATTCATATAATAACTATAAACAATTTCCAGCAGATTAATACAGTGCGATCCAAATTAACCTGAAACACTTCAATAGGCCATAAGTTTTGAACCAAAAATAGGACACACATGCAAATTTGGGAGAATATAATATAAAATTGGAAGTTTATATTACACTATTAACATCTCAGAGAAAATGTTGAAAGTGTCTTCCACCAGCATCTATACATGTTTGCACTCGTCTCAGCATATTCTCTGGAGTTTTACGGAGAGTATCCTGACCACTGTTACTTATTTCAGTTCGAACGGCTTCCACGAGAACATCAATTGTCCGTGGCCTATTCTTGTACAATCCTCAAGAAAAAATCCAGTGAGGTTAGGTCAGGGGATCTGGGAGGCCACAGACTTTTTGAGATTATTCGATTATCAAAGAAACTGGTTACAAGTTGCATGGTGTCATTAGATGTATGGCACGTTGCTCCATCTTGCTGGAAATAATCTTCTCTCAATTCGTTATCATCTCCGTAAAACTTCAGAGAATATGGTGAGATGAGTGCAAACATGTATAGATGCGGATGGTGGACACTTCCAACATTTTCTCTGAGATATAAATATTGTAATGTAATCTTCCAATTGCGTATTCTACTCTCCCAAAGCTACACGTGTGTCCTATCATTGGTCCAAAAGTTATGGCTTATTGAAGTGGTTCAGGTTTATATGGATCACACTTTAGCTAAAATCCGATTTAAAATTTGTTCTTTGTATTAATTAATGGATGGAAATTAATAATTTCTCCACACTAGCCGTACATAGGCTAAGATTTTTTATGGATAGAGTCAACATGAAAAATTCAATGCCATTGCCGGGATTTGAACCATGGATGTCCTGGTTTCCGTCCAGTCGCTCTTAACCTTTGAGCTACCATGGCCAACGTGCCGTCATGACATTATATTTTCCAGTTGACTCATATACTTTCCCTGGTAAACCACTAGCGGCTCTAGCATTCGAGATGCACCGTTTGTGGCGACTTACTATCGTAAGTCCTTGAGTCCCAGGCTTCATCATTTAACTTTTTATTATTTTAGTTAATTGATGGAAATTAATAATTTGTGCACACTAGCCGCACATAGGCTAAGATTTTTTATGGATAGATTTTTTTTATGTTCTTTGTACGTGTGTTAGCATAAAATTGACAGTTGAATCAATTGCTATGACACTTGGTAATTTAATTTGTCTTGAGTAAGGAGTATGTCAAGGCTTTCTTCTTCATATTCTACTTCTTCTTCGTCACAAGGTTCAGGCCTTCAGACCTCTTCAGAAGCTGAGAAAACTGGTCGCTCCACTTCTTCCGTTGTCTTCCAACAGTTCGTCTAACTGAAGGTTCATAAGGTAAGGCTTGCCAAGGTCATCTCGAAGGAGGCATTCGTAGAACATGTTCTTTCCATTGTTTGGATATCTCTGGATTACTTCAGTAATATTTTCTTCCATTAAATGTTCTCTTATCACAGTGTTTCTAATCCTATATCTTCTAGTAATTCCCCAAAAATAGTCGCAAAAGCCTCATTTGGGCTGCTTCAAATTATGACTTCTTCTGGTTCTTAATATCCACTATTCACATTGGTACCTCAGCACTGGTTTATATATTATAAAGTAGAAACTTTGCTATACATACAATGTGATCCATATAAATCTGAACCATTTCAATGGGCCATAGCGTTTGAACCAATAATAGGACAGACGTGCAACTTTGGGAGAATATAATACAAAGTTGGGAGATTACATTACACTATTTACATGTCAGAGAAAATGTTGGAAGTGTCCTCCACCAGCATCTATGTACCGTTTGTCCCATTATCTTTGACACGACTGTAGACACTGAAGATTATATGGGTATCTTCAAGACATTTGTGGAGCATCTGGATGATATCGAATTGAGAAAAGGTTATTTTCAGCAAGATAGAGCAGCGTGCCATACATCTAATGACACCATGGAACTTGTAACCATTCTTTGATAATCGAATGATCTCAAAAGTTCTGTGGCCCTCCAGATCCCCTAACCTAACCTCACCGGTAATTTTACTGTGTGAGTATCTAAAAAACAGAGTGTACAAGAATAGACCACGGAAAATTGATGTTCTCAAGGAATCTATTCGAACCGAAATAACTATCGTTGGCAAGGATACTCTCCGTAAAACTTCAAAGAAATGGCGAGACGAGTACAAACATGTATAGACGTTGGTGGAGGACACTTCCAACATTTTCTCTGAGATGTAAATAGTGTAATGTAATCTACCAATTGTGCATTACATTCTCCCAAAGTTGCATGTGTGTCCTATTATTAGTTCAAAATTTATGGCCTTTTGAAATGGCTCAGATCGTACTAATATATATATATATAAAATTAGACCTGTTAATATATTCTTAATACATATACTTCAAGGCTTTATACTCAACTAAATATCTCAAATAAGGAACCATAATCAAATACGAGGTCTTATGTTTCAAACTGTGGCGTAAGGTTCTGTTTTCGATTGGGTGCACCTAAGTTGAATTATTTTTATTTGCATCTTTTTCCTCGGTTCTTATACATGTACAGATTATCTGAGGAAATAGGAAAGCCTGCGGAATAGATAATATTAATTTAGAATTAATTAAATATGCTCCTAAAAAATTACATGACAGATTACTCTATCTATATAATAAGTGTTGGGAAACAAAAGAAATACCGCAAGAATGGATGATAGCCAAAAGTGATATCAATATTTAAGAAAGGGGAAAGAACAAGTCCTGAAAATTATAGAGGGACTAGTTTATTGTGTGCTGCCTACAAAATATATGCCAAAATAATAAGTACTCGGTTAAACAAAATAACAGATGCAATACTCCTAGAAGAACAAACTGGTTTCAGAAAAGGAAGAAGCACCATTGACAATGTTTTTACTCTTAAACAAATAATAGAAAAACGACGAGAACAAAATTTAGGGCTGCACTTACTATTTATTGACTATTATAAAGCTTTTGACAAAGTATCACGAATAATACTGTGGAAAATTTTAAATAATAGATGTATGCCTTTACAACTAATTGAAGTTATAAAAAGTATGTCCATTGACACAAAAATAAAAATAATTAAAATTGAACCAGTAATAGTTAATGGTGGCGTAAGACAAGGTTGTCCTTTAACAACCGCAATTTTTAATTTGTATGTTGACGAAATAGTAAGGATTTGGTCGAATAAAGTAAATGGAGGCATTAATGTATCAGGAGCTAAAATAAAAACTATGTTGTATGCAGATGATCAAATAATAATGGCCACAAATGAAGATGACCTGCAGAAAATTCTGTATAGTCTAGATAAAATTGCTACAGAATGTGGAATGAAAATATCAGCAAATAAATCGAAAATCATGGCATTTAAAGGAATTAATCCAGTAAGATCAAAAGTAGTGTTAGATAACATAATAATTGAGCAGAAATCACACTTTAAGCACTTAGGATGTAATGTCTCGTACCAAGCGGAAGCTAATATAGAGAAAATAAATAAATTTAACTATATAACAGGCACAATGAAAAGAAGATTAAAAAATAAAGCAAGAAAGGATTCTATAATAAAACTATACAAAACAATGGCAATACCAACTCTGATCTATGGATAAGAAACATGGACACTAACAAAAAGAAATAGTACGAGAATACAGTCATCAGAAATTAAATTCATTAGAGCAATAACTGGATATACCAAAATTGATAAAAAAAAACGTAGTCAGGATATTAGGACAGGATTAAAAGTAGAAGAAATAAACCATAATATTGAAATAAATAGAAATCAATGGAAAGAACATGTTCAGATGATGAACAATAACAGAATATCAAAAATTGCCTTAAACTATAAACCTATAGGAAGAAGGAACCAGGGAAGACCGTAGAAAAGATGGGCAGACCAATTTGGAGCCGGAACGGGTTAAACAATCCAAAGCCGTGAGATAGAAGAAGAAGAAGCAGAAGAAGAAGAAGAAGAAGAAGAAGATTATCTGAGGTTATATTTGATCGAAAATATGTAGAATGATAGTTTGGTTTTGTTGAAGCTTACCAATCTTAAGCTCAGCCGGTCACAATGGACGATGAATGTATGAAATAGGTGAAATAGCTTTAAAAAGTTAATATAGCTGATTCTAACGAAACTTCAGACCCGAAGCACGATAGATGACTTTGTCATTTTGATTGGTACAGATTTATATTGAATTGATAAATTATTAAATTGTTAAAGACGAAGGGAATAAATAAATATGTAAAGAAAAAGGACAAAGGGAGAGAACAGTGAAAGAAATTACCTACGAGTATTTCAAATTGCTTATATTTTCATTGTTCTCTTGATTTTATGAATTTGAAAATAGATTACGTATTTAAGATTTTTGTGTTTTCATTGCTTAGTGCTCAAGAGAAAAGAACAGCTTATTGATTTATGAAATGGAAACTTAGCAAAAGCAATAAAAGTAGAAATAAAGTATGCAATATTTTAATTAGCTGTTCAGCGATTCTTATTTATTATAAGCTTAAAAATTTAGAGGCCTAGTATCTTTAATAGCACACTTTTTGCTTTAATTGCGGAATACATTTCTGCTTCCCTCCCTACTTCCCATCTCTCTTCCTCTCACCTCTGCAACCAACATTTGTGCTCGTGTTTGCTGCTAGGTTGTTAATAAAAATTAAAATTGCCACATCTGTGGTCAGTTTTCTGCTTTCTTAACATGAAGGTCCGTGATTCGATAACTGACTGCGTTTGCTAATTCTGACTGGAATCCACGATGGCGGTTTAGTAAAGAAAGATTATAATGTTTTAACGTCATAATTTTTCGCAATAAAATTCAGGCTTATTATATTATGTTGGCTTAATGTGATACAAACAAGCCGTAGTAGTTTCATTGTTGGTACTCCTGGTTCCCGCCTGTGAGAGCTAGTCAAGTTCAGACATGTTCAGTATCGCCTACCGCTACAAAGGAGGTAACATACAGTTAAAGTTGATGTTAGAGGAAGATCCGGAGCTTCTTTCGAACATAATCACTGCTGATGAAACTTGGCTACATCATTTTGATCCTGATAGCAAACAGCAAAGCTCAATGTAGAACTATCCTTCTTCACCAACCCCCCCAAAAAGCAAATGTGGTTGCTTCTGCTGGGAAAGTTGATATTTGTGGAATGGTTTATCAGCATGTTGTACCTGCACACACCTCAGTAACTGGACAATACTACAGGGATGTCCTGAAAACATTGCAAGTCCATATCAGGCTGGATATATATGAAGTAAGAACACAGCCGAAGGAATTGCCTACTTCTACCACTTCTTTTGTAAAATAAGAACTGCTGTCTGTTGTAAAATGTAAAAATATGCAGTAAATGTGGAACTGAGGATTATTAAAAATTGTTACGTCTTCAGATTCGGAAGCTGTTAAAATTGCAATAGAAACTTTGAAATATTTAAAAGATTTTGAAAACAAAACCCACGGTATCTCTATTAGCACTGCAGAAAAGAATGCCTTGAACGTTAATTTCTAAATATTGGATATATAGGAGAGCTCTTCAAAAAAGAATGATAGTTTTTTGCGGTCATAATCTTTCGCACTAAAATTCAATCTTAATAAATTCTATTAGCTTAATTTAAAACAAACACACCGTAGTAGTTTCATTGTTGGTACTCCTGGTTCCTGTCTGTGAGAACCAGGCAAGTTCAGACATGTTCAGTATCGCCTACCGCTGCAATGGAGGTAACATGCAGTTAAAGTTGATGTTAGAGGAAGATCCGGACCTTCTTTCGAACGTAATCACTGCTGATGAAACTTGGCTACATCATTTTGATCCTGAGAGCAAACAGCAAAGCGCAGTGTGGAAATCTCCTTCATCACCAACCCCCAAAAAAGCAAAAGGGGTTTCTTCTGCTAGGAAAGTTATGGTCATCTCATTCTTTGATATTCATGGAATGGTTTATCAGCATGTTGTACCTGCACACACATCAGTAACTTGAAAATACTACAGAAATGTGTGTGTTATGTGTTATCTGCAGAGGTTCTACTCCCATTAGTCCTGGACCCGTAGGACCAAGGACCCCGGCAATATCTGATTTCTTAAAAAGCCCCCCACCCCGCTGAACACAACCTCAAAACGGGATAGAAGTGGATACGCCACTTGCGCGCGTCAACCCCGCAGGGAAGACTGCCGAAAACCTCGGTGGGGCCGCGTGCTGATCTAGCACACCTTCTACTAGCTCTGCAGGCTAGTACCCGGGATTTTTAGGCAATCCTCTACCCCGTCCCGGCGGTCGTAGCCTGGCCGGAGGTACCCAATTCCCCGTGGGTGTCGGAACACCTGCCCCCTCGAGTCCAGCCCAATCCGAACAACTTCCCTACGGTAGGGGCTCGGCAGTGCGGCCCGAGGTACCTCTAATAACGTCAGAGGTACCACGAGTGCTAAGATTCCACAGCGCACGCACCACGGCATCTAAAGGGGACGGATCCCCTCCCCTACGGGAACTACAGGGATGTACTGAAAACATTGCAAGTCCATATCAGGCGCAAAAGACCACACTTCCTTGAAGCAGGCTGGATGCTGCAACACGATAATGCGCGGCCGCATATTGCCAATGTTGTTGCTGAATATATTGCAAAAATCAACGTAGAGTGCATCCCTCACCCTCTCTATAGTCCGTATTTAACACTATGTGACATTTTTCTATTCCCTAACTTGAAAAAACGCCTTCGTGGGAGGCATTATCCATCATCATAAGCAGTGGTGAAAGCTGCGGAGGCGATTTTGATGGATGTCTCAAGAAAGGCTATCCAGCATGTCTTTGAAGACTGGCAGAAACGCTGGGAGAAGTGCATCGCATTCAGGGGAGACTATTTTGAGAAGGACCATCAAAATTGTGAGGATGAGTACGTTGTCAAAAAAAAAAAAAAAAAAAAAAAAAAAAAAAAATTGATCATTCGTTATTGACAGCCCTCGTATCTGCAGAACCTAAAGTGCATTTGAGAGAGTAAACTTATGAAAGCGGAATTAAGCTTTCAATTCTACGATATACTAACACAAAAGTGATTTCTGAAGGCAAAGTTCTGAAGTAAGCATGCATTATATATAACTATGGGGTGTGTGTAAAATGGTTTATCAGCATGTTGTACCTGCACACACATCAGTAAACTGAAAATGCATTGCTAATGAAGGTGACCTTTCATTATTCAGTTACATATTCGTTGTATATGAATTAGTTACACAAAAATTCGATATTTTTAACGTATTAAAAGTTAACTGATGTATTACTCGAATAATATTAGTGAAAAATTGGTGCTACCCCTGAAGGGTGTTCAGGATAGCTAGAGGATTTATCATAATTTTTCTCTGTCAATCTTTCTTTCGCTCTAACGTCGCGTTAACTATATCGTCATATCCTGACAGGTATGTTAGAGGATAAAGTTCTGCTTCCACGTTGGCCAGATAGGAGCTTCGACACGTTTGCATAGAATCTTAGTGCCTTGTAATTGTACGCGGGACTGTTACGTGCAAATGGCACCTTCATGGGTATCCTCAGTGGCCTCAATAATAGGTATTGTATTTGTGCTTCTGTAAAGAGGAAATATCACTTTTGACAAATGTTCACACAGAGGCCTTAGCGCTGCTCAACCGTATTTCTGTTTCTGTAATGAATATATGGCAGCTTCGACGTATCCATAGAGGTATTAGTACTGTAGACCCACAACAAGAAGGCAAGCTAGAGGAATGTGTAGTGTAATCACTTTTGTTTTTCCAACGGTATGTATACTCACCACCCCAGTATGACAAGGATGGAACTTTCGTTTAAAATATACAAGTGTTGTCACATAAATCACCCATACATAATATCTATCGCTGTATTTACTGCAGCAAACATTAGATCTGGCAAAATATTAAATGTGTAGTGTTTAACGCCCGCATTTACTACATACGGCACCCCAGGCGATGGCACTGATGATACATGGGATGCAGATGGAGCACCGGTGGAATGAGATGCCGGGGGAAACCGGAGATCCCGGAGAAAACCCGCCCCAGCGCCATGTTGCCCACCACAAGTCTCACTTTGCGGCCACCTGGGATCGAACCCGGACCGCCTTGGTACGAGCCAAGTGGTCTAACCACTGTAGATCTGGCAGCATGGGTGACTCATATGCACTTTCGTACACTCATTTCCTAGCAAACAGATCCGCTACCGGAGCAGAGAAACAGTTCAAGCTCCTCTGCTCTTCATACCCCTCTAGTCTTCTTGTCGTGGGCACACAGAACAGTCACACCTCTTGGTCCCAGTACCAAGTAATTCTTCCTCTGTCCCTGTATCCAACAAGTAGCAACTTCTATATTTTGTCCATTGTTGCTTTTGTGCTAGGCAGCTGTTTCTACAAATTCCGAAAAACTGACACTAGATTGACCTCAAGTGTATCTGCCTTCATTACTTGTGTTTTCAGTTTTTATATTGTTTTAGATCGAAGATGGAGTTTACGATGATATTAAATATCGACTCCGGTATTTACGTTGGTAACCAAGGGAAACCAGGTAAAAAGCACTTAGGTTGGTAGACACTGAGATTTGAAATATACATGCCAAAGTTGCAGCCGAAGCCATCCTGTGGAAATGTATACTTTTCCTCTACATGAAGGAACTAAAATGGCATGTTTGTGATGGGGTAGTCGAGTTACTGAGTTATGGTGCTAACCTTTGTTTGGACACACTAGTGTGCTGCGGAATTATTAGAAGAACAATAATAAATGCTATAACAATTTATCCTTTTTCTTGTATCCTTTTCTTCCATGTGGGAAATATATATCCTCACGTCTCTATTTGGCTATGGTTAGTTATGAATCGATTCCAACTGGCTGGAAGCGCGGTAGCAATGAACTCTACTCCAGCTTCTGAAGGATGCAAGCGTGTTTGGCTTTACTGCAGTGTCAGTAGAATTATAAAATAGACTAAAGCTCCGTAACTGGCAAGTGGCGAGTCGCAGTGAACTTTCTGCTTCTTGAGGTTTGAAAGAGAACAACAAATGGCCTTCCTGACAGGGTACCTATGTTGCTGGAGTACTTCACACTTACTTCACCTCTACCCTTGCTTTCAGCTCTCTTAATCGGCTCGCTTGATGTTATTCTTCTGGTAAAGGTCAGGGTTAGTGGGGTCAAACCCTTCTCTAGCCTGCCTGGCTGGTTTATGTGACGCATGCAGAAACTGGTATTTCATAACTTGCATACTTCTGGTGTTGGAAACCAGCGAGACTTGCAGTTGAGAGCTCCTGTCCTCGATTACTGTAATTGGTCTCTCTTATTGTGCTTTTTTCGTGGTTATCCCTGTTACCTTAAGTGATTTCCTTTCTCCCACTCTCTGTAAGTTCACTTTCTCTTTTATTTTTCAGGTGAGATTAGGGAATTAGGAATAGTTAACAATGCTTACTCCGCATAGATATATTACAGCTAACATCTGTCCAGCACCACCACGTATTACTAGCCCGAAAGGACACCTGGAAGATAATGAGGGAATGGAATGAACAAAAGAAAGTCAAATTAAGCCAGATTGTGCTATCGACTGGGGTGGAACCTTGCGAATACGAATCGCAAACATTACCTTGGCGCTACCTGACTCTGTTAATGTGTTACTAAGGGCCGCGTATGGGTCATTCCATCTCGACCTTGTTACTTGGCAGACTTCTCTGGCCATCTCAGGTGGATCGAGTTCTCTTAGGTTCTTCCTAACCTATTGCATGTGCTTCTTTCAACTCATTCTTTTTGCCTAAATGCGATAAACAAACATCTTCTGCTGTTGTGAGGAAAATGTTTCTTAATCCTCCACAAATAGAAAAAGCCAAATATCATGTTTAACCTCTTTGCAAATGACGTTTATTATAGGTAGCATATTGCACGTAAAAGTTGCACATCGATAATTGAGTTAAAACTTTTCCTAAACATTTGAATGTGCGTTCATAATCATTAACTTAATTAAATTTATTTTTGCTTTATTCTGTAAAAATAGTTGCAGCAAATTGTGTTTCAAATACACTGTGTTTGCAAAATAGAGTGTAGATACATCTTCTCTTGATTTTCCTTTATGTTTAATTAGAATTCAAAATTACATACATCGTCAACTAACAGAAATGTTTGGAAATTTGCGATTCTTCCTTCATTTTCCCCCATGTTGCCACTTTTCCACTGAAAGAGCTTGTTTTAACGAAATTCTCTAGGTTGAAGTCTTTCATAAGCCCTGTTTTGATCAACTTGAATATAATGATAAATTTTATATGAACAGTATAATATTTCATGACAATATTATTCTTAAAAAGTCCTAATTGCATCAGTCTGATTATGTTAACATTTTAAGGAGCTATTTTTAAGTGAGAGCTTCTTTGAGGTTATGTCTTTAATATAATAGCCGTACTTTGGAAGATATGTCAGTATGCTCTTATTGCTTCAAGAAAATCTTACATACTTCACACATTAAAATAGGACGTTTTCTTGTTTACAATATTTTAATGAAGTACTTTAAATTGAAAAACGATGTCTTAAAAGTTGGTTTATCGTAAACTAAAACATACTCAGGGACTCGTTTAATATTTGTTAAAGTTTTAAAATCAGCAACTCTACTTCAGTTCGAGGTCAGGAAATTTGCATTGGCGAATACACGTAAATAAAAATACCACCAAAGCAATCTTCGAAAACAGTACTGACTCCTTTTCAGGGACTATCGACACAATTAATTTCGCTTACCATAAAAGGATAGCTATCCAAAAACCGTATACTTTTTCCCCTAGAAAAATAAGGGTCACCGGATTATTGACAAAGAAAAGCAGCTGGAAGAAACGTTTTAATAGATAGCATTTCAAATTCTTTAGTCTCTTGAAGTAAAAGCTAAGAACTAAACTAAGGACGTTCTCTGTGTGGGGTATCTGTAGTGCAGATCTTCTTATTGAATAAAATGGATTTAAAATGCACGAAATTGCGGAAAAGAAAAACATGTGAGAATTGTGGATACAGCTAACTAAGGAGCTTGTTTAGATGTTGGATAGGTAAGTCAATTCACTAAAAATCTCCGTCAAGGTGAGTTACCTGGATAAGGTTTTTTACAGGAATTTTTCTAATTCTTAAAGACGAATGTCGGGTAGCTCTAAGCTCCATGGACCCTGGACACATTTCAGCATCATTTCATTCATTTCTTTCACCGTCTTATATGACTTAACGTTGGAGGACGTAAAATTAAAAAAAAAGGTCCCTAAGAGAAATTCTGAGGCTGCTATGTCAGATAACGTCGCGTTTGCTGTCCAGGATTGAAATATTTCCTCCTTTGCTGAGGAAAATGCTAGAAGGCACCATAAAACTTATTGTTTCGAACGTCTTTTTTCATAATTTCTTTTTTAATATACTATTTCATTCCATACATCAGATTCTACCACCTATAGGGCATAAACAAAAGAGTAAAATTTAATACTACTTAGAAGTAAAACAAATAAAAATAACAAATGGTTGGACCACTGGATGATATGAAACTGAAAGTTTCATGCCTAGAATACTAGATAACAGAGTACTATCTCAAATAACAGAAAAAGTAAAGGAGGGCAGAAAATTAATTTTCTGTGGAAGCTTCCAAAACTCATTTTAAAGTTAAATCTTGTTAAATGATACTTTATGAAGACAAAAAAATCTCATTTTAGATGGATAATAAACTTATAGTTTATTTCCTGGTTTTGTTTCTTTGGGCAAGTATTTTATTAAATATTTTGATATCATATGACCACCATTAAAATTGCAAGTCTTGGTTCTATAATTAAAGTTTACCATATTTAAAACATTCTAAACGCTAATACGAAGCAAAGTTTTCTCATTTAACAGAAACCCATATCCTTATAAAACTGTCAAGAGCAGGCATAACCTGAGGGTCCAACCCTTACAATTCCTACACCTCAATCTGACCACCTTTGGTTGCTGGATTCCCTTAGCTCTTTTATGCAAAATGTACTTAGCAGCAAAACACTTGACTCATTCCTCTAAAGGTCATTCTTACAAATGCTTATTTTTTTATCCACCGATGTTTATCTACACACTTAATGGAGGTAAG
Source organism: Mantis religiosa (assembly GCA_030765055.1). Lineage (NCBI taxonomy): Eukaryota > Metazoa > Arthropoda > Insecta > Mantodea > Mantidae > Mantis > Mantis religiosa. The sequence goes on from CM060954.1 coordinate 32,670,923, forward strand.
TTTATTAATTTCTAATTTCTTTCTTGTTCTGACAAAACCTTATACTGCACAGCCGTAACTCTTATTTTGCATTATGAACTGATTTTACCATATGAAAATTATTTATTGTAATTATTTATCCATATCATCATTTATTTATAAAACTACAAATTTTACTCTTCAATGACTCCAGTAACAGAAAGATGTTTTTATTTGCTGTAAATAAAAGCTTTAGAAGCAGTAGGAGTTCTATGCCTATAACAGACACGTGAAAACGTCCGGTACGATAGAACAACTGAAAATAACCCTTATGGCTGCATCTTTAGATACACATAAAATGTTGCAATGCCCATTGCCCCCTTCCTAGCATGAACCATTGGATAATATTCTATGAAGGGAAAAATTGGAATTTCCTAATTCTTCATACTTTAATATCATGAACCTCAGCACACTTCAGCACTCAGGTGCAATAAATTCGAAATAACGTGTGTCATAAGTCTTCACAAGCAATCCTTAGACTTTCTTTTGTCTAGCACGTGGCAGTCATTTGTGAATTTAAGTAGGTAATGTTAACCGTTAAGTCAGTTGACAGTAGTACTTTGAGGTTATGTTGTTAGCTGTTATCAATGAAGCAAGATATAAAATTTAGCTACAGAACAGTGTGAAAATTGAGTTATGGATTATGGCATGGCTAAAATTCAAACTGTCCAGACCAAGAATGGTACAAAGTTTATTAGAGGATGACCCAAATCGTAATAATCAGCGAATGTGTTTTCAATGATAATCAATGAAGGACATGGAACTGCTCGAAGAATTATGTGGCACAACGAAGGATACTTTAAACTGTTTGGTGCTGCAAATGTGTCTACTACGCAACAAAAATCATTTAACAATACTGAATCAACCCTGCGTTGTAGTTTAGACTGTCGTTTATACAAAGAAGTCATTTCACCTATTATTTTGAACTTACATGAGGACCAAGGCGCGTATGTCAACGATATCCTGAGGATGCAAGCACCTCAAACACGAATTGAACGTGTTAATTCTAGTCAAGATTTTCTCGGAGAACAAGTCCGTTGAGCGTACATCGCTTCCATCATGAGGACATTTTAAGACCGGTTTCCAAGTGGAGCTGAACTGAAATCCAACCTCACGATTAAGCGTGCTCCTCTCGGAGGAAATGGCCAAAGCCTCCTTAACTCTCTGCTCCCAGTAACTGTTGCATTTTGCCAAGATGGTCGCCTCCCGAAGGTTGGCTATATGGTCGTTATCACTTAATCGTGATGCTGGATTTCAGTTCAGCTTCTCTTGGAAACCGGCCATAAAATGGAAATCCGTCGGCTTAAGAAGCACAGATCTATACAGATTGATTATCAAATTAAGTAGTTACGCTTCTCTGACCTAATTAGCTTTCTACACTCACGCCATCGCCTGACCTGTTATTTAATTTACTGTAAACAGTCTTTTCTTCCGTGATGCTATTATTGGTAGTGTTTTGTCTTTGTTGTTGTGTGTGTTTGCAATTTATGTCCTCCAACGTTAAGTCATATCGGATGGTGAATGAATTGGGTTAAATGATACTCAAATTAGTTCAGGGTCCATGTTACCCAACATCCGTTGCAACCATTAGTCTTGGCTGGGCAGCCATTTGTAATGGAGCTTCCTATCTCTTCCGCCGCCAAGTGCGAGTTGCGTGCAGTGATCCGTTTTTTGAGTGCCCCCTGAAATTCATTGTCAGTTATGCGAAGTCTATAGGCCACAGTGTATGGACGTCAAAAACGTGTGAAAGAGGGTCAGAGAGTTGAAAGACGGACGTACAGACGTCCATGATGAACAGCGTTCTGGTCGGCCTTCGGTTTCAGCCGAAACAATTGCAAAAGTGGAGCAAGAAATGCTTAAAGATCGGCGTGTGACAGTTCGCGAGCTGTGCGAACTTATCCCTGAAGTCCGTAAGACTACGATTGACAAGTTTTCGAGCGGAAATTTGCATTATCGCAAGGTGTGTGCGAGGTGGGTCCCAAAAATCCTCACCGAAGATCATAAACGCAACGTGTTGAAGCGGCCCACCGATTCCTGATCGGGGCGAGGAATTGTTGGATTCAATTGTCACTGGCGATGAAACCTGGGTGCACTACACAACACCAGAAACTAAAGAACGTTCTCGTCAGTGGCGGCATTTGAATTCGCCGAAGCCGCGAAAGTTCAGACAGACATTTTCTACCGGCAAAGTGATGGCTAGTGTGTTCTGAGACAGAAAAGGTGTATTGTTGTGCAAGTTTATGCCTACCGGTACAACAATAAATGCCGGTAGCTTCTGTGAGACTTTAAAAATTTGTGACGTGCTATTCAAAACCGAAGGAGGAGAATGCTGACGAAGGGAGTGATTTTTCATCATGACAACGCTCGTCTCCATACTGCACATGCAACGGCTGATCTCCTGGCTCAGTTCGGATGAGACATCCTCACTCATCCCCCCTACAGTCCAGACTTAGCACCTAGTGATTATCATCTGTTTCCTGAATTGAAGTCACACTGTGGAACACATTTCCAGACCGACGATGATTTGAAAAACGAGGTTGAGCGCTACTTGCGCAACTTGGCGGGAGAGTGCTATGACAAGGGTATACAAAAACTGCCACAGTGCATGCAAAAATGCATCAATGGCAATGGTGATTACGTTGAAAAATATCTGTAAGGTCCGCTTTTCTATCAATGTAACATTCGTTGACAAAAAAACATGTTTTCTATATTAAATAAAATTGGAGACCGTATTTTAGGGACACGCCTCCTAATAGCGGAATAGCATCCATACACGGAACCTTCCAAGAAGCATTGTTGATAACTTTTATATATATGTTACCACGATAATTTTACAATCCATATATTTTAATTCAGTGGGAGCATATACCAAGCAGACCAGGTCTATCTCTGACAAGTAAGATTAGCAGATCTCCCCTTAGGAAATGGGTCTCCCTGGGGTAGCAGTTTGCAAACGGTGTTAATTCGGAAGAACTGGTTATGCGACTTCAGGTCACTGTTGCCTCCCTGAGCACGTTGCCAGCACGTGCAGGGCGCTGCTCACTATGTCTTGCAAGGGTTGTTTAGCTATGAATGGAAGATTGTTTGAATACTTAGGTTTTGTATACCGGTGTTAGTTCTGTGGCAGAGGAACCTTTCAGTTAGACAAATATGGTAACAGAGTACATCGGCTGGATATCACACTTCCTATGTAAGTTGTTGCTTCAGTAAACAACAGAAAATTGATCTAACTAGGCCAAGAATAACTTAAGATGTTCAGTAGAGTTTAAGGAGGAGGGCTGAAGTTGATATTTTCCTGTAGCTTCCTTTATATTTATTTCTACGGTCATAATCTTTCGCAATAAAATTTAATCTTATCATATTCCGTTAGCTTAATGTGAAACAAACACGCAGTAGTAGTTTCATTGTTGGTACTCCTGGTTCCCACCTGTGAGAACCAGGCAAGTTCAGACATGTTCAGTATCGCCTACCGCTGCAATGGAGGTAACATGCAGTTAAAGTTGATGTTAGAGGAAGATCCGGAGTTTCTTTCAAACGTAATCACTGCTGATGAAACTTGGCTACATCATTTTGATCCTGAGAGCAAACAGCAAAGCTCAGTGTGAAAATCTCCTTTATCATCAACCCCCCAAAAAGCAAAAGTGGTTGCTACTGCTGGGAAAGTTTTGGTCATTTCATTCTTTGATATTCGTGGAATGGTTTATCAGCATGTTGTACCTGCACACACATCAGTAACTGGACAATACTACAGGGATGTCCTGAAAATATTGCAAGTCCATATCAGGCGCAAAAGACCACACTTCCATGAAGCACGCTGGATGCTGCACCATGATAATGCGCGGCCGCATATTGCTAATATTGTTGCTGAATATCTTGCAAAAATCAACGTGAAGTGCAACCCTCACTCTCCCTATAGTCCTGATTTAGCCCCATGTGGCTTTTTACTATTCCCTAACTTGAAGAAACGCTTTCGTGGGAGGCACTATCCATCATTAGAAGCAGTGGTGAAGGCTGCGGAGGCGATTTTGAAGGATTTCTCAAAAATTGGTTTCCAGTATGTCTTTGAAGACTGGCAGAAACTCTGGGACAAGTGCATTGCATTCAGGGGAGACTATTTTGAGAAGGACCATCAAAGTTATGAGTATGAGTAAAGTTACGTTGTCAAAAAAAAGAAAAAAAAAATATGATCATGCTTTATTGAACAGACCTCGTAAAATAAATATTTGGAATGAGCGGTGTTTTATGTATACTGCCCAAAAATGCAGTATTCTCATAACCAGACATCGGATCGCGTACACCTTAGCAATCATTGTACGCACACAGGTACTATACAAGGCCAAACGAGACATCAAGAAACGTCCGTGTCATCAAGTATACCGAAGCGTTGTGTGTGTACAGTCCGGTACGGACTACGTTACAACATGCCATCCTTCTCATTGCTTTCGATGCGAGAATTACAGTGAACAACCATGTACATTCGTAAATTCCCGAATTTGAATTTTCTACGACTCTCACTGAAACAGTATAAAATATTGGGACAAAGTTCGTTCAACATCACATGACGTAAATGGTATATATGAGTAGTACAAATCCTTTCCATGTGTTTGTCCGAGGCTTAGGTTATTTCTTATATTACGCAGCATTGAAAATCCAGTATTTTTGCTGGTTTGGAAGGTGGTGCATTCTGTATATTGTTAACTTTTGATAGTAGTAACTTCTCTACTATTGGAGTAAATGTAAGAAGAAGTTTTTCTTAGTTTGCTCTTATCCAAACATATACTTATGGTAGGAGAGATTAAAGAGAGGGAGAGAGATGTTCCTCTGGAGTAAGCTATTAAGTCATTTGGGACTGAGAGGTCTACATATGTAGAGATAAAACTGAAATAATCATTGTAACAGTTCCTTTGTTCTGGAACTGTTAGGCTCTTTTAAGCATCTTTCTAGCCTATTTGCCTATAACTGTAGCCTCCCGAAGTTCCTTTACTTCATCATTTCCTCTTCGAAGGTGAACGTTTTAAACATCTTACGGAAAAAGTCAAGGGATAAAAATTGCAACATTACTATACGCTATGTCCTTTAATTTCTTTTAAACACCAAAGGTATGAACTATAATTTATGAAAAATCCTAATTTGTAAGTTTTCTTCTTGTCATTCTTGTGCTTCAGGATATGTATGACTGAAATACCATGAAAATTTTCAAAAAAAAAAACACATTTTCCTCTTTTTAGTCTATAAAATAAAGTCTTCCTGAATCCAAAGAATCCTTAGATAGCATTCGAAGCCATTTTTAATTGATCTAAACTATGGAAAGATTGAGTCAGACTGAAATATTCAATGCAATAGCAGGGATTTGAACCACGGATCTTCTGGTTGCAGTCCAGCCGCTCTATCCCTTGAGCGACTATGGCCAACGTGCCGATATGACATTAAATTCTCCAACTCACTCGTTTTTTCTCGGTAAACAACTTAGGAGTTCTCATAAACACATGAACCACATAAGTGCAGTTGGAGAATTTAATGTCATATCGGCAAGTTGGCCATAGTAGCTCAAGGGTTAGAGCGACTGGACTGCAACCAGAAGATCGGTGGTTCAAATCCTGGCTATGGCATTAAATTTTTCAGTCTGGCTCAATCTTTCCAAACTTTAGCCTACACACGGCTAGTGTGAAAGAACAATTAATTTCCATGTTTTAAACTAGTTTGAAAGTTACGTGAATGCTTGTGTTGGATATGAATTCTAATTCTTTATCCTTGGAAAGATAGGTTCAGACTGAAAAATGCAATGCCATAGCCGGGTTTGAACCACGGATATTCTGGTTGCCATCCGCCATAGTAGCTCAATGGCCAGTCTCTAGATGCCAACTAGGCGATCAGTGGTTCAAATTCCGGCTATGGCATAGAATTTTTCAATCTGACTCTATCTTTCCATTCTTTATCCTACACAAGGCCAGTGTGAAAGAACATTTAATTTCTTTAACCTTATTTTCTCGCCATTGAAAATGTCTTCATTTTTCGTCATTTAGTAGCCCCTTGTTTCGCAATTTTAGCTTTAGACAAATGAAACTTGCTACACACGTTCGCAGAGACATAGTGAATAGAAATTGCCCCTGGTTTTATTGTGAGATGCATTTAAGCACACTTTCTTTACTTTAAAACCCAGAAGTTTCAAATTTTGAGCAAAAAGGCCATATTTATAGCTTTAAAAATTTCAGCAGCCTAAGCGCGCCTCGGTAGCGTGGTGGTAGCATGTCTGCCTCAAGTTCAAGAGGTCCCGAGTTCGAATCTCGGACAGGATGTGTTACTTGGATAAGGCTTTTCCGGGGTTTTCCCTTATCCTAAAAGACAAATTTCGGGTAACTCTAAGCTCTAAGGACCCTGGACTCATCTGAGTATCATTTCACCAATTCCATTCATCGTTCAATATGACTAAACGTTGGAGGACGTAAATTAAAAAAAAATGGAGCCTAACGTTATTGAGACACAGATAAACCCAGAATAAATTTAAAAAATGGATATGTTGGGAACCTGCTGTTCAATTACACTAGGGAACACGTTTTTTGTACCCGAAACAAAATAGGCTAATTCTTATGCAAAATGACTCGCTGATTCCAAAAATGCCTCTGAAAATGCTGTATCACGTAACGTTTTGAGATATTCTTATTCTTTTATATAAAATTATAGAAATGAGGTATGATACCAACTCATATTGACTTAATTTAAAATAATAGCCATTGACTCTTCTAAACACAGCTTAAAGGCAGTGTTGCTTCATAATGGCTATTTACTACCTTCAATACCTTTATTTCATGCCATAGGAATGAAGGGGACATACGATTCCATGTCCATCATTTTAGATGCTCTTAGTTATCAAAACCATGGCTGGGAAATTTGTAGTGCCCTCAAGGTAGTTGCATTGCTAACGGAACTGCAGGGAGGTTTCACAAAATATTGCTGTTTTTTTTGTGCTTATGGGAAAGTAGGGCAACTGACAAGCATTTTATAGTGAAATAATGGGGGAAAAGGGAAGACTATACTCCTGGAGCAAGCAATGTTAAGTATGTGCCTCCAGTAGTCCCCAACAAATTTCTTCTCCCCCCACTTCACATAAAGCTCGGGCTAATGAAGAATTTTGTTAAAAGGTTTGGACAAAAGTGGAAGTGCATTTGGGTATTTAAGAAGTATCTTTCCTAAAATAAGTGAATCTAAATTGAAGGAAGGTATATTTGTCGATCCTCAAATAAGACTACTTCTTAAAGACAGTGTTTTTGAATCAAAGGTTAAACGTGTTGAACTGGTAGCATGGAAATCATTTAAATCAGTGGTGGAAGGCTTCCTGGGCAATAATAAAGAAGAAAATTATGAAACTTTAATCTCAGAACTATTAAGGAGCTACAAAGAAATGGGTTGCCGTATGTCACTTAAAATCCACTTTTTGCACTCTCACCTTGATAGTTTCCCTACAAACCTAGGAGCTGTAGTAAGTGATGAGCAAGGTGAGCGTTTTCACCAGGACAATTCTGAGATGGAAAGACGTTACCAGGGTATCGCTGGGATTCAGCCATGTTGGGAGACTATTGTTGGTTCATCAAACGGGAGAGTCAATACAAAAAAAATCAACAGTGAAACACTTCTGAGATAATTCAGGTATGTGGTTTTCATCATTATTTTGAGTTGATTTATTTTAATAATAATAATTAATAATAATTATTACTATTTTCAATGTTATTTGGCAAAAAAATACTTATTATTTTCAATTAATCAAATATGAGTTATCACAGCGCATTTCTGTAAGTTTTCATAAACAATTATGAATACCTAAAAAACGTTACGTGATACAGCATTTTGAGGGAATTTTTGGAATCAGCAGATCAGTTTACATAAGAATTTGCCTATTTTGTTTCGGGTATATAAAAGTAATTTGTTTTTGTTCCGCAGTGTTATTAGACCAAAATTTATGTTATTTTGTGGCAATGGACTTTTTAGGTGACGTATCCAGAAATAAGTAAATTTGACCATATTTTCCAAATTATCACAGTGAAATTATAAAAGTTTGGGCTGTATTATATTTTCACTAACTTACATCAGCGTTATTAGTTCAGAATGTCAAACTTTCAGCCATAAGTGACTTTAAGGGAGGAGAATTCAAGACAAAGAATATTTTCATTTTCTGTCTACTTACACTAAAGGCAATACCGTCTGGATCAATATGCCTTATACAAATTTTATACAGTTTTCAGATAAAGTAAATATATATTTTTAGTATCTATGTAATTACCTAAGGCTGCTATTGTAATATATGGAATAATACAGGAGAGTCTTGTTCAATCATCCCTTTGTCCGTTACATTTCTTTGTCTAAAGAACCAGAAACAACTCCCTCGATGCCCATTTCGCATTTTAAGCTTATATAGGTTTTTTCCATCCCTAAAAGGAACGAAAGGTGATGGTGGTAATTGAGGAGGGGCCGCGCACTGAGAGCTAATTTATCTTTTTCGAGAAATTTCCCCCTTTGCTCCTTTACTACCCTTTAGCTCATCAAGCACTTGGCGAATACTGAAACAGAAATAACTTCCCTCATCCCTATGCACCGAAAATAGTTGTGGCTATTGAGGGAGAGAGAGCCCATGGTCCAGCAATCGAGATAGAGAGAGAGAAACACAACTTTGTGTAACGAGAGTTCTGAGAAATAAATTGTAGAGGGCGGAGGAATGCGTCGGAGAAGGTGTTCTAACCTATGATGCTTGCTTGCAACATACAGTTGAGTTATTATTTGTCCTACACACAGGGTAATACAAATAGCCTGCGGGTATTCGCTCTTTTTACAATGATGAGGTGAGTTTCGACTTGTTTTTCCTTCTCTTCTCTTTTATTTTGTTGTCTACTCTCCTCGATATGTATTTTTCCTCACGTTCTCGCTGCATCTACCCGCTCCCAAAGGGCATACGTGTGTTTCAGTGGTGTATTCAGGTCCTTGTTTTAAGACAATTAGTATTAAAGAACACTTTTTTAAAGTCTGCAAAGCTTTTGTACGTCATATCTTTCTAGTACATTTAAATCAATCAAGCAGCAATCATGGCTCTAAACCCAGTGCCAGATTCTTAGCTGGAAGCTAACCTCTCCCTTTTTTGCCTCCTTTGCTTTCTGCTTGTCTCCAAGTATAAACATAATATCATCTGTCATGTAGAGCAGCCAGTTCCAAAGCTACAATGATAAGAGCCTAGCTAAATTAATACGTAACTTTATAAAAGACATAGCAAAAGTTCTTGAAGTTCCTCCAACTTTTAACAGGTATCTTTAGCTGTAAAACTCACTTCTGCTCACTGAAAATAACGCACTCCTGCAGTATACTTGTCAAAAAGTGCTTAATTTTTCATGGAAATGGGTCCTATAGTGTCATTCAGCCGTGACACTGCTTTCCCCAGTGCCAAGTTGTATTGCATGCTGCACGAGTACTCTACTGCTCGCTGCAGGTACACGAGAGAGCAGCCTGAACTGCTCCTTCCTCATTTTTATATCCCTATTTCACTTCCATGATCAATTTGGGGGCTTGAAAAACTACTTGTTGATTGTACGAGGACTGTTCAATAAAGAATGATCATAATTTTACCGTCATAATTTTTCGCACTAAAATGCTATCTTATTATATTCTGTCACTTAATGTGAAACAAACATACCGTAGTAGTTTCATTGTTGGTACACCTAGTCCCCGCCTGTGAGAACCACGCAAGTTCAGACACGTTTCAGTATCGCCTACCGCTGCAATGGAGGTAAAACGTGAGGAACAATATGCGGCTTTGAAATTCTCAACAAATCTCCATTTGAGGCCTAAACAATGCTACAGGAGGCCTATGGAGAGTCCGTTCTTACCTACATCACAGCTCGAAGGTGGTTTAAAATGTTTAAAGAGGGGAGACAATCAATTTCAAAGTAAGTTGGACCCGGTGCACAAGTTATTGCTCTTAAGGAAGAAAACATCAACACTACTGCTGCCATTCTGAGAGAGGATCGACGAATTACCTTAAGATCACTTTCATTGAACATCACTGAACAATTCAGTGGGTGCCACCCTCAGGTTGGTGACAGAAACATTACACATGAAACGTGTTTGTGCGCGATGGGTTCCAAGACTGTTGATTCCCGAACAAAAGAACATTCGCATGCAGATCTGCATGCCATTAAAGTTGATGTTAGAGGAAGATACGAAGTTTCTTTCAAACGTAATCACTGCTGATGAAACTTGGCTACATCATTTTAATCCTAAGAGGAAACAACAAAGCTCAGAGTGGAAATTTTCATCACCAACCCCAAAAAAAGCAAAAGTGTTTGCTTCTGCTGGTAAAGTTATGGTCACCTCATTCTTTGATATTCATGGAATGGTTTATCATCATGTTGTACCTGCATACACATCAGTAACTGGAAAATACTACAGGGTGTTCTAAAAACATTGCAAGTCCATATCAGGCGCAAAAGACCACATTTCCGTGAAGCAGTCTGATGCTGCACCACGATAATGCGCGACCACATATTGCCAATGTTGTTGCTGAATGTCTTGCAAGAATCAACGTGAAGTGCATCCCTCATCCTTCCTATAGTCCGGGTTTAGCCCCACGTGACATTTTTCTATTCCTTAACTTGAAGAAAGGCCTTCGTGGGAGGCATTATGCATCATCAGAAGCAGTGGTGAAGGCCGCGGAGGCGATTTTGAAGGATCTCTCAAAAAATTGTTTCCAGCATGTCTTTGAAGACTGGCAGAAACGCTGGGACAAGTGCGTCTCATCCAGGGGAGACTATTTTGAGAAGAACCATCAAAATTGTGAGGATGAGTAAAGGTACGTTTTCAAAACAAAATGTGATAATTCTTTATTGAACAGTCGTAGCATCTATAACGTTGGCTTTTACGCCCAATACGAATGCATTTTGCAGACAATAGGAGAAGATTTTTAAATAAACTTGAGAGTTGAACCCATGCTTTCTGGGTTGAGCAGCCAGAATAGTTGACCACCTCAATAATGATTTTGTCAGTTCAGCTCATTACCATTCGCCCTTCAGATGTTTTGAATAGCTACTGTTTCTCATTTGTTTGAACATTAAGAGCGTGCACTCTACTAACCATTTTTCTTTTTACTTCCTTGTTCAGGAAGACATACATTGCGATCCAATTAAATCTGAACCATTTCAATAGTCCATAACTTTTTAACCAATAATAGGACACACGTGCAACTTTTGGAGAATTTAATACACAATTGGGAGATTACATTACACTAGTTACATCTCAGAGAAAATGTGTCCTTCACCAGCATCTACACATGTTTGCACTCGTCTCATCATATGCTCTTAAGTTTTACGTAGATGATACAAAATTGAGACAAGGTTATTTCCAGCAAGATGGAGCAACGTGACATACATCTAATGACACCATGGAACTTGTAACCAGTTTGTTTGATAATCGAATAATCTCAAAAATCTGTGGCCCCCTGACCTAAACTCACCGGATTTTTTCTTGCGGAAGTGTCTAAAGATAGAGTGTACAAGAATAGGGCACGGACAGTTGATGATCTCATGAAATCCATTCGAACCGAAATAAATAACATTGGCGAAGATACTCTCTGTAAACCTTCAGATAATATGACGAATAATACAAAATAAAAACAATAAGCACATAAAATTACATGAATAAATTCAAATGCTTTCTGCACAACATTGCATTCAATGTTTGAAAACCTAGCTGTAAATCCAAAAGGCCAAACTAGATTATTATCCTTCCAGAAGTTGGCAGTTCTGGATATGTGTGACTGTGAATTTCTGTAAGTGAGATATTTTGTATAAATTTAACAATGTTGTTAAAAGTTTATGAAATATAGGAGAGATAAATTAAGGCTTTTAAATAATTCTAAGAGCCACAAGTGAGATCATCCTGATGAGCAATTGTTTCCAGACAGTTTCAGATATGAACTTACATTAATGATCCCAATGGAAGAGGTGTCAAGTAATATTGATTTAAATAAACATATTTTCTGAGTACCCTAAGCAGTGAAGTCTCCTTCTCCTAAAAGAAAAACTCGTCCCAAATTTACTGATTCGATTTCATCATAAAAACGGTAAGGGATGAAGTAAAAGAAAAGGTTTAAAGGTTGTCTATCTACTCGTGACGTACAGCTATAGAAACTGCTTTAAGCGATAGACTAATCTCTTAAGACCGAGTCACTGTGTAATTGCTTTAAATTTCCAATCTTTTTACATTGATAAGAGAAGAAATTAGACCTTTTACCCATTTTTTACAGACTGAGCAAAAGCTATTCAAAAAGAAGAGTGATTCAGAGAAAATAATTCAAGAAATATAATATTTCTTACAAATGTATCTAATAACCAGAGCTGGGTTAGCTGAAATCATTAACGAATTTGCAACAGACTATCAATCAACTAAATTTTGTTTTACGGAACATAAAATGAGTTTTTCATTTGAAAGGCTTCAGAGCTACATTATTGTGCTAGTAATACGGCCGCAGATGAGTAAATATATAGTAAAATTCCTTCTTTGGCATTTTGTCTGGTAAGAATCTTCAAAAGTTTAGGAACTTCATTTCATTATTTGGATATTATTTTACATTCGATCAGAAAATATTACAATCCGAGTTATAATTGCTTGAGTGTTGCCACAATGTGCCTATTTAAATAATGAGATCAGTCAGACACAAACCCATATGTAATATATAAGAATTTTTATGTTGATCAGAATGTTCTAAATAGATGTGCATTTACAATTATCTTATAAGCAATTTTTTTTCTCTGGGCAACCGGTTTCAATGTCTCTCCGCTATGCTTTTCTTATCTATGACTTGTTTGGATGCCGGGAGAGGGTCGGTCGCAAACTGCATAGGGAACGGCGAGCTGTACGAACTTCCTAGCCCTGCTAATAATATACGTAATTGTAAAGTATTTCAAGAAAATCCAAAGTATCTGAAAGTTTAAGGACTTTTGGTTTTTTAAATCTACCTACTGCTTGGCAGATGCAAGACTTATATACCTAAGTATGTTTTCTCTGTGCAATTTCGACCTCCATAGACCGACAGAAGTATTCGAATAATATAACATGCAACATTGCAAGTACTCTAAATGCTGTAATACTTATTTGGCAGCGTTCAATTTTTAAACACGTAAACATTAACCTTATGTGTCTCGGAAACAATATTTAAAATATCACTTTGCATGTATTTATTACACAATCTGTGCTGTATTTATTATACTGTCCCTCTTATTGGAGGACATAAGTATTCAAACGTACCCAATCGAACAGAGAGAAATGTGGTTGGACGTAACCTACGCGCCCCTACCACATAGCAGTTGTGTTTATGCTATGCCTCGAGACAGCGTGCTCAAAGTTATTCAGTCAATTGTTAACTCACAGGTAATATGGGACGTAAAGGTAAGGAGACAGCGGTGTCAGAGAGGAATATCGTGATAAATATGTACAAACAAAACAAATCTCTCTCTGAAATTGCCAAAACCATTAACAGAAGAAAAACTAAAGTGTTCTGCATAATTCAACGTTTCAAACAGACAAATACTGTTGCAAATAAACCTAGAAATGGCGCTCCTTCTAAACTCACCACCAGAGACAGGAGGCAAATAATAAAAATGGTGAAGCAGAATCCGAGAGTCTCTGCATCTGAGATTAGAGGACGCCTTGAGCAATATTCTGGCACTGTGGTTCACACCAGAACAGTTGAACGAGTTTTAAATAGTATTGGGTGCAATGCCCTCGTTCCTAGGAAGAAACCATATGTTAATAAGGTGAATAAGAAACATCGTATAGAATTTGCTAAAGAGTATGTGGTGAAACCAATAGAAATCTGGGATAAGGTTTTGTGGTTGGACGAAAGCAAATTCTGCTTATACAAGAGTGATGGAGGACTTAGAGTGTGGAGACTGCCAAGTACAGAATGGGAACCTAAGAACATGGTAGCTACAGTGAAACATGGTGGTAGTAGTGTGATGGCATGGGGCTGTATAACTACATCTGGCTTTGGGGAACTGGTGTTCATAGATGGGATCATGGACAAATTTGAATACAAGAGGATTCTTGAAAACAATCTTAAAGAGAGTGCAGAGAAGCTGGGATTAGGGTATGATTATTACTTGCAGTAGGACATTGATCCGAAGCATACTGCTGAAATTGTAAGGTTTTGGATCATGTACAATACTCCTCACACTTTGAAGACACCACCCCAATCTACAGATTTAAATCCTATAGAGAACATCTGGAAGGAACTCAAGGAGCGTGTGAGGAAGCATCACATCAGAAGCAAGGAACATCTAAGAGTGGAGAAATATGGACTCTGCAGTCACTAAACAGCACATACATACAATGCCTAAAAAATTATCAGCAGTAATTCAAAGAAAGGGGATGATAACTAAATACTAGCTGTTCGAATACTTATGTCCAGATGTAAAGTAACTGTTTTATTTCTACTTGTAGTGCAATTTAGCTTCAGATATTATTTATGAGTTTATATGTTTAATGGCAAACTCAAGTTTATTTTGTACCAGTTGTATTTACGTATGCTTACTCTGCGTAGGCTTAAAATAATATAAGTGATGATTATTTTACGTTCGAATACTTATGTCAGCCTGTGTATTTCATCTGTTTACTGTACATAGGAAGTAAGACGGTGCTTGACTTGGCGTTTTGGGTTGCCTAACCAGCTGGGCTATACTTACGTGCTCTCGCTTACGTAGAATACGCCACTGGTGTGTACATTTGTTGGTGTTTCTCTCAAGAAAAGCATAGCTAATGATAGGGATGCAGAAATGCGCGCTAGTAAACCACAACACCTCCCACCAAATGCACCCCCTCCCCGCAACTGGCCGATGAAATGACTGTTTATATCCAATATTTCAAGCATAAAAACACATACAAACAGCGCGGGGGTAGGAAGGGAGGTTGGAACTGCGCGAGCCACCCCTCCGCACACACACACATACATAGCCTCCCCTTCAGCCAGCCACGTGATAACAATACAATCAATGACCGAAGCCTGTCACCAATGTGAGCCATTCGCCCCTCCCCCTTTCTAACCACCCACTCTACCACCGCCACGACCCCCTCTCAATCCCCGTCTGCCATACACACACAAATTTGTGTATGCAATGTGTGTTGTTATTGAACCGCCCGTCAGGTATGTGCGGTGATTTGAGTTTAGTATCGCATTTGGAAGCTTCGGGAGGACCCCCTAAGTTTTAGCACACAGCAGTGTGTTTTCCTGGCTAAGAGACGCATCGCATCGCCGACGTTGTGATAAATGTCGCCGCCCGGTCGGTCGATCATCTTCCAAGTGCTCGTGTGCTCTCAGGAATGCTACGAGACGAAGGTGACGAAAGAGGCTTCTTCCGCCCCCACCACCACGCCGCACCCCCCCACCACCCCTCCAGGTGAGTGAGTGTCTTGAATGTATATATGCATGTAATCGATAGACCAGCTTCCGTTGTCTTGATGTATCCATCCACCTTGATCTGCGCCGTGGTCCATTCTGGAGGAACAAGGTACAGACAATGGGGGTCCTCCTGGTTTTGCAAAAGGGAGGGGCACCGGAGGGGTTAGGAGGGTCGGAAGGGGTAGGGCGTGTGAGCTACTTCAGACAAGGAATATCGATCTCAAGAGTTGCTTGTACTCCAGTCTAGCCTGGAATACCTTCACTCACATCCCTGTGGACGCGCAGCATCCCTCCCTCTCCCTCTACGTCTGGCAACTTAATACGTTTTCCTCTTCTGTGCAGTGGCTAGCCTTTGACATCGCTATAGGCCTACAGGTCTCTTTTCTACCTAGTAGCAGAGGAGAGGTGAGGGTGGGGAACTTTTTTTTTTCGGGGAGACACCACCCTACCTATCTCCCCCACCACCCTTCCTTCGCTGCTCTCCTGGGCTTATCTTCGTTTTTATAATTCTTATTTATAGGTATAAAATATGATAAGAACTGCCACTGCAAACGGACCATGCCTTATTTTTGATAATGCGCGAGAACGGATCTGCGCACCTAAATTAGATGACCTGACTAGTGCTTAGAGAAGGATAGCTGGAAAGTACTTCACCCTTCTGGAGATCCCTTTGTCCACTCAATGGGCTTGCATCCCAGTGATCAACTCAAGAGGATAATTCCAATAATTCTCACTGGCCTCTAATAACTCAAGCCATCACACAATTCTGAAAGGAAATTAAAGATGAATGTCGTTCAAAGATCATAGACTAGATGCATCCTCTCTCACGTGAACGATCACCAAAGATCAGCGTTACGGTTTACCTCCACGCAGCTCTGAAGCTTGACTGCACCTTCAATATACTAATTGAAACAATTGATAGTGAATATCACAACGTATCAACATTCACTTTTTATCTAATGAGCATGGTTATATTCTTAGAAAGTGGGTGTAATATGTAGTTAATAAATTCATTAAATTGTATTATAATTCTTTTTAATTAAAGGAAATGGAACTGAACTTCAGATGTAAATAGGGAACTGTGATTTTAAAATGTTAGTGCAGAGTAAAAAGGTGTTATCAGTAGATGATTAAATCCATATTATATTAGAAACTTCAAAGCTGAGAGTTTCAGCTTTTAACCTAATTAAACTTTAAAGAAGAATATAAAATTCCAAGGTCCTGTGACTAACTTCTTAAGTCTGCATCAGACCAGATACAGTTATCAACAAATACCTCAAGAAATACTTCTGTGTACCAACTCTGGTATAGCTTACTGTGGAATAATTTGCAATTACAAAGTATATTGAATAAATCATTTAGAAAAGGCACATATAAGGGTTAAAATGAATAGTAGGGACACTTTGGAATCCTAAAAAGAATTGAAAAGCCCAAAATTCTTATTTTAATTATTATTACTATTAACTGGTAGTAAATATTACTTCTTTAATGCTGGGTATATCTGTATGGAATAATGAAATGAAATATTGTGAGAAGAAATGCAGACGCCTCCAGGAATGTACTGAAGTTACAAGCAGTCTGAAGCTACGTTATATTTTTCCTAACGCTCTACTCTCTGCACCACAAACAGTAGATGCTAATGCAGCCAAATAATAATAAATTATGAAAGGAGGTGCTAGAAGGCTGACGTCTTGACCTAAGTTTAGGTTACGTGCTGAGAATTGACAAGAGCGATAACCTGAAAAAATATTTTTAAGCCACAGAGAATGATTCTGGGAATATAAGAACCATGGCCGTACCTTAATGGCAACTGATCTAATCACACCATTACTTTCGAGATGTGAAAACAAGGAAAGGACGTGAGAATAAACGGAATTGTTTTGTTATCAATATACGCATAGAAACAAAGGCTTATCTTAATTTCTGCACGTATTGTGATAAGAGATCTTTTAAAGTGAAAATGTTTTAGTAATATCATTAAGGCAATTTTCAAATACTTGGTTTTTATAATTTAAAATCATGTATATAAAATGCAAGCTTAAATGATTTTATATTAGCGATAATATATGAATAAAAAAGATGGTTTTATATATTCATAATACCCCTACAAGCCCGCCTCGGTAGCGTAGATGGTAGCTGGTCTGCCTCACGTTCAAGACATCCCGAGTTCGATCTCAGTCAGGTTGAGTTACCTGGATAAGGTACTTGCCGGGGCTTTCCCTTATCCTGAAAGACAGATGTCGGGTAACTCTAAGCTCTATGGACTCTGGATACATTTCAGTATCATTTTACCCATTACATTAAAAAAACAACTGAAACTTAGTATCTAGCAACTTGGAGCATAGGAAGCACGTGCTGAATTTAAAGGATTTGTTACCAAGCAAATTTTTATAGTCAAAATTAATTACATTTTGATATTGTGCTATGAAATGTTTCTTGGACCAAATATTTAGCAATTGGTACCATATTTTTAACTGAAATTTTGTATACAAATATAAATAAACTGCTGTGTAGGCATGCATTGATTTTAATCAGTTTTGGAGTGAAAAATGTTTTTTACATTTTTTAAGATTTTCTATAGGTATAAAAAAGTAATAATTAAAGCAGTTTCCAAAGCTCTCCCTAAATTGAGGAAAATGAGAAAAATAATAGTACAGGACCAATTAAACAGCCACTTTTAGCTTAAGAATTGAATAGATATTGAAAATAATTTTGTTGTACGACGGTATAATTATAATAAAAACATTAAGAATAGAATTTCTTTTCTACCTCTTTTACTAAGTTTTACATCAAATTTTCGCTCCGACTTCTTCTATACCTACGTAGAAATTTCCAATGAAACTGTGCAAAAATGTACCTCAATTAACGAGGAATAAACAGAGGGGAAAACTCTTGTATGGATAGTTCCTACAAAAGTGTGACAAGGTAGTTATATTATTATACGACGCTCCTTGACAAAGTCTTGTATATGGTCTGTTCACAGCAGTTACAGTTGCCATAGTTGCAACCTTTCTCTCACAGATCTCACGCATCAGTACTTTACGACCTAAAATTACTGTTCCTTTAATGACAGTAAAATACGTAAGTTGCCGTGAGATTTTGAAATATTAAATAGAGAATCTATTTACAGCAACCGGCAACTTCAGAGTACTTTTATGGCTCTACGGACTGTTGATAATCACATCAACACTTCGCAAGGTAAAGATATTAATTTAAAAATATACACTGTTTCTGTTATACAATTCATTTTACGACTCAACACCAAAGTTATTACTAATTCTGAAGCTGTTAATTCATAAATGAAACAATTTTCATGTATGACTTGCTAAATTGCAGAAATTCTGCTCCATTTCAAATTTTTAGAAGTTTTTCTATATTGTTTTTTTGCACCCTCTGCCACAGCTGAATATCTAGAACGGCATTCAAGGTACGTCTTGAGTTTACGGACTTCTTTACCACCTGCCCGTCTAATGGCCATAGCTACACTGACTTATACTAACTGATTTTCCTTTGCAGGGAAGCTGACTAGTGGCTCCTTTACTGACAAAACATCTAAACTCGGGCTTCCTATATGAAACTAATTTATTATAATTATTTATATATGACCCTCTCATTTATTTATAAAACCGTTGCCTTTTACTCTAACTTATTCTTTTTAAGTTGTCAGGAGGCATAGGAATTCCTAAGCAGTTGTTTTTATATCATGCACACTTAAACCTCTGTAATGCAATACAAGGAATCTAAGGTTTAGTGACAGCCTAGTAAAAACCGGTTGGAATATTTTCTATAAGCGACCAAAGGCTGTATGAGGTTTGTTATCTACGACGTTATATTTCAGTGTCAGTTTAAACTTAAATAAAGGCTTTAATGCTTAGAAATTCCTACGCCTATTTATAAAACTGCTATTGAACATACTTTAGCCCACACACGGCCAGTGTGAAAGAACAAATAATTTCATTTAGTCATTTGTTTTAAACGTTTCTCATGAAACAATAACTTAACAGGTAGGTATAATAAAACAAAACAACTGAAGATCCAAAATTATCACAGTTGTCAAATTTTAAGTAAGTAGTGCCCTCAGTAGAATGAATTTCCAGTAATGAAATCGTATTCTTATTGAAGTTATATCTGGCAGCTCTCATAAAAATCTTCTTCTTGTTAACAAACATTTAAGAATGGGTAGAAAATATCAAACTCATATATCATCTTAACAGGAATAAAAATTATTAGGCAGTTAGCTTCAAGTTATTTGCATTCATTTGTTATAAATACAAGGAATGCAAAACAGCAAAGGGCCAAACGTTACTGCCCCAAGGTGAAAACCAGTTTTGGTGCCCAATGCAACCGCCTAAAGCCTTTGCAAGAGATGACAGGTAATTGTTATCTGTCCCTGACTATAGACCACTGACAGTTCAAACCTTATCCTTCCATCGCGAATATATTTCTTCGAAATTTCTATGCCATTGCTTCACTTTTATACCTTTAAAAACATTTTTAAATGTTTATGCATTTATGGAATGTCACTCCATACAAACTTCCCAGGGACATGTCCCTAAAATTGGCAACAGTGATAGATGGCAAACATAATAATTTTTAATAACAATATAATATCAACATTATAAACATTTATTGCAAATGTTTGTTGATAACTAATACAATAACTTCAATAGTGTCATCTGTTGCAAATAGAAAACTAAGTAACTGGAAACCTAAACGGGGGATATGTTACTTGACTACCAGGTTTGCAGTTTGCCAGCAATATCTCGTTACAGTTTTATCTCTGCGAAATCAAACGTCTCTCGATGATTAATCCATATACAGGATGGAGCTGCCAATTCCTTCATTAAAGCACACGAAGTTTACTTCATAACATGCGAGAAACAATTGACTATAGAACTTGTTTGTTCCAAATTACTTCACGGCCAGTATATATAAGTGGCAGAAATCCTTTCTCTAGTATTCCGTATCGTAAATATTACTTCGCTATAACTTCACACATAGAAAATAGAGTATCCTTTTAAAATAGAATATGTATATATAAGTGAAAGCGATAAACTGTAAGACGAAAGGTTTTGAATGCATAGAGTTCAAGGTATAAACATTACAATGTAGATATAATATTCACAATAGGAATATGCATTAAAACGTGCGTCTTTCTATAAATGTTGTTTGAAAATTCTAAATAATAAGGAATATAACTTCTTGATATTAAAGGAAGCTATTTATGCCATTAAATTATTACAAAATAGATCTGGAATTACTGTGGATAGATATAAATTTTTAGAATATTTCTTCATCAAGAAGAACTTTCAAGTTCTTTCAGTTATATAAATATATATTCGTGATATATTTCTATGGATTACTATCATTCAGATGGAATATTTGCATTTTTAATTAGATTATACTTATCTCAGTTATTATATTTCATTTCAAAATGTTTAATGATGAGCCTATAAAATGGCTAAAATTCAGAATTAATTATGTAATAATTAAAAAATACCTCAAATTATAAGGTAAAATCAGGAACGAAAAATTCAGTGCTATAGTTGGTATATCCTTCAAGAAATTTCAAATTGATTCGCATAAAAATCTACTGTACATTTTATTAAAGCTAATGTATTGAGAATTTTAAACTAATTTATAACTTAATTATATTTTATAAATAAAGTTATATGGAAGCTTATAAGAACATGAAAATTTATACATAAATTATATTGTAAATACAAAGAATACAAACAGCAAATCAGCCGTAAAACTTCAGAGAATATAGTGAGACGAGTACAAACATGTATAGATGCTGGTGGAGGACACTTCCAAAATTTTCTCTGAGATGTAAATAGTGTAATGTAATCTCCCAATTGTGTATTATATTCTCCCAAAGTTGCACTTGTGTGCTATTATTGGTTCAAAAGTTATGTCTTATTGAAATGGTTCAGGTTTATATGGATCACACTATACGTTTTGTAAATACGAGTAGTAAGGTAGGAAATTGTAATACACATTTTAAATGGTAGTTCTTATTTAAATAAAATTTTCTCCACATTTATTTAGTACGAGCGCTGTTCAGTAAAGAATGATCACAACCTTTTCCTGACAACGTATCTCTACTCATCCTCATAATTATGATGGTCCTTCTCAAAATAGTCTCCCCTAAATGCGATGCACTTATCCCAGCGTTTCTGTCAGTCTTCAAAGACATGCGGGAAACCATTTTTGAGAGATCCTTCAAAATCGCCTCCGCAGCCTTCACCATTGCTTCTGATGATGGATAATGCCTCCCACGAAGGCGTTTCTTCAAGTTAGGGAATAGAAAAAAGTCACATGGGGCTAAATCCGGACTATAGAGAGGGTGAGGGGCGCACTTCACGTTGATTTTTTGCAAGATATTCAGCAACAACATTGGCAATATGCGGCCGCGCATTATCGTGGTGCAGCATCCAGCCTGATACGGACTTGCAATGTTTTCAGGACATCCCTGTAGTATTGTCCAGTTACTGATGTGTGTGCAGATACAACATGCTGATAAACCATTCCACAAATATCAACTTTCCCAGCAGAAGCAACCACATTTGCTTTTTGGGGGGTTGGTGATGAAGGATAGTTCCACATTGAGCTTTACTGTTTGCTATCAGGATCAAAATGCTGTAGCTAAGTTTCATCAGCACTGATTACGTTTGAAAGAAACTCCGGATCTTCCTCTAACATCAACTTTAACTGCATGTTACCTCCATTGTAGCGGTAGGCGATACTGAACATGTCTGAACTTGCCTGGTTCTCACAGACAGGAACCAGGAGTACCAACAATGAAACTACTACGGCGTGTTTGTTTTAAATTAAGCTAATAGAATTTATTAAGATTGAATTTTGGTGCGAAAGATTATGACCGCAAAAAACAATCATTCTTTTCTTAAGAGCTCTCCTATATATCCAATATTTAGAAATTAACGTTCAAGGCATTCTTTTCTGCAGTGCTAATAGAGATACTGTGGGTTTTGTTTTCAAAATCTTTTAAATATTTCAAAGTTGCTATTGCAATTTTAATAGCTTCCGAATCTGAAGACGTAACAATTTTTAATAATCCTCAGTTCCACATTTACTGCATATTTTTACATTTTACAACAGACAGCAGTTCTTATTTTACAAAAGAAGTGGTAGAAGTAGGCAATTCCTTCGGCTGTGTTCTTACTTCATATATAGCGCTGTAGGCGGTGGATATGTGAAATGAAATAATAATTAGGAAATGAAGATTTTTTTAAGAAAACGTTCCAGACCTAAGTATTGTAACTACGTGGGTTACGTAGAATTAAAAGTCTGTTTTGTAGAAATTTATAATAGTATTACAGTAAAAAGACGTGAAAGTGACAGTCAGCTGTCTTCAAAGTCAACTCGGTGGTCTGCCGCACGTAAACAAATGAAACACTACGCTTGGAAACGTCCACTTTTGCAATAATATTACACAGTGCTGCTTCTAATACCTTGCCGCTATTTATACCTCCATTTATTGTTTCTAAAATGGCGTAGGCCTTCCGAGAACATTCGCGGCGGCAAGCCGCATCTCTCTGTCTGTTTCTTTCACTTGCCGAGCCTCTAGCTCTCCTGCCCAGAGACCCAGTTCCCGCTTGTCGCGGCAAGCACAACAATGCCAGCGGTGACAGTATCTATGAGGTATTTCCTTGAAATTTTCCAGTTCTAACGACCAAAAAGCGTGCTTTTACGATCTTGGCTACTTTTGTCGTCATTGAACATGCCAGTATAAGTTTTATTTTTAAAATTATAAGCAATTCTAGGAGTGCTGATCAACAAAGACTGATGCTGATATTTTTTTCAAAGTAGTCCATTTCTGCTTCAATTCACTTTTTATAACGTCTCTGCCAGTCCATTCTTTGCCAGGTCCTTGAGAATTGTCTCACTTTTCTTGAGCATTGCTTCAGAGTTCTCAAATCGAATACACCTAGGCTTCGATTCGCTGGTGATGAGTCATGGCTGCATTATTATGATCCTGAAGGAGAAAAAGCCAGCAGAGTGTGGAAATCGCTAGGTTCTCCAACAACAAAGGGAAAATTTGTTCCATCTGCAGGGAAAGTGATGGTGATCACATGGAGTGATTTACCAGCATGCAGCTCCCCCTTAGACTACTGTTACAGCAGCATACTACACGTCAGTATTGGCTACACTGAGGAAGCACATTGCAAAGAAACGACCAGAGCTTTCTCACACTGGGTGGCAACTTCATCGTGACAATGCACCGCCTTACGTCGCAAATCAAGTCATGCAGTGTCTGGCTCGATTCAAAGTTACCTGTGTACCACATCCGCCTTATAGCCCCATTCTTACACCCTGTGATTTTTTGCCATAACTAAAGGCGAAGCTTAGTGCTATTTATTAACTCTGTATGTTTTTACATCTAATAACTTCTCACGTAAAAATATAATTACATAAGAATACAAAATACACTGTTGCATTGCTTTATATGTAAACGACTAGTGATTATACCTAAATGTATCAAACATAAATTTATATTTTAAATAAAGAAAATTAAGTACGAAATATATTAACATATTTGGGGAAATGCAGAACAC
The DNA here is from genome assembly GCA_030765055.1 of Mantis religiosa. NCBI lineage: Eukaryota > Metazoa > Arthropoda > Insecta > Mantodea > Mantidae > Mantis > Mantis religiosa. The sequence continues at coordinate 32,694,950 of CM060954.1, forward strand.
GTTTTAGTGAGTCAATTATGATTATAATAACCCATAGCGCGACAGCCCTTAGAAGGCCAATGTCTACCAACCTGACTGCCGGCCTCACGCCCACTTATGCACGGCAGAGGTGGACGATCATCCAACCGAAACGGGGAGGAGTTGTGGTCAGCATCATGGCATCCCCCAGCCGGAATGTTGGTTTTCGTGACCAGGGCCGCTTACCTCACGATGCTGAGTGGGCACCGGTTCTATACACGGGACCTAAAATCCCCACCACATGGGTGGGATCGAGTCCGGTCCGCTTTCCGTGGCCAGGGACCAAGGCGTCCTGCCTTAGCCCGCTACGCCACGGCGCAGGACAATTATGATTATAGCTCTTGTAATTATTTTTCGGTTCCTCTAAATTAGGTATATTTTTGAATTTTTTAAATATATTTTGGAGGTGGAAAGCTCAAATATAAAATATTTCAGAATAATTCTAATAATGGTTCCCTAAATACAGCATTACTTCCATAATAGATTTCAAAATGAGTTCGCATTAAGCTAAGGTATTAAAATTCTATATATTTTGTATTTTCAGAATTTTCCCTTTCTTTGTTTTATAATTTCTTTTTATTTTGCCCCCTTACCTGAGAAACAGACGAAGTAATTCTCAAACGCTTGGCGTAACATACTATCGAAGTTTTATATTAGTGTGTTATAGACAGAACTCCAAAATAATGAATTTCAAAAAAAGTATCCTTCACTTTTAGGTTCAGTAAAATAAAATTACTGAAATAGTTAATTTTGAAAAATGTAACTAGAGTTGAAAACTCTAAACAAAACTCTCTTTTAGTTATACTCCAACTTATTACTTCATTGTTTGAAATTATACGATCCTGATGCTCATTTAAAGTCCGTCCCCCCGCCCCCCAAACGTTCACGGCATGCCTGGCAATACGCGGCTTCAAATTGAAATTTTGCTGGCTTCTGATACAAAAACATGGCCTCCAAGCCTGCGCGCAACACCCCATGTGTTTTTTCACCGGCAGTACGCCCATTTTTGAGGCGTGTCTTTTCCGTTTACTCTCCCCCTCCATAGCTCTATCCCCTCCCACGAGTGACTTTTATAACGGAAAGACACATTTCACTTATCGACACATGGTGCAAGACCACAGCCTGTGTGGTAGGCAGCCCGCGTGATGTGGCTCGGCATCTTCCAGCGCAAAGCCGTGTACATACGTCTTCCAAACCTTTCCCTCTTTACTTGCTTCACAGTACTATTAGGCTCGAATACTATAATTATTGTAATCCCTTTACTGTTATTTTATTGCCGTTAACATCGCTCCTTCTATCCGAAAACGTTTAAGCCTAACAATGCAATAAATACGATTCAGTCGTTCTTCTTGTTTCAGAGAAGGGAAGTTTATTCCACATGCAATACAGACTTCTGCTTTCATGTTAAGTATGTTACAGAAAGAACCTAATATATAATTCTCTACCACATAAAGTTTAGATAGTAATACATTGCTTCAAAAAATATTTCACCTATAACCTATATAACAGTTATATGCACGTTTAGATGTATAAAACGCCTTTACGAATCTTAAATGACAAACTAAAACTCAATATATAATATATAAACAGTATGTAGTTTAACGATAAACACAAGAAAATCACGACCAAACAATACTATTTGCTTTCAATGTTTGCAGCCAGTGTTTTGTTTCCATGGTGCCACATATTGTAAGACATAACCATCATACCAACACACAAAATTCTACCGGAAACTTTGTCCGCTAATTTCAAATGTGCCTATTAATTTAGTACATTCAATCGAACTCAAATTACAGAATTCTATGAATCCAAGGGCTGGCAGGCACGTGCTCGGGCATTCAAATTGTCATGTGAGGGTATTTAAATGTCTGAAACTCCTAAATTTAGTTGGATTATGATACTATAAGGTTCAAAGTATTTTATTAACTCAAAAACAAAAGATTTATTTTTTCCCATATTTTTAGCAAATTGCGCTGCTGTATTCCCTTAAACACAAAGATTGGACTTAAAGGTTCCATTCCAAGACTCAAACCTTGGCCTGACTATCCTCTTTCAGATCCTAGACCTTCTCTGTACAAAAGTGCTGGTTCCTGCATTCCAGTTTAAACCATATTCCTCTGAAGTATTCAACGCAACTGCGCTCTCAAACTTTTTCTAATTATTTCACAACAAATTTCGCCTTTCCTACACCATCAATTTCTTTCAGAAATTGCTTTTATAAACATTTAAAATTGTTTACCTCTAAATACTCAAAATATGAAGCTATTAACAGTGAAGCAAACAAATATACACAAATATCATAATTTGTAATTTAAAAAACTGCACTTATCTTATAAGAAATGATAATCGTATACCTTAAAAATTGACTAGGATCACGATTTTGTGAATAAATCATTCACATCATCACCTCGAACCCTCAAAAAACCCGTTGTTAACGTTACCGTCGCTAGATGTCACTGTTTATTTGAGTACTACCAACATCTGAAAATGAAACAAATTTTAAAACAGAATCCACTGCCGGTATTTCAAAATCCATTACGTGATGTTTACTTTTTAAAATAAATACCTTTCCAAAACCATTAAATCTATCAAACCATTTAATTGTTTTAATAATTTAACTTCCGGATTTATTTCATGGTTAAAGGACCAAAAATGATCTGCTACGGCTCATTTATCAGTTTGTTTATACTTAATGCTACGAAAATGCTCTTTCTTTTTGGTTTCCAAATTACGTTTTGTCTTTCCAATATAAACTTCATCACAATCGAAACAATTAAATCGATAAACACCAGATTTTCAGGAATTATTACCCTTTTTAGAGAAATGCAGTAAAATTTTAATACTATATTTATTTTGAGGAAATAAAGTTATACCAAACAATTTTTGAAAACGTTTATTAACCCCAAGATGGTACGTAAGTATTTTTAAATTATAATCGTCTTTCATTTTAAAGGTAGAAATATCATGAACAGTTTTTTGATATTTAGATTTTCAATTTTTTATGTATAAAATCTTTATTAAAACCATTAATTAAAGCAGTATTAATAATATGTTTATATTCCTTATTAAATCCCTCTTTATTCAGGGGTATATTTATTAATTTATAAATCAAAGTATTAGAAACAGCAAATTTGTGTGAAGAAGGGTTATAACTTTTATTTTTATGTAATTATCGATATGTGTAGACTTCCTATAAATACCAAAATTTAATTTATTATGCTTTCTTGTTGTCTTTAGATCTAGAAAAGGTAGAAATCCATTAATATCAGTCTCTACTGTGGATTGTTCAGCTTTATCTTGCAAATTTAGTCATTTTAAAACATCATTTATATGTTTGTTAGGAACAATAGCAAAATATCATCAAAATATCTATATCAATATTTAAAAATCAAAGGGGATGCGTTAGTGACTTGTATTTCGAATACAACTCATAAAAATATTACCAAGAAAAGATGAAATTGCTAAGCCAGAAATTTGTTGAAGAACTTCACCACTAAAAGTGCAAAAAGTTTGTTGTAAACAAAAATTGGTAAGGTTTACAAAGTCAGCTGTTAATTCCTTTTGCAAATTTATTGAATTAAACCACTTTTTAAATAAATTAGAAGTTTTTCTCTAGGAATACTCGGGAATAAGGCAGTTACATCAAAAGAAACAAGTTTATCAGTTTTAGATAACACTGTCAACCTTTTTAACCAATTCAAAATAATTTTTAATACTTAATATCCCAAATTTATCAAACTGTTATATTTTTTACGTAGCCACTTAGCTAAGTTATAAGTAACGGCGGTTTCCTGGTGGTTCGAGCTGATGATGTGAATGATTTGTGCACGAAATCGCGATCCTAGTCAAGGTTATCATTTCTTAATAAGTGAAGTTTTTTAATTTACAATTTATTATATTTGTATATATTTAGCTTTTCTTTTATCTATTTCTGCGTTAGTTATTATTTTCGACAGGAGTGTTTATTTTCGTTTCATTCCTTCTTCTGTAGCTTCATTTGTGTTTATTGTTGAAAATATTTAGAATTATGAGCAGCTTTTGTTTGTCATATTCTGTCTGTTAAATAAGACTTGATCATATATAGATATGCTCTTTTTCCTGAAATATTTACACCTTCCGTTGTTATTGTCCAATATTATGACGATTCTGCAATGCTATGAATGTATTAATTACAAGATAGGTATTTGTAATATTTTAATTCATTAAAAAAATGTATATCGGTGGACTCTATGAATCATTAAGGTAGCAAAACAAAATTAAATGGTAGCATAAGTAAGACACATACTTTATTTTCTTTTAAGTATTACAAAATTCCTACTATTAAACATTTGCTTTTCTTTGAAGCTGTACAAAAGAGTACGTAATAAATATACGATATTAGTGGTGCAGATATAGTGCGATCCATATCAACCTGAACCATTTCAATATGCCATAGAATTTGTACCAATAATAAGCACCCGTGCAGCTTTGATATTTTTGCTATTGTTGCTGATAAACAAATTAACAATGCCTTTAAATTACTAAACTTACAAGATCAAGTTATAAAATTTACATTAGAACCTGAAACTAATGGATTCCTTCTTCTTCTAGCTTCGAAGATAATTAGAAATGATAATAAATTAGATTTTGTTATTTATAGGAAGTCTGCTCATATTAATAATTACAAAAAATAAAAGTTTTATAACCCTTTTCATATAAATTTGCTGTATTTGATAATTTGATTTGATTAATAAATATACCCCAGAATAAAGAAAAATTTAGTAAAGAATACAAACATATTAATACTGCATTAACTAATGGTTTTAATAAAGACTTTATACAAAATAAGATTGAAAACTTTAAATATAAAAAAAAATTGTTAATGATATTTCTATCCTTAAAAAATAAAATACAATTATAATTTTAAAAATTTTACTTGCCACCCTTGGGTTAATAAACACTTTCAAAAATTTTTAAAGAAGTTTTTATAACTTTAATTCCTCCATATAAATATAGTATTAAAATTTGAATACATTTCTCCAAAAAAGATGAAGTTCCTAATAATAAAAAATCTGGTATTTAAAAATTTAATTTTTCAGTTTGTGATAACGTTAAATATTGGAAAGACGAAACGTAATTTGGAAACCAGAAGGAAGGAACATTTTCGTAACATTAAGTATAAATAAACTGATCAATCGGGCGTAGCAGATTATTTTTGGTAATTTAACCATGAAATGAATCCTGAAATTAAATTATTAAAACAATTAAATGCCCTAATAAATTTAATGGTTTGGGAAAAGAATTTACTTTAAAAATAAACTCGCGTAGTGAATTTTGAAATACCAGCAGTTGATCCTGCTTTTAGGTTTGTTTCGTTTCCAGATTTTGGTAATACTGAATAAACATAATAACATGGTAACCAGAATCCTTGACAACGAGGTGTGTTAGCAAGCAATTTGTTTGTGAAATAGATCTCAATTAGAAATAAGAATTAACATTTTCTTAAAATACGTGAACCTTTTGTTACAAATAGTTATATTTGTGTAATATGATAAACAATTGGGAGATTACATTACACTATTTACATCTCAGAGAAAATGTTGGAAGTGTCCTCCACCAGCATCTATACATGTTTCTACTCGTCTCACCATATTCTCTGAAGTTTTACGGAGAGTATCCTTGCCAATGTTACTTATTTCTGTTCGAATTGATTCCTTGAGAACATCAATTGTCTGTGGCCTATTCTTGTTCACTCTATTCTTTAGATACCACCGCAAGAAACAATCTGGTGAGGTTAGGTCATGGATCTGGGAGGCCACAGACCTTTTGAGATTATCCGATTATCAAAGAAACTGGTTACAAGTTCCATGGTGTCATTAGATGTATGACATGTTGCTCCATCTTGCTGGAAATAACCTTCTCTCAATTCGATATCACCCAGCTGCTCCACAAATATCTTGAAGATACCCATATAAACTTCAGTGTCTACAGTCGTATCAAAGAAAATGGCACATTTAAGACAGTCAGCTGTCAATTGTCAGTGTTGTCAATTCTCACAGAGCCACTGAGATCATTAAAACACATTTCTACATTCCATGAGCTTACAAAGGGTAATTATGCCCTATTGAAATGGTTCAGGTTTATATGGATCGCACTATATGAGGGAAACATTGCTTAATTTATACCAGTACTTAAATCTAAAATATTTCGAGATATGCCAAAAGTTTTAATTTAGTTCTTTGGCTCGGAGTTAAAATATTCTGCATGTTTCCTCTCATACTTTTAGCCACAAGCTTGTTGTTTAGAAATGAGCGTTCAGAATAAGTACTATGATCCACATCCGCATCTCGCGTTATTGCAGTCAACGTTTCCTAGGGGACATATATACTGTTCATCACATAGGATTCAGTCACTTGTGAGAATAGGTCCAGAAATTACTGAAGAAGCATTTCATAATCATTCACTACTTTTATTATTTCTTATATTTAATATAATCTTAGTAGCTTCAACGCAAAACATTATACGGAGTAGTTACGTAAAACCATACGTGATACACAAACACCTATGTTCGTATCTAACTTCTAATAATTTCCCTCTATGAGTATTTGCTTCTCCTCAAGGAACATTAGTTTATTTGAAGGTGTACAGTGTTTTCCAAGTGCATGCATAGATACAAACAATATGTAAATTACAAAGTTTATTTGATTGTCTTCTACATGGATGGTATACTGTTGTCCTTAGCTTAACACAGACTTACAATAACAATAAAGAGTGAAAGAAATTATTTCATATTTTAGTATACGTTACAACAAATACAATTTTGTAAGAATATGACATTTCATTAAAATATAGCTGAATATTAAACAAAAATAAGACTCACAATTAGTCACTCCAAGGTTTCAGGTATATGAAGGTCTTCTTCAATTAAGTGGAAACAGCTGAATGTGTAGACAATAATTCTTGAAGTTCTACGTTGCTCGGAGCATCAATGGCAAACACTTTTTCAACTGAAAGAAGACAGAAATAGTTTTCATAAACGAATTTACACAATGCAAATATTATAAAAGCTATAACCTATAGCGAAATATTAAATATAAATTATTTTTATATGAATAAACTATTCGGATAGATTTTATTGTAACAAATATTCGTACACTTTTATTGTGAGTTTAGACTTCTTTTGTTTCATCGTTTAGTACTAACTTTGCTCATAGAGGGAGCTTCGAATTTGAGAAACAATTCATGGCGTTATTGCTTCTGTGGCTTTTCTTAACATTTGGCTTATGGAACTTTTTCTAATTAATGGTATCAGACTTTGGGTGGGAAGAATGAATGAAGCAAAATTGCCTCTTATCCGGATTTCAGCATATTAGAATCATAACAACTTCCATGTAGTTCAAATATTTGTAAGTTTTAATGCAGCTATTTAGTCACACTATGCAACTGCTTTATTTAATTGGAATTTAAAAATGTTTCCTTTACATACAGCTTTTAAACTATATAATAAAAAAACACAGATGTTTGTTTCTTTCTTTTTGATCTGTAAATATGATTTATATTCACTGTATATTTCAGGATAAAAAATTATACATTTTGACAGACGAAATAAAATTATTTTGTATGACATTATGTAAGACATTGTAAAATGCAGTAAGAAAATTACCTGAATCAGGAAACATTTTCTTAACAATCAGTAATTTAAAGGTCTCAAATAAATTTAGGAGTATTAGGTATCAAACAATTCCATATTAGGAATATTATTATGCCAAAATGTGCCAAAATTGCCATAGTTCATAAATATAACCGTACATTTTAGCACTAATAAACTCTAAAACTCTTACAATTTATTTATATATAAATGTTATAGCCCTAGGTTTACCGAGCTCTTTATAACATTGAAGCAAACATTATAGGTTTTTGCTGAATAACGTTTCATTCAAGAGAGGCCTAAACATATATAAACATTAAATTAGCGTTGAGAAACAGATAAAATGAAAGAAGCTGTATACAATAAATTCCCTTTAAAGAATATAAGTAAATACAGTGTTATTTTAATGTAAAAATAATTCTTAGACTCTCTCTTAAAGTTATCATTTGGTGGTGCCAGTCATTTTAAAATTATTTCACAGATCTACTTTCAGATTTTAATCTATCAATTGGTTTACGCCTCTTCATAACAAAGAAAACAAATAATGAAATGAATTTCGGTTGCTATGGCTGTTGTAAACTTTACTCGAAGTTTTCATTTATTGGTTAGCATTTATTTTCTTCACAACTAGGACGATCTATTGATACACAATTAAAGAGTTTAAACATAATAGTTTTCAAAAACTAATTATTTTCTTTGGAGTATTTTTTAAAACTAAACTTAATTTAATATATTCAAAGCAAATTTAAAATTATAAATCAAAATTTGATCTGTATGTTACATCTGACTGCTGTATTAAAATTTAAAACTAATTGGCCTGAATTATAAAGCAACTGTGAAAGATCAATCTCAACTTGTACATAGGAACTGCCCATGCACCCTTCGGATAAACGGTCCTTACGGAGAGGGATTGGCGGTAGCAACACGCTCGGATGCCCACTTGCTGATGGTACTTCTGGCGCTAATGCATAATGGATCTCATGCTTAGAAATCTGATATCATACATTAACATTACCTTATCTATTTATTTGTCTGAAGATTAATTTTACAACTGTACTTTTCTGCCTGCCTTCTTTTAAGGGAAATAAATGTTCATTACAGATTTATAGCATTTCATTGCAAAGCAGGTTTTGAAATTCTGGTTTCTGCAAAACCACGAGAAGAAAAAAGAATAACGATTTCTCAGTTTAGAAAAGTAGAATAAAGGATTTTAAAAATTAAATCAAGACAGGTTCCACCACAAAAGTAATTGAATGGTTGTGTAGCAGGAAATTATTCATCTCTTATGGTTTTTAACTATCCAAAAATCAACAAGAATTAGGACCTGAGTGGCTATTAAAAAAAGTTCATGATGTACGTTTCATTTGTCACTAGCAGTTAGCTGCGATAAAGTCTCTAGAGCCAGTTTTGTTAAAATTGGCATCTGACAGATCTTCTACGTAAAGGGTAGTTCAAGGTGAGATGGGACTTTACTAAAGGATCTTCCTATTGCATCCTCTTAATATGCTGATACAAAATGTCATTTTAAAATGTGACCGGCCTGCACTTTTTTAGTTACAGGCACACTCTTTCGAAGGGTGATATATTTTTAACTTCAAGGGCTTGAAAGCATACATTTTTAGTAGAATTTCTGAATGGAATATTAATTATGTAATTCCCCAAATATTATTCAGATCACAAATGACTTCTTCTATTTGCTTTTACGAGATACTTAATTGCAAGCACACATACTTGAATATTAAAATCTCGTAATAATTACTGATGATGCTAAAATACTTCGAAGTATGTGGAGCAATGTAAACACAAAAATTACCTCATTACGATTTTATTATTCTGATGTACTACTTTTAACCACAACATAATTTGTAACCATGATCTGTAGTATAAAAATTATGTAATTTATCGCATAAGTATTGTTGCAAATTGAAAGAAGCGTGTATGGATCAAAGAGGTACATTATCATTCAGTTCAAATTGGACATGCTTACTTTGAACTTTTGACTTTATGGAACTGTTTATAGACAGTTTATTTCACACATTAGTACTTCAAATATATAATATATTAAAATGGCCGAAGCTATTTCTTGCTAAAATAAAGACGAAGTACAGTTTCTCCATTATCAACATTGTTTTTGGCCTGTTATTTTCTTTTTTTAAATCTTCCACACAAGCATAACTTTGAAAAATGTTGGACTATTTCACATCCAGTTTGGTATTATTCCAGCGTTTCACTTAAAAATCTCAATATAAACATATACAAGAAGTCGATTGGAGGAAACTTGAAAATCTATGTTTCCACTGAAATGTTGATATTGCATTTTTGATTGAATAAAAGACTGAGTTTTTATAAATATCCAAACTAAATCACTTTAGAGCTGTGATAAATATTGTTTTACGTGCCTAAATTTTTATCTTAATTTGTTACATCTCTGAGAATGATTTTTTTTGTCAACATTTACTACTTGATTCATGCCTGGTATAGCAAAAAAACGGAGGAACGTTCAAGAAGTTGAAAGTTTTGTGCTTGTATTGTCACATATACTACATTTTTAAAAATATTTGTTATACAGTGCGATCCAAATAAAACTGAACGATTTCAATAGGCCAAAATTTCCCTTTGAAAGCTCGTGGAATGTAGAAATTGGTTTTAATGATCTTAATGGCTCTGGAAGAATTGTGAACACTGACAATTGTTGACAGCTGAGAGTCTTAAATGTCCATTTTCTTTGATAAGTTTATATGGGTATCTTCAAGACATTTGTGTAGCAGCTAGATGATATCGAATTGAGAAAAGGTTATTTCCAGCAAGATGGAGCAGCGTGTCATACATCTAATGATACCATACCTGTAACAAGTTTCTTTGACAATTGAATAATCTCAAAAGGTCTGTAGCCCTTCAGATCCCCTGACCTAACCCTACCGGATAGTTTCTTTTGTTGGTAACTTAAATAGTGTACAAAAATAGGTCACGGACAATTGATATTCTCAAGGAATCCATTCTAACCTAAATAAGAAACATTGGCGAGGATACTCTCCGTAAAACTTCAGAGAATATGGTGAGACGAGTGCAGACATGTATAGATGCTGGTGGAGGACACTTCCAACATTTTCTCTGAGATGTAAATAATGTAATGTAATCTCCCAAATGTGTATTATATTCTCCCAAAGTTGCACGTGTATCCTATTATTGGTTCACAAGTTATGGCCTATTTAAGTGGTTCATGTTTATTTGGATCGCACTATATTTACCAATAACATTTTAAGTATTAGCTTTGATATTATGAGTGTTGCTTTTTAACTTATTTATATTCAAGTTAATACATTTAGCGGATTTATTTATGTACCGTTCTTTTGTAATAACTCCTACAATTTTGACGCTTTCCACTCACAATAATCTAAATCGATGCAAGTATTTCTTCATTTCAAAATGAAACAGAACTTAGAGCTGAGATAAGCTGTTCTCGCTAAAACAGAGTATTTATATTTTCCACAACTAATACAACTACCAAAAAATGCTTTATTATATATTTCTGTTAATGACCAGTTTAATTACTTACACAATACAGCGTTGCTTAAACAACGAATGCAATATGGGTAGCACTGTCCTCACTGAAGTGGAATTTATTTCATAGCCAGACTTGTTCCATTGTATACTGGTGAATTCGTGTTCTGGTTACGGTTGCAGCTTTCATATCAGATTCCCATTTCTCTGTCTTACATAAAACATATAAAATAATAGAGAAATATTATTAAACTGTAATTGCTGTGGAAAAATTAACTAAACATTAAATTTTTGAAAAATTGTTTCACATACATAAAATAATTTTTCCTGAAATTGAATAAAGGAAGTTGTGAAATATAGAATTGGGAGTAACTGATTTAGAATCTGTAAATATGCCTCTTAGAAAGGTCTAGCTTTATAAATATGTTTAAACTAAATAAATCATAGTTAAAATATGCCTGGAGAAGCAAAAGTTCCATGAAAGAGAAATAACAAAAATAAAACCTAAAATAATTCATTTCTTAAAAAAGTATGCTTCAGCAAATATTTTAAAAGCAATGTTTCACAAAATAGAAAAGTTTTCAATCAGAATTGGTTCAGGTTTGTCATAAAATAAAATTTAATTAGCAGCATATCAATACAGCTAAAACTATTAACGAACTTAAATAGTTGGTGGGCAGAGTTAGAAGGAATTATGGAAAAAAATAGGAATGGGAGATATTTGGAGATTAGAGGAAAGAAATACAAGCGATGTGGGTAAATTAGTAAAATGCAGAATAAAAGATATAGAAAGACGGGAAATATGGGGAAGTCTAGAAAAAATGATACCATTTTACAAGCAAATAAAAAGAAATTGTGGTCAAGAAGCATATGTAGATTACTGCAATAGACAAGAGAGAGAAGGTCTAGCTTGGATGAGAACAGGAATAATATTTCTAAGAGCGATAAGAGGTAGGAAAAAAGGGAATTTGTGAATTGTGTGGGGGAAAAGAAAGCGTAGAACCCTATGTAATAAAATCGAGGAGGTTTCAATATGTAGAAAAAAGGTTTAGGAAGAAAAATGGGAGAAATTAGAGAAGAGGATAGTAGCTATAGAAATGTTAACGGACAGGGAGGAAAAGAAGGTAAGAAGTATTGGTGACTTCTTGCAGAAAGTAAATGAAGATGGAAAAGAAATGTAAAAAGTGTAAGAAAGGAAGAGGAGGGGGAAGAAAGGGACTAATTAAGTAATCAATGATGTATGGAGGTTAAGAGCTACCTGGCAGAGCAGAAGACCACGGTGTCATGCAAGCCAAGGTAGCAACAAGGTAAAAACAAATAAATGTAGCCTAAAGTTATAATTCTAAATTTCGGAATATGCACAATAAAGTATCATATCAAAATCAATATCTATCCATATATTTATATAAGACTTTCTCACTAATTTGCATTAAAAATTTATTTTTGGTTGTCATAGATAGTAGACTTTTCTTAACTTGCCACAACGAAGAAGTCTCTGTTAGATTTTACATGGACAGCACTTTGGAATTCTTATTAATTAATTAGAATTTCATTTCTTATTAAATTATTTGTGTAAATACGTAAAACATGATGCTATTAATAGTGAAGCAAACAAATATATGCATATAAAATAATTTGTAACTTAAAACCTCAGTTATCTTATAACAAATTAAACTTTTCTTATAAATTGAGCAGGATCACGATTTCGTGAAAATTCTTGCACATCGTCAGCCAGAATCACAAACAAACTGGTCCTCAACTGTAACCGCAGTATCAGGCAGCGATTAAAAGATAATTAAAAAAGAAGATAAATTAATAAAAATGCTTTTCTAAACTAATTTAAAAATCGTGTTATAATAATATGAAATTAGAATGGATAGAGTAATGATTAAAATAGCAGTGACTTAAAGAATAAGAAGGAAAGAATATAATTTAATATAACATATATGCTAACATCCAAGCAAGAAAGAGAAAATATTCTTGTAAAAATCTGTACACGTCGGAGAGACACGAAGGGAGGTCCGATACCTTCTTTATGCTAGTGGAGGTTCAATATCTGAGAACTATAGAATACTTCCAGCCAGGAATGTGTTGGGACAAAGGGTTTTCAAAATGCAGTTAAGCATGAACGCTAAAGGGATTTATTTCCCTGATTTGATAACGATGTATACCGTTACAAACAACTCAGGGTAGGCGTTCCCCAACTCAGGGTGGGTTGAACGTCAATGAGTTAAATGAGTTTTGAAAACAAATGCGACAATTCGAAATAAATGAGAAACCAATAATAATGTAACATTTGAGAAGTTGAGCTAGTTTGGTCAGGTGATAAAGTTAGAGAGGGGATCAGAATAAGTTTCGAACTGAATCGTGAAGTAAGAAAAATTTACTTAAAAACTGATACTACGACAGGAAGTACGTGTTCATGCGCGTTAAGAAGAGAAGCGAAGATTTATAAGTCTGAAATGTAGGGAAGTTAAAAATAGCGCAACCAGCGTAAGTGGAAGCAGCATTAGAAGTTTGTTAGAGCAAAGTAGTCCCCGTATAAAGAAGAAATAGAAACCGCGCGGAAGTAACTTTAAACAAGTAATCCAGGGTTTAAAGTAAAATAGAATTTATGTTAGGAATTTTACTAACAGGTGGTCACCGGTCCAAGTCGAGAAGCAAACTTAGTAGCAATTAAACCAAGTAATTCTGCAACAAACAAAGTGTTATTAATACGACTGAGTAGCCAACAACCACCAAAATCCATTTCCTACAACCATTCACCTGAGGATAAGAGAACCCAATCAATTTAACACTGGTATGCGGGTTTGCCGCACAACGTTAACATCGCTAGATGTCACTATGTTCTTGTTAGTACTACCAACTACAGAATCAACTGCCAGTATTTCAAAATTCATTACGCGATGTTTATTTTTTTAGATAAATATATTTTCCCAAACCTTTAAATCTATCGGACCATTTATAAGCAAAGTTTGTAAGAAAATTTAAAAGTTTACAGTTAAAAGTGTCATCATTTCTGAAAAGATAAGTGAAGTTTAAAGCTATAAAGTATTGTATTTGTATATAGTTGTGTAAACTTTACGAAAATTTCTGAATAAGCCATAAATTTACGTAAACTATTGCATTAGTAAAAAAACTAAGTCAGTTTACTTTTAGAAAAAGGAGCGGTATATTGAAATTTAAAATTTTTGTGAATTATGTCAAGCCTTTAAGGATAATGATTCAAAGTTTTGTGGATTTTTTTGTAATATATACCTTACAAAGAAATAAATTTGATGTCCCTAAACATTGAAGAACGATTCGACTTAAGTTTTATTTTTTATTTATTCCCTTTGTAATATATGTTAATAAGCAATTAACAATTTGTAATTTCACCGCCTCATAGCATAGATGCACTGGGCGGATGCGCTGGAAGATCGCAGGCTTTTCTTCTCGACATCGCGGTCCTTTATCAATATCGCTTTCCAGATATATTTGTATAGGTAATCTAATATAGATTACGTTATTTAAGAATCTATTGCATGACTCTTCTTTGTCACCTTTGCAAAGCTATGTCGTAGATTATATCTTCCGACAAATGTGTACGTAATACTTGGAAAGCTTCAGCCTTGTGCTTTTTTTAATGCTTTATATTTTATTATCTTCTTCTTCTTCTCTACTGGCTCTACAGCCCTTGGTGGGCTTTGGCCTCCTGATTTTATTATCTTCTAGTTTAGTAATCACAATATTTTATTTCTATTTACCCATTTCCTGATGTAACGCTTCTTCAAATTGCAAAAACATTTGACTGAATACCCTATTGCATTACTATAGTTAAAAAGTACAACTATTAATTACTCAAGTTGATACATTCCATCAAGAAGTATAACGTACCTTAACTCGAATTTACATGGATAGGTCTATTTTCATACTTTTGCTCTATATATAATTCTATTTTAAAGCCCACTTAACGTTTTTTGGTTAAAACGTATATGTAAGATGCTAAATTCTTTTTCTAAATGTAATAGTTTAAAATATTGCAAATATTTTCAATGAATTTCTTAATTTACCTAATTAAAATTGTTATAGAATAATGGTAGTGCTTCAAGGAGTACTTGTAAGATAATATTCTTACCCTACTACTAGCATTTACACATTTTTAAAATATTTTTTCCGAATGGTGCAATAACTTAAAACCTTTACAAGGTTAGTACAACACCACTCTTTGGAATTAACTATTCCACTGCGTTCATAATTTTTACAGTAGCAAATAGCTGCTTATCTGTTATTTTTAATGTATGGATGTCATAAAATATAATTTAGAAAATCCTCCCTCTTAGAATAAATGACAATAATAATTTAAGGTTAGAGCCAGACTGAAAAATTCAGTGCCATAGCCGGGATTTGAACCACGGATTTTCTGCTCTCCGCCCAGCCGCTCTAACCCTTAAGGTACTATGGCCAACGTGCCAATATGACATTAAATTCCCCAACTGACTCGTGTAAGTTAATTATACCTAATAGTGGTCCGAACTATAAAGTCTGGGCCTTAAAGTACTTACCTACAGCATAGTAAGTCGCCATTAAGGTAGTTGTCTCATGTGTTTATGAGAACTCCTAAGTGGTTTACAGGGAAAAATAGTTGGAGAATTTAATGTCATGTTGGCACGTTGGCTTTAGTAGCTCAAGGGTTAGAGCGGCTGGACGGAGATCAGAAGATCCGTGGTTCAAATCCCGTCTATGGCATTGAATTTTTCGGGCTGGCGTCCTTTTATAGTGCGTCCTTGCGTCCTACACACGGCTAGTATGAAATAACAATTAATTTCCAATGATAATTTAGACAAAATAAGCAATGTATTTTAAGGAAGTAAGAATTTAAAACTTTATGCTAGAAATTCGTAAAATTTTCAGATTGTTCTAAAATAAATATTATAATTTTGATTACCATAAATTTTGAAAGAAATGAATTTAGAAACAGTTGTCCAATAAATTGTCCTGAGTACTTTTAATATTTAGAAATCGATATAATACTATTATTATTAACATAAATAAATTGCCTAATTTCAAAATATATAAAGTAAAATTTCGAATGCTTAAATGGAAGTCAATGTGATATAATTAATAATTGTCTAAGAAAAATGCCAAGAATTATATTTCCATTCAATGTCCAAAAATTATGTACGACCTCAAGAACTAGTTCATTTTCTTTTCGAACTTCAGTAATGCAAGACGAACGACACTCTTTGGGTAATTACGTACAGAGGTGTTAAAATAACCCGGCGAACAACAGGGCAGTCGCCGGCAGTCACCGCTTCTGGCAACGGTAGTATCGCGACTAAATCATTACGTTTATATGATTAAAAGTTAAAGATGAAAGTTATAAATAGTGAATTAGTTTTGTATATCACAATAAATGTCACACATATTCTAGCCGATATTTATTTAACACTTTTAATAATAAAGATATGATTCAACGCTATTAAAAATGTCCTATTGCATTGTTATGTATGAGTATGACAATAGAACATCTAGAAAATAAAAGCTAAAGTTATATGTTAAAATTCCTGACAATGCAATTTTAAATCAAACTGTTTTATATTTCTATTACTAAATATACATATTTAAATAACCAACGTAATGAATTCTATAATCATTTATTAAAATACTTATTGGTTTCTTCCTGATGAATATCTAACTAACGATACTATGTTTTTCTGTATTACCAAAATCTGAAGACGAAACAAACCTAAAAACGGAATCAATTGCCAGTATGTCAAAATTCATTAGGCGATTTTTATTTTTTATAATAAATATTTTTTCCCACATTATTAGATCTACAGGAACATTTAATTGTATTAATATTTCAACTTCGGGATTTATTTCATGGTTGAATGACCAAATATGAACTGCTACGGCCGAATTATCAGTTTGTTTATATTTAATGTTACGAAAATGTTCATTCTTTCTGTTTACCAAACTTCGTTTTGTCTTTCCAATATAAACCTGATCACAGTTTAAACAATGAAATTGATAAATACCAGATTTTTTATTATTAGTAATTTTAAATTTTTTTTTAGAAAATTGTAATAAATTTTTATACTACATTTATTTTGAGGAACTAAAGTTATACCAACTTCTTTAAAAAAATTGAAAATGTTTATTAACCCAAGGATGGTAAATAAATTTTAAAAATTATAATCATCTTTTATTTTTTTAAGAGTAGAAATATCAGTCATGGTTTTTTAAAAAACCTTTATTGAAAATATTAATTAAAGCACTATTAATAATATGTTTATGTTCTTTATTAAATTTTTCTTTATTCAGGGGGATATTTATTAATCTATAAATCAAACTATTAAAAACAGCAAATTTATGTGAAAAAGAGTTAAAACTTTTATTTTTATGTAGTTATCAATATGACTGGATTTCTTACAAATACCAAAATTTAATTTGTTATTATTTGTTATTATTTTCAAATCTAGAAAAGGAAGAAATCCATTAATTTCAGTTTCTAATGTGAATTTTATAGCTTTATCTTGTAAATTTAGTAATTTTAAAGCATCATTAATTTTTTTCAGGAAAAATAGCAAAAATATCATCTACATATATATACAATGTTTTAAAAATCGAAGTAAAAGCTTTAGTGCCCTGAATTTCCAAAAAAAAAAAAAAAAAAACTCATAAAAGATTAGCAAGAAAAAGTGAAAGAGGATTACCCATTGTTAAGCCAGAAGTTTGTTGAAAAAATTCACCATTAAAAGTGAAAAAAAAAATTGATCCAAACAAAAATCAGTTAGTTTAACATATTCAACTATTAAGTCTTCATGTAAATTTATTGAATTCAATAACTTTTTTAATAAATTAAAGGTTTTTCTCTGGGAATACTAGAAAATAAGGCAGTTACACCAAAGAAAAAAGTTTATCAGTTTTAGATAATACAACACTATCGAATTTTGACATACAGGGAACTGATTCTGATTTTAGGTTTGTTTCGTCTTCAGATTTTGGTAATACGAAAAAACATAGTATCCTTGACGACGAAGTGTGTTGACTGACGATGCGAGTAAACGTTCGTCAATTCGATCTTAAAAAGCCGAAAGAATTATTAACATCAACTTCTTATGATAAGTAGATATTCATTAACAAATATTTTTATTTGTGTAACTAACTTTGAGTTTCTCATAAGATAGAAAAATAAGGTAAGCTACATAATGGTTTACGATTTTAGAAAAACAGTGAAAAATTGAAAAATATTCCTCTTTTAATTTCAAAGTCACATTCATTCAAGTTATGAAAGGAGAATCTTATAGAAAACCTTTTACAATTTCCTATTCTTCAGACCTCGCATTAAATAATTCAAAGACACGTTTGTAAAGCTCTAAAATCCACTAATATACTTTACATAAAAGGAGATATAAATAAAAGATGCTCAAAGATATTTAAAGAAACTGACATAATTATTGCAAAATTTTTGAAACTTTTCAAATTAGTAGTTGCATGCAAGTATGTCTAGCTAATAATACCTGAATATCTTCACTATCTAAAGTAAATGCACGAAATCAGAAGGTTGTGATTAAAATATTCCTAAATGGAACAAAAAGGATACTTCTAAACCATTTAGTACCTCATATTTAACGTACATAATTATTATGTAATTATTTTACACAAGCAGGTAATTTATTATATATTTTAAAACCTATTTACGTATAAGATAATCTATAATAAGTCAAATTTACATTGACTTTACTTCTGGCGTTTTACTCATGAAGGTCTCTTTTTAAAGTATGATCACTCCAAAAGTCGTTAATAAAAATCAAAATATCTGAAATATATTATTATAAATAGTTAAAATGCCCAATTCAATAAATGTGGTTTACAAGAAGCTAAATCAGAACAGTTCTTAATTATTCTAATAAATTTATTCAGCAAAAGTTAAAGATGAAAGAGGAAACAATTCTAAAAATATTATAAAATTACATACCCAGGAGACAGCTTACGTTGAAAGACCAAGAATAAGATTTGGGATCGACCAGGTTGACAGGCCTATACCTAGTGGATGAGGAAGAAAAAAGAACACCATTAAGATTAATTAGTACAAGCATTTAACAATTACCTGTAACACAAACTTAATGTAGTAATACTTTTTTAAAATGTTGTGAACATTTATATATTTGATAGGGAAGCTTGAATAAATCTAAAAATAAATAGTTCCTGTCATTCTTAATTCTAAATTACCACTAAAATACACCATTTGTTGTCCTTCTAAACTGAGGGGATTAATTTTTATACTTAAAATTTTGAAACTGAGCAGTTAAAAATATTTAACGTGCTATACACATAAACCTCAACCACTTCAATAATCCATAACCTTTGAACAAATAACAGGACACGCGTACAACTTTGGGAAAATATAATACACAATTGTGAGATTACATTAAATTATTTAAATCTCAGAGAAAATTTTGGAAGTGTCCTCCACCAGAATCTATAGGTGTTTGCACTCGTTTTACCATATTCTCCTAAGTTAGGGAGAGTAACCTCGACAATGTTACTTATTTCGGTTAGAATGGATTCCTTGAGAACATCAATTGTCCGTGGACTATTCTTGTACACTCTATTTTTAGATATCCCCACAAGGAAATATCCGGTGAGGTTAGGTTAGGGGATCAGGGGGCCACAGACTTTTAGATTATTCGATTACCAAATAAATTGCTTATAAGTTCCATATTGTCATTAGATATATGGCACGTTGCTCCATCTTGCTGGAAATAACCTTCTCTCAATTCAATATCATCCAGCTGCTCCACAAATGTCTTGAAGATACCCATATAAGCTTCAATGTCTAGAGTCAGTCAAAGAAAATGGGACCAACTATCATAGATGCTGGTGGAGGACACTTTCAAAATTTTCTCTGAGATGTAAACAGTGTAATGTAATCCCCCAATTGTGTATTATATTATCCCAAAGTTTCATATGTGTCCTATTATTGGTTAAAAGTTATGGCCTATTGAAATGGTTCAGATTTATTATAAAGCGCACTGTATAATCTCTGGGAAATTTGTTGATTGTAGCTTGAACTTTACTGTCAGTTGTTTTAATGTACGTCAAAGTATATCTTGCCTTTGACTAAGCCTTCCAATTTCTATTTCAAATTCAATTAGAGAATAAAAGTAGAAAGAACAAGCCATCTACTGGTGAGAGTTTACACTAATATCTCTTTTCATATTCATATATCTTTTATATTCATTTATTTTTATATTCATTTTATTTTGGTTATTGTAAAATAGGAATAAATCCTTTACACAGACGTCTGTAAATACTCCGCATTCTAAAGACAAGAACAATTAGAGCAAAATCAAAACATGAAAAGTCAATTCTGCGAGCAGCTGTTGAGATATACCACATAAAATATGTATTTAAAATAATTATCTGACACGTTATAGATATAAAGGACCAGCAATGGCTTAAGAACTGACCTTAAAATACCATAGTTTTCATTTTAAAATATTAAAATGCTTTAGCATTAATAATACCAATAATAAAAATAAATTAAAATAACTTGTATAGTTTGAAGAGCTCTGTACTTCTCAATAGTGCATTTTAGTCTATCGGGTAACGTCTACCAGTTATGCAATGCCACATATAGTTCTTTGTACTGAAGAGAACGTTGCAGGCTATTCATAAAAAATTCAAAATAAACATTTTATTATTTGAAGAGTATAATAATACAAACATTTTTAATCCAAATTCTTAGAAAGGTTTTACATTTTTTAATATATTTTATTTAGACGTTATCTTGCCATGAGGTGCTTATTTTTTAAAAACCTTCGTTATAACTTTCTTGCAAGATGGTGAAGCTAAAAACAAAGTCTGCTTTCACGTTATCTGTGCTACTGTCACACACCCAAACACACACATAAATACAAAGGAGCCATCTTCGTACTTTGGAAATATCAAAGCCTATTTGTCTGGAGAAAACTCAGCATCAAATTGCTAGCGAATACAATATTTCTTCAATACAATACAATACCTTATTCGGCACATTGCAGTTACATTGTTGAGCAGGCGCTCGTAAATTGGTGACTCGTCAAAATTTTAAACCTAACTTTATGTTCAGAAATAGGTCTGCATTATTTACAATACAATATGTTACAAAGTACGAGGGCTTTCAATAAAGAATTATCAATTATCAATTACTCATCCTCATAGTTTTGATGGTCCTTCTCAAAATAATCTCCCCTGAATGCGATGTACTTGTCCCCACGTTTCTGCCAGTGTTCAAAGACATGCTAGAAACCATGTTTTGAAGGATCCTTCAAAATCGCCTCCGCAGCCTTCACCACTGTTTCTCATGATAGATAATGCCTGTTTATATGTTGTTGTTGTCAAATGCTAGACTTTGGCAATGAAGCCATTAGCTCTCTTGCTCTCCAATATTTCTGTGTATTGGGTCCAGCAGGTAGGACTTCACAGGTTAGAAGATGTTCCTCAGTCATTTCCTCTTCTTTGTTGTCAAATGTTAGACTTTGACAATAAAGCCATTAGCTCTCTTGCTCTCCAATATTTCTGTATAGTGGGTGCAGCAGGTAGGGCTTCACAGGTTAGATGTTCTTCAGTCAGTTCCTCTTCTTTGTTGTCAAATGCTAGACTTTGGCAATGAAGCCATTAGCTCCCTTGCTCTCCAATATTTCTGTGCAGTGTATTCGACAGGTAGCACTTCACGGGTTAGATGTTCTTCAGCCATTTGCCCTTCTTTGTTGTCAAATTTTAATCTTTGACAATGAAGCCATTAACTCTCTTGCTCTCCAATATTTCTGTGCAGTGGGTGCGGTAGGTAGGACTTCACAGGTTAGAAGATGTTCTTCAGTAATTTCCTCTTCTTTGTTGTCAAATGCCAGACTTTGGCAATGAAGCCATTAGCTCTCTTGCTTTCAAATATTTCTGTGTAGTGGGTCCGGCAGGTAGGACTTCACAGGTTAGAAGATGTTCTTCAGTCATTTCCTCTTCTTTGTTGCACAGAGGACAATTTGGACTTGTATAAATTCCTATTCCTAAGTGTTTGGCCAAATAATCATAGTCCGTAAGTAATCTAAAATTTGCTTCTGCAGCTTTACTTGGGATTCTGAAATAATTTCTGGATTTTTAATTAAACTGTTCCATATTTTATATTTGGCTTTGCTAGAATTGATTGCTTTTGTTTGTTTTTATATTTGTTTTTGATTAATATTTTTATGGACGTAAAGGGAAAGTTTTTGCTTTCGTTCTGAATTAAATTTCCACATTATTTGGCAAGAAAATCAGCTGATTTATTTCCAGCAATTCCACAATGTGCAGGTATCCACCGTAATATATTTCATTTCTGTAATTTTTGAAGCTGTTGGATCATTTTGTTACATTCTTTAATTTGGATTGACCTTATTTTATATGAACTTTTTGCACATAATGCTGCTTTATAATCAGAAAGTATGACAGCGTTTTTAATTTATCTTTTCTGTATAGAAGTGTTGGAGTGAAATGTGAATAGCCGTTACTTCTGCATCAAAATTTGTTGTGTGGTATCCTGCTGGTTGATAGAATGAGATCAGTGCACACTTAATTCCTGCTCCTGAGTTGTTGTCCAAGTTAGATCTATCTGTGTAGATATGTAACCATTCTTCAGGTGAGTATCTATTGTTCACAGTTTCTATATTTTGTTTGTTTATATTTAATGATACGAAGACGTTGTTTCGTTTTGTTTTCCAAATTACGTTTCGTCTTTCTAATATATACCTGGTCCAAATATTAACAATAAGATTGATAAATACCAACTTATTTACTATTACGAATTTTATATTTTTTTAGCAAAACGTAATTAATCTTTAATACTATTTTGAGGAACTAAAGATATACCAAACTATTTAACAAGAAATATTAACACCGATTTCTTAAGATAAGTGAAGTCTTGTAACAGTTATTTATAATTCTGTAATAATATTATCACTGTCCATTGCTTTAAATGAGCTAGTCACCTTAAGAAGTTATTTTTTTCTTTAAATCACGGTTTTATAGTTAGGTAACAATATTAAAATGTGTTTTTTTCGCATGTAAAACTTCTAAAATATGCTTTAGTTGCTTTTAACTGCCAAAAGTATATGGGTTAGAGAATAAATACGGTTTTAACTCCATTTAAAGGGTTTTGTAAATATGTTCATATTTTCTTTACATAAACTGCAGTGTATGACTTCCACGGAGCACCGCGCATTCAACTTCCCGGAGAGTTCAATGCCGGTAGCCGGCTGATCTTTCGCTGTTTGCGCTGACATTTCAGTAGCCTATTTACTGTTATCAATGAGCTGCAGGCAGATTGGCTACAAATATATCATTAGATAACATTAAAATTCTTAATATTATGGGTGCTTGTGTTTACATTTATCAGAAGAAAATTAATTTCTGTGAGCTTAAATTTTCAGTCCAGGTCATTCTTTGATTTATCAGTTTAACTTATACTACCGTAGTTATATTTATCACTATATAAATCTAGTTGTCATATCTTAATACTAATTTAAAATAACTGTGGTATAAAAACAATTGCGATTCTAATCTTTGTTGTTCTCTTTTCTGAATATCACAGGCTTGCAGTATTTAAATTGGACAATAAATGTATTCTAATTAATTAGGTTACCCCATTATGTATTTTATTAATTTACTGTCAAAATAAAATTTCAGGAACTATCTAATGTTCACTAGATATGGATAAGAAATGATGTATATCTTCACATATTCTAAAACGGGCAATTCTTCATAACTCCAAAAGAAATTAAGTAGTTGGAACAAGATTGGTCGATCTTATTTTTAATGTTTTAATAATATATTTCCAGGGATTATCCGGATTTAGACCATGATGTTTTCCTTGGCGATAAAAAGCGGAATATAATGAATTTCTTGCACGACTTCTAAGTTCATTCACGTGAATGTAGAGTTAGCATTGTAAGCTCTAAATCACAAAGTGTAAGTTAAGTCTTCTAAGTGCGATCCTAATATACCTGTACCACTTCAATAATCCATAACACAATTGGGAAATTACATTACACTATTTATATCACAGAGAAAATTTTGGAAGTGTCCTCCACCAGCATCATATCCCACGTTCAGACATTCTCTCCATAACATGGTTTACAAATGAGGCAAGATTTCATCTGTCAGGCTACAAAAACACACAAAACATCAGATATTGGGCTGCTGTTAACCCCACTGCATGACGTAAAAGTTGGAGTATGGACGGTGTCAGCTTCCAGGTTCGTTGGTCCCATTTTCTTTGATACAGCTGTAGACATAGAAGTTTATATGAGTATCTTCAAGACATTTGAGGAGCAGCTGGATGATATGGAACTGAGGGAAGGTTATTTCCAGCAAGATGGAGCAATGCACCATACATCTAATGATACCATGAAACTTGTAACCAGTTTCTTTGATAATCGAATAATCTCAAAATGTATGTGGCCTCCCAGATCACCTCACCTAACCTCACCAAATATCTTTTCTTGTGGGAGTATCTAAAAGTAAAGTGTACAAGAATAGGCCACGGACAGCTGAAGTTCTCAAGGAATCCATTCGAACTGAAATAAGTAACTTTGGCGAGGATACTCTCCTTAAAACTTCAGAAAATATAGTGAGACGAATACAAACATGTATAGATGCTGGTGGAGGACACTTCCAACATTTTCTCTGAGATATAAATAGTGTACTGTAATCTCCCAACTGTGTATTATATTGTCCCAAAGTTGTTTGTATGTCCTATTATTGGTTCAAACGTTATGGCCTATTGAATGGTTCAGGTTTATTTGGATCGCACTATATTAAGAAAAAGTAATAATTAAACAGTTCATTCCTCTAATGACTACACTGCAAAAGGAAAGTTAACGCTTTAAAATTTATCAAAGCGTTTAAAATCAAAATTATGCTCTGCAATAACAAGAAAATTCAACGCTGACTCCATCGCAACGCGGAACGGGAAATCCCGGCTGAGGTACATTACCTAGCCGGGATAGTCCTGCACGAGATCACGGTGTTCAACAGGTCTTCATACGACACATCATGAAGCAGTAAATAATACTCTTTATCTGTTCTTTTGTCTTATTCTAATCTAGTATAACGTAACTCTGCAAGTTTATGTGTGGAGATGAGTGAAAATCCCCAAGTTTCGTCAATGAATTCTTTCACAAACCTGTCAACTCTGTATTCCCGAAGCTTCAAGATGTAAGCTATTTGGAACTTTAAGAAACTGTGTCATTTCAGAAGGATGACTTTATTTTAATTAAGTGAGACACAGATTTAAATTTATTTTTCTTTAGGAGTCTGTTGTTTAATCTATTTTCTGCATCCAAGGTCGATGTCCTATTGTAAACCTCATATAATTAATTTCTAATTCTTTTTTGAAAAGCGTATCATAGCTTTTATATATTTTTTGTTTCATAAAAGTAAAATATAAAACATTTAATGCAGTTCTCAGTACGTTATGTTTTAGTCCATTCATTGCTTTTTATGTCAGAAGCCAAATGTTTCAATTAAAATAATTTGAATCATTCCAGTTAGAGTTGGATAAAATTATAAACAAAAAAGAAATTATTATTTCACTCTTGTATCTTATACAAATATTTCTGAATATTTGCTTAATTTCTCTTCTAAAGCTAGTGTATTATTTTGTAATGTAAAATGTATATTATTCTTTAGTTTAGCCTCGGGAATATAGTTGTCGCTAATTTTAACTGCATTTTTCTAACATTGTATGAAAAGTGAAGTACTTCAAATTAATAGCCACTAATATGAAGGACAGATGTGTAAAATATGACACAAATAAAAGTATTTGTTAATGAATCTCCACTTATCTTAAGAAGTTGATATTAATACTTCTTTCTGCTTTTTAAAATCGATTTCGAAGGCATATTGCATTCATCTTCAGTTCATTGTTGCTAAAGAAATCTCGGTTACCATATTTTTTCTTTTGTTGTGTCATGTTTTCAGCATTACTAACATCTGAAGACGAAACAAACCTAAAACCAGAATCAGTGTTACGAAAATGTTCCTTCTTTCTGGTTTTAATGATTTGTTTTTTTAATGGTTTATACATTAAATACAAACAAATTTGTAAATCGGCCGTAGGAGATCATTTTTGGTCATTTAACCATGAAATAAATCCCGAAGTTAAATTATTAAAACAATTAAATATTCCCACATATTTAATAGTGTGTCAAAAATATTTATTTTAAACAATAAACATCGTGTAATGAATTTTGACATAAAGCAGTTTATTCTGTTTTAAGTTTTGTTTCGTCTTCAGATGTTGGTAATGCTGAAAACATAACAAAAGAAAAAACATGGTAACCGAGATTTCCTTAACAACGGCGTTTATATGGAATGAACTGAAGATGAATGCGATATGCCTTCAAAATGGATTTTAAAAAGCAGAAAGAAGTATTGACATCAATTTCTTAAGATAACAAATATTTTTATTTGTGTAATATTTATTACTTCACTGTAACTAGCTTCATTTTATATGTAATTAGATGTTGAAAATTTTAGCATTTTGCAGCGTGAGTACTCGTACACATTCAGCAACTTCATGATTTATTTACTAATACTAAGTTCAGAGTTTATGACTAAGAAGGGATTTTTTTTATTCTAGAAGGTCTATGCTTTGAAATGCAGTTACGTTTACCATCAACATTTAGAATTAAGCTTCTCATTCATTTTGAGTAGTAATGTAATCAAATCTGTTTGCTAGATAGGTAAAATAATAATTTTTTGAAGTTTCTGTCTAAACGAAATACTACGAAATTACAAAATTTCGTTTAAATTCATTTTAATTTCGTGTTTTTCTATAAAAGAATAATATGCTTTCTAGTTTAGAATCTTTTTGTGAATAAAGCAGAATAATGTTCCTATATTGATTTCGAACTTTGTTTCCTGATTTCAAGTTCTTGGTTTTAAAAATGTAAAAATGTAAATACGTAAAATATGAAGCTATTAAATATGAAATAAAGAAATATAATAATTTCTAACTTAAAACTTCACTTATCCTATCAGAAATTATAATAATTCTTATAAATTCTCCAGTAAGTATTTTGTTTTAAATTATAACCGTCGTTTATTTTTCTAAGGGTAGAAATGTCATTAACAGTTTCTTGATATTTGAATTTTTCAATATTTTTATTTATAAAGTCTTTATGAAAATTATTAGTTAAATAGTATCAATAATATGTTTATATTCTTTATTAAATTCACTTTTATTCAGGGGTATATTTATTAATCTATAAATCAAACAATTAAAAACAGCAAATTTATGTGTAAAAGGGTTTAAACTTTTATTTTTATGTAATTAGCAACATGAGTAGACTTCCTATGAATTTTAAATGACCAAAAGTGGTCTACTACAGCCGAAATAAATTTAACCATGAAATAAGTCCTGAGGTTAAATTATTAAAACAATTAAATGGTCCGATAGATTTAGTATTTTTGGAAAATATAATTATTTAAAAAAATAAACATCGTCTAATGAATTTTGAAATAATAACAGTTGATTCTGTTATTAGGTTTGCTTCGTTTTCAGATTTTGGTAATACTGAAAAAAAAACAGTATCATTGACGACGAAGTGTGTTGGCTGACGAAGCGAGAAAATGTTCGTGAAATAGATGTCAAGTAATAAAAAAAAATTGGCATCATTTTCTTAAGATAAGTGAAGTTTTTGTTAGAAATAGTTACATTTGTGTAATATTTATTGCTTAACTGTAGGTAGCTTTATTTTCTATGTAATATGATGAAATACTTGTTCTTTGAAGTGCTTGAAGCCAACAGAAACACATACAGAGCTGTATTCAATATTTAGTGATTATTTCTCTTTATCGAAACGTGGAGTCAGACTGAAAAATGCAATTTCATAGCCGGGATTTGAACCATGGATCTTCTGGTCTCCGTCCAGACGCTCTAATCATTGAGCTACTATGGCCAACGTGCCGATATGATATTAATTTCTCCAACTGACTCGTGTTTTTCCCGGTAAACCACTTAGAAGCTCTCAAACACATGAGACAGCTACCTTAATGACGACTTACTATGCTGTAAGTACTTTAAGGCCCGGCTTTATAGTTAACCACTATTAGGTCAATTAATGGAAATTAATTGTTCTTTCACACTGGCCGTGTATAGGCTAAATTGCGGAAACGTAGAGTCAGAATGAAAAATTCAATTAAACACCAGTCAGTTGGAGAATTTAATGTCATATCGGCACGTTGGCCATAGTAGCTCAATGGTTAGAGCGTCTGGACGGAAACCAGAACATCAGTGGTTCAAATCCCGGCTATGGCATTGAATTTTTCAGTCTGACTCTACGTTTCCACAATTTAGCCTACACACGGCCAGTGTGAAAGAACAATTAATTTCCATGTCTCTTTGTGTTCTTTGCTTAAAAAATGCACTGCTGAAATTAAGCATATCAAGACCGCAACTAGTGGTGCAAATACCTCAATAGGTGCCCGCCTCGGTAGCGTGCTGGTAGTATGTCTGCCTCACGTTCAAGAGGTCGCAAGTTCGAATCTCGGTCAGGGTGAGTTACCTGTATAAGGGGTTTTCCGGGGTTTTCCCTTATCCTGAAAGACGAATTTCGGGTAACTCTAAGCTCAATGGACCCTGGGATTATTTGATCAACATTTCACCCAGTCCATTCATCGTCCGATATGACTTAATGTTGGAGGACGTAAATTACACAAAAAATCTCAATAGGTGAATGTCACAAAATTTTAGAGGAATATTTGTGTGTGAAACATTAATTAATGGGTGACTAGCTTATACACAGTGGCTTAAGAGTCTTAAGACTTGCTTAAACGTAATTACAACTAGTTTCCTGATGTTTCGTAAGAAATGATATGACATGGATGCACACAACACGCCAGATGCAAAGGAGCAGCCCAAATGAGTGGCAACAGCAGGTGAAAGTGCACCCCAGAACACGAAATCGGTTACGGTTTTCTGGTATTCTCAAGGTTTGGTGCCATTACTGGGAAGAATTGTCCTTCATTATTGAAGGAAGAAATTAAGTTAAACGTCTCTCGCGCAGAGAAAGGTTTGTTTTCCTTTTAATTACGAAAACGTGCCTTCAGATAACTCTGGGATCGTTACAAAACTGCACGATCTTCCCTTGTAACTGCTTCTATAACCATCATAATCGCAGATTTGGGTCCCGACGTTTACTTTTTGATCCCAAGTCTTGGCCGATTATCACAAAAGTAATGTTTATGGCAGGAACAGACACCGATTTTGCATAGATGCATAGTTAAATGTGGTAAATATATACATTATAAAGACATTTTGTTGAAAAGCAATCTTGATGTGGTGGCCAGAACTTTTAGAACCTTCTCGTGTATTCATTCGGGAATATGAGTAACAAATGAGTAACAAATGATAATATTCACAAAGATAGCTCAGCAGTTTAATGATGACATCTGCCTATAGCACCTAAAAATTATCATATTCAAATTACTTAAATATACATAAAGGAATATATTAGGTAAATATTAATATGCAATAAATCTATATATAAGTAAAACTCTACTTACATTTCATACATGTACCTGGAGAAATTAACTAATTTGGTCTCTGAATTCCAATAAGTTGTTAACTAGGTACATCAAAGTAAGGATTTTTCTGGAATTTTCTGGAAAACAAAAACATTACTTTAAACAGAATATTAGGACAATTTTCTGGATTAAATGTGAATTTGAAAGTGACATTACAGATCTAATGCCTTCAACACTTTCTTAAGTATTCACAAAATTTCCAATACTGTAATGTATGTTCACAAATACACTGCAGTATTTTTTACATTAGTTACATAATTAAATTACAGAATATATAAGCAATTTTGATAAGTTCTAAAATATGTTTACACCGAGTGATAAATCTGAGTGCTCTAGGATCTGATCGTGCTATTTGCTACAAATCTCTTCGCTGAAAGGACAGGTCAGTTAAAATTATTGCAGTTTTGGAGATATATTTTGAAGCTCTAAGTAATTAATTTAAGTTTATTTTAATCAAAATTAGTAAAAAAAATATTATTTAAATGTTAAGATTATGTTAAGAAAAATGTAGAAAAGTTGAACGATCTTTAGTTGTCGTTATGACAACGGCACAACTATAAAATCTGAGGCAATTGAAGCCATTTTTTTCTTCTGCAAATGGACGTGAAAGTGTGAAGGTGTATTTTGTATGTGTCTGCATTTCTACACTGGAAGGTGCAAGATTGTAAAGGACTGCAAAAGCTAGTATGCTATCAGCGTATGTAAAGCAGTGAAAAGTGTAGCTAATAGTTGGAAAATTTTCATTTTAATTAAAATACTAATTTTTATAGAAGAAAGGAGGAACTACCGTCTTATTTTATTTATAACTAAATTATCACTGCCCATCTGAGACCGCCCCTAAGAATAAGAGCTTATGTGAATACCAGAGCAGCCATGGAACTACTAGAATCCAGCAATTATATCTTCATCTTCTTTTCCTCCACAACTTACAGCAATTCCAATTCGTTACACTTTGGTGGACATATGTTAGAATTTTGTATTAATAATAAGATCCTCAGACCCTCAAAATATAAAGAACTAAGCTATTTTCTTTTGTAATGATGGTACAGTAATGCAACAGAAAAACTGACAGACTTGAATGGTGGATAGCATTATTCCCATTTGTGTTATGGTACATTTGAAACTAAGTCCAGAGAGACCATACTATTTAAATATATACTATAAGTTTACATATACTGTATTAAATATATATATCAATGCGCTAATGTATTTAAACATATAAAATAATTTAATAATTGTTTAAATAAGCATACATTCAATAATTTATATAAAATTATATTTCCTAATGAATAAGTAAATAAAATAGGAATTTATAAAACCTAATACTTTAATGCTTAAATATACTAAAATAACAATTGAATCTATAATTAAATAAGCGATAAGGCAAAACGAATCTAAACGATAAAATATTTACCTTCTTCAGCTTCTGTGGGCTCAGAAAATTTCACTCTTGCTGTGGCGTTCCGGAAGGGATGATTTTTGGCCTCCTCTGATAAGATTTCCATCTACTTTTTATCCGTTCCTCATAACGTAGGAGAAATTTGACGATCTGGATTTGAATGATTTTGTGAACAGTAACAGTTGAACACTCAAACAAGCGAAGAACGGACATCTGCCATGGCACACTGGATACTTTGCATCCTCAGGGAAATGAGTGACGTTGACTCTGAAATAATTTTAACATTTATAATTACATCAGTTTGCATCATTTCTGATTAACTACTGTTTATGTTGATTCCAAAGATACTTTACATTTTAACTAGAGACATGATTTGTATACATATGGTCTCATAAGTAATACTTTTTAAAGAAAAAAAAATTATTTTAAATATGTTTTGATAAAATATTAACTAATTTTCAAAGTATACACCATATATTATATCGTTCAGCGAGCTTTATTATTTCAGGTTGGAAACACTCTTGTTTTTAATGCGAAGAACTCGTTGACACTGCAATGTTTCAATGTTATCAAAATTTCTTCCTCGTAGAAAATGGGCCATGGATCGAAAATAATGCAAGATCAGGACTGTATTCCGGGTGTGGTAGCAGTTTGATTCCCCCAGTTTTTGCAGTATAGCGCTTTCCATTGCCATTTTGCAATAGTACCCCATTTCGGTTAACTATGCTGGGATTCTCCAACTCAAAATTCCATAAATTCGTTCTAGTTGTTGAGAATAAAGCTCCGTATCGCCCACACGTTTGGAACAAACTGTCAGTATCACAGCTTCAAAACTGGGACGGAATTTATTTCTTTTAACAATGACTTTCGCAGGTTGGCGAGGATCAAACCATTGTTTCTAAGTATCATGTCTCTGTAATACACTGATTTTTCATCACAAGTGACGGTTCTCTTGACAAATCTATCATCCATGGGATTACGAGAACTAACGAAGGATTTCCACTATATGTTCAGCCTCTTGATGTGCCAGTTCACGAGGAACATGTGTATGATTTCTGTGGCGATGTAAGTTTTCTTTTTATGCACCAAGTGAAAGCCTAAGTTTTCTCGCAAAACTTGTGTATCCACACTACACCACACTTTAGATCTTGCAGAACGTGGTAAATATTTAGTGTTTTTATCTCCATTGTTGAAACGTTGGAACCATCGTTATGCTACACGCTCACTGACACTTTGCCCACCTCGGTAGCGTGGTCGTAGCGTGTCTGCCTCACGTTGAAGAGGTCCCAAGTTCAAAACTCGGTCAGGGTGAGTTACCTAGATAAGGTTTTTTTCCAGTGTTTTCCCTTATACTAAAAGACGAATGTCGGGTAACTCTAAACTCTATGGAACTTGAGATCATTTGAGCATCATTTCACCCATCCCATTTATCGTCTGATATGACTCAACATTAGAGGACGTAAAATTAAAAAAAAAAAAACAAAAAAAAAAACCTTCTCCTTCCACTTCACATATTCTTGGAGCTGCGGCAGCTGTTTTATCATCCTGTTTCCAGTAGTGTTTTTGGAGTGTAAGTTCCAACTTTGTTATCTCCACTTTGGCATTGTTTATTAATAACTGAAGACAGATACATGCTCGCGCTGTAGGCAACACCAGCCCTGACATCCGGTAAAAAGCATTGTCAAACAAAGAAGCACATTAAATTTTCCAAAATTCCAAAATGAAGAAACAAAACTTTATATTAAAACCTAATATTAAGAAACTGTTTGTTGTAAAACAGTATTATCGTATAAATTTAGTTTTAAATTGTTATTTAACTTGTGAGAAATAAACTAATAAATGAAAATGAACACCATTCATTTTCACATTCTCTTTTCCTTACATGCTACAAATTCAGCAATATAAATATTAATTTAATTGCATTTTAACTATAGTATATTTTTCTGAAATCCGATTGGAGAGCTTTCTTCATTTATAAAACTTTTAAGAGTTATAGATAAGGAAACATGGAAAGTGAATTTAATACTCCTTTGCTTCTTGATATTTTGTAGTGATATTATAGCAATTTTTAATTGTTGCAAAGAATTTTATGTTTGAGACAGATCCATATATCTTCTACCCTTACTCATTTATGTTTGTGATTTGTTTAAAGTAGTGCTTATGTCATTTGTTTTAATTTTGTAGGAGTAAATTTCACAGAGATTCTTGAGCTAGATTTCACTTTGCAGTACGTTAGTTAGCTGTTTTATTTAAGGCCAATATAATAATAGCAAAAATAGAAGAATATCTGAAAGTCAGTTTGGAGCAGGTATCCATCGCAAGCTCAGTAGAGAATGGATTAAAGGAATGACAAGAGGAATGAGAAGAAACTTCATAAGGTACAGCCAAAAAATAATTTTTTAACAATAGGAACAAAACATTGAAAGTCAATTTTCACAAAATTAACAACTGAATTATACTAGCTACTGCATATGGGAACAATATAGGCTTAAGATTTTATACATATAGACTCTTCCTGCAACAAACATACCCAAAAATTGGACCACATTTGCTTCGCATATAGTACAGTAAAAACTGATAGAGATATCCTAATGATCAGTGTGCTTGAATATGTAAACACTTATGAGGAAAAGAGAAATTGTCAGAATAAACAAATAAAATTTAAAGTTAATTTTGAATATCAAAAGAGTTAAATTCAATGGAAGGAAAGAGTATACTGATTTAATATGTGACGTGAGCACTTAAAATTAAATGTACATTTTGGTTACCAATATATTCTCTTCAATCTAACTCAGTGTAATTTTAATGAATGAACCATTTGTGTATATTCCAATATTTACAATTTACAACTCTAGGCTACACTTATTTGTCTTTACCTTGTTGCTAGCTTGCCTTACATGACACCCTGGCCTTCTGCTCTACCAGGTTGCTCTTAACCTCCATACCTCCTTGTTACTTAATTAGGCCCTTCCCCCCTTTCAACTTCCTTTCTGATATTCTTTGCTTTCTTACGCATTTTTCTTTTACTTTCTGGTAGAACTCACCAACAATTCTTACCTTCTTTTTCTCCCTTCCCGTTAACAGTTTTACACCTACTATCTTCTTCTCTATCTTCTACCACATTTCTTCCCATAACATTTTTCTACACATTGCAATCTCCTCGCATTATGTTACACAGTATTCTATGCTTTCTTTTCCACCACAAAATTCACAAATTCCCTTTTCCCTATCTCTTAGAAGTATTGTTCCAGTTCTCATCCAAGCTAACTCTTCTCTCTCTTGCCTATTGCAGTAATCTACATATGCTTCTCGTCCCAATTTCTTTTTATTTGCTTGTAGAATTGTAATGATTTCGTACTTTCTATACCTCACCATATTTCCTGTCTTTCTATATCTTATATTCTGCATTTTGCCAATTTACCAACATCACCTATATTCTTTTTCTCTAATTCCCATATATCTCCCATTCCTATTTTTTTGCCCATAATTCCGCCTATTTCTGCCCAACAACTATTTGAGTTCGCTGATCTTTTTTGCTGTCTCATGCACAATTTTGTAATTTCCCCTTCTAATTAAATATTACCCAGTTGTTATAGGTATTAATCTAACAGTAAAAATACTTAAAAAATAAAATAAATAACGAAATTGTTAAATATATTTTTCTCCAAAGTACAAACAAATAATATTTTATGTTGTCACAGAAAGTATAGATTTCTAAATATTCTGTTATAATCAAGATTTACAGGAAATTTGAGTTACTATCAAAATATCTGTATCATGATATTTCAAATAAAATTACCACAGCCACTTTTATAAAACGAAAAGTTATGCATATGGCATCTATATAAAAATATTTCACAATACAGAATTTTGTTAAATTAATTGGGTTGTATATTTTAAGGCAAGACTACACTGAAAATTCACGGAAAATGTTGAAAATCATGGAATTTTATTTTTTGGGAATTTTTTAGTTGCTTAGGGTGTGTAGTAATACAAGGGCTGTTAAATAAAGAATGATCACAATTTTTTTTTTTGACAACGTACGTTTATGGATAGAGTCAACATGAAAAATTCAATGCCATGGCCGGGATTTGAACCACGGATCTCCTGGTTTCCGTCCAGTCGCTCTTAACCTTTGAGCTACCATGGCCAACGCACCGTCCTGACATTAAATTCTCCAGTTGACTCGTATATTTCCCCGGTAGACCACTAGGGGCTCTCGCATCCGAGATACACCTTTTGTGGTGTATACTTACACTATTGTAAGTACTTGAGTCCCAGGCTTCACCATTTAACTCTGGACGGAAACCAGGAGATCCGTGGTTCAAATCCCGGCTATGGCATTTAATTTTTCATGTTGACTCTATCCATCAAACATCTTAGCCTATATACGGCTAGTGTGGAGAAATGATTAATTTCCATCAATTAACTATAACGTACCTTTACTTATCCTCATAATTTTGATGATCCTTCTCAAAATAGTCTCCCCTGAATGCTATGCACTTGTCCCCTCGTTTCTGCCAGTCTTCAAAGACATGCTGGAAACCATTTTTGACAAATCCTTCAAACTCGCCTCCGCAGCCTTCACCATTACTTCTGATGTTGGATAATGCCACCCACGAAGGCGCTTCTTCAAGTTAGGAAATAGTAAAACGTCACACGGGGCTAAATCCGGACTATAGGCAGAGTGAGGGATGCACTTGACGTTGATTTTTGCAAGATATTCAGCAACAACTTTGGCAATATGCGACCGCGCATTATCGTGGTGCAGCATCCAGCCTGCTCCATGGAAATGTGTTCCTTTGCGTCTGATATGGACTTGCAATGTTTTCAGGACATTCCTGTAGTATTGTCCAGTTACTGATGTGTGTGCAGGTACAACATGCTGATAAACCAATCCATGAATATCAAAGAATGAGATGACTATAACTTTCCCAGAAGAGGCAACCACTTTTGCTTTTGGGGGGTTGTTGATGAAGGAGATTTCCACACTGAGCTTTGCTGTTTGCTCTCAGGATCAAAATGATGTAGCCAAGTTTCATCAGCAGTGGTTACGTTTGAAAGAAGCTCCGGATCTTCCTCTAACATCAACTTTAACTGCATGTTAACTCCATTGCAGCAGTAGGCAATACTGAACATGTCTGAAGTTGCCTGGTTCTCACAGACGGGAACCAGGAGTACCAACAATGGAGCTACTACGGCGTGTTTGTTTTAAATTAAGCCAACTGAATATAAGTACGAAAAATTATGTCCGTAAAAAATTATGATCATTCTTTATTGAATAGCCCTCGTAGATGGCATGTTACTGTCATCATTTTCACCAATTTAGGCCAACTTGTGACAATTTAAAAAGACCTTTAACAATCGTATAAAGTAACAATATTATTTTAAAATAATTTTACTGAGAAATTTTTCTAACACTTTTCAGTATACAAAATGCCTCAAGCGTCAAAGTTTTCCATTTAACTTGGTGAAACTCGCACGATAGGTCCATAATATGTAAATATGAAACTTCACATTCTCCCTTTTTTATTAATGTTCATTTTTTGGAAATTAAATGCTGTTTAGGAAAAAAAGTTAATATTTTCTATATTTTGAGAGCTAACACTTTGAAAATATTTTAGAACAAATTCTACAGGATATCGAAAAAATAAGAATGTGGATTTTCTAAAATTGCCCTGTACTAACCAAAAACAGAAATTTAAGTTGTAATCTCAAATTTTCTGATGCGTAGAACATTTTATATAACGAGTAAGTTTTACAATACTTTCAGAAGGAATAGTTAATAAACTATTTGGTGTAGCAACATGCAAATTTAAAATGATAGTCTAAATATGTTTATTATAGGAGTTGGAATTTTCAGTGTAGCCTTGCCTTAACATACGAGGGTGGGTCAAAAGGTAATGCCTCCTATTTTGTTCCCTTAAGTAAATTATGTGAAAACTTTGAATTTGGCGCAATTCCTCAAACCTTCTTCTCCAATCCCCTGCAGTAGTAACTTCCTAAGTCAACAGGTGGCAGCACTGCATCCTCTTGCAAAATGGCTGACATCGACATTCGTATTAGACAACGTTCTGTGATTGAATTTTTGACTGCGGAAGGTGAAACGCCAATTCGCATTCACGAAAGGCCAAAAAATGTGTATGGTGATGCAACGGTGGATGTCAGCACTGTTAGACGATGGGTTCGCCGCTGTAACGAAGCTGAAGGGCAAACACCATTGGCAGATGCAGGCCAGTGACTGCAGTGACTCCATGCAAAATTCATGGTGATCGCCGGGTAACAACAGGTGAATTGTGTCGCATTACCTCCCTCAGTAAAGGCAGTGTCATGAGGATTATTCAACAACTGGGTTACTCAAAAGTTTGTTCACGTTAGGTACCAAGAATTTTAAAAGCCCAAAACAAAGAAACAAGGAAAACAATAGCCTCCGAACACTTACAGCGCTTCAATTTGGAGGAAGAGGAGTTTCTGGGAAAACAATTGTGACTGGAGACAAAACGTGGGTTCATTTTTTTGAACCTGAATCAGAGCGGCAGTCAATGGAATGGCATCACACAACGTCACCGAAGAAAAAAAATCAAATCTCAGCGATCGGCAGGGAAAGTTATGGCGACAGTGTTTTGGGATGCAGATGGTGTGCTTATGATTGATTTTTTGGAGCAGGGATGCACAATAAATTCTGTGCAATAGGTCAGAATTCTCAAAAAGCTGAAAGCACGTCTTCGCCGAGTTCGCCCAACAAAAACGATGGCGGATGTTCTTCTTTTGCATAACAATGCAAGACCATACACCAGCCGTTACACCACTGCAGAAATTGAGAAATTGGGATACAAGTCTTACCTCAACCCCCTTAGAGCCCTGACCTGGCAACATCAGACTTTTATCTGTTCAATCCACTAAAGGAAGCTCAACGTGGGATTGATTTTGAAGATGAGGAGGCTGTGAAAACGTCCCTGCGTCACTGGCTTAGGAAGCAAGAATACATGCTTGGCAATTACAAGAGAAAATATAGGAGGCATTACTTTTTGACGCACCCTTGTACCTTGGAGATTTTATATTATTTTTCTGGAATCTAAAAGTATGTTTTTTGCATTGACATCACCTTAAGAAATTTTTGGAATGAATGTAATATTTATGCTACTTGATACAGGTACGTGGTACACATAGTAAATGCATAGTAATTTCCTGAAACTATAGTTTAAGCTTGATACGTCTGTGGTTTTGAGATAGGTAATAGGAGTCCACATTTGTTTAGTCTGTATATACGTATTTTACACGTGAATGCACAAGGAGTGGTGCATCCTCTGTTTATTGTAGTAGGTTCATCCCTACAATGAACGTGTTGTAGAGACACACGTCTGAGCGGGTTACCCTCTAACCCTTGCTGAAGAAAAACATACCGCTATCAAGCTTGTGTTGACAAGAACCTTTTGAACCCTACCTTAGTTGCAGAAACAGGTGGAGACCTTCCAGTGTCTTCTTCAATAAACATCAGGCTTGCGACCGCTTTGCTGCACACTCCCCAGCAACTGGAGAAACCCACAAGGGTGGCTGTCAACAAACAAAACACTACCAGCAGTATCTATCCATCTCTCATAACTACAGAACATGTTACTTTATGATATGAAATGAGTTTCAGTATTTTTATAATAAAATTGCCATCATAAACTCATGTCTTCGCAGGAGTTAGGCACGTACCACACACTTCTTTTGTCAACTAGCCTCTACTAATTAAAAAGACTACGAGAAGACCTTTGGCAGAGACATTATATCAAAACTTACCACAACATTTAGTAAGATCAGTGTTAGGCTTTTATAAAATTGGTTGAAATGCAATAATTGGCTCCAAAGTAAGGTATATCTCACAAAGAATAAGGCAAAAAGGTGTCGCTTATCCCCTGCGAATCAAACCTAATGTTTGTTTTTAAAGTCACTTCACTTTGCTGACGAACTAATCATATTAGAAGATAATTTATAACAGATATGTGAACTCTAAATGAAGTGCGACAATCCGTAATTTAAAAATGGACTAAAAGAAAACAAAAATTTAGTGTTTTGTTAAAATGAACTACTTAAAACAAAACTGCCACTGTGGGATAAATTTTAGAATGATTTCACCTCTTCAATAAACATTCTTGCTTGCGATATCGCGTAATTATATACTTAGGGTCCGGAGAAAAAAAAGTTTGAAACAAATAGCAGTTACAATGAAAATAGATGTTCAAAGAAAGTACAGAAAAACAGAATTGTGCAATTATATGTTGTTTGCAGTGGAAATCTGGAGAGGGGGCACAGAGGTAAACAGAACTACAGAAGGTTTTGCAAAGAGCTACTAGGCTTTCCAAGATCACCACTAGGGAAGTAGGTTTAGTAGAATTAGTAAAGACAAGAAGAAATGAAATAATAATGGCAAGAATAATAAAATTTTGGTATATGTTTTTCGCCAAAGAAGAAGGGGAAATTATGAAATTATGCATGAGATATCAAAAAAGATTACAGAACTCAAATAGTTTATGGAATTATGGAAAAAATAGGAATGGGAGGAAAGAAATACAAGCGATGTGTGCAAATTGCTAAAATGCAGAATAGAAGATTGAGAAAGACAGAAAATATAGGGAAGTCAAAAAATATGAAATCATTACAACTTTATAATCAAATAAAAAGAAATTGGGGACCAGACGCATATGTAGATTACTGCAATAGACAAGAGAGAGAAGGGTTAGCTTGGATGAGAACAGAAACAATATTTCTAAGAGGGATAAGAGGTAGGGAAAAGGGAATTTGTGAATTGTGTGGGGGAAAAGAAAGCACAGAACACTATGTAACAGAATGCGAGGAGGCTGCAATGTGGAGAGAAAAAAGGTTTGGGAGGAAAAATGGGAGAAAGTAGAGAAGAAGATAGTAGCTATAAAACTGTTAACGGGAAGGGAGGAAAGAAGGTAAGAAGTATTGGCGAGTTACTTACAGAAAGTAAAACAAAAATGAGCCAGAAATGTAAAGAATATAAGAAAGGAAGATGAGGGGTAAATGGGACCAATTAAGTAACAAGGAGGCATGGAGTTTTAGAGCTACCTGGCAGAGCAAAAGACCAGGGTGTCATGTAAGCCAATGTAGCAACAAGGTAAAGACAAATAAATGTAGCCTAAAGTTGTAAATTGTAAAATTTTGGAATATGCACAATAAAAAAAGTTATGGCAACTGCACATTATTTTTTCTTTTGGAATTCATCTGCTGGTATGGCAAGATGATTTCAAGGTATTTGGAAAACCGTTGGAAGAAACCACTTGTAGGATTACAAGAAGAAGCAGAACTTACTGGAATAATAGATAGAATAGACCAATAAAATATAAACAGATGAATGCATTCTTAAGAAAATTTCTGAATATGTGTAAATCCCAAATAAGTGGAATTGGACATCCTACGAAGAGACGTAAGAACCAATGTGGGTTGCTTGACTATGGACAAGTCTGATTAACCGAAATACCTAGCCGATGTATATTAAGAGTGAGCGGTATAAATCAGTATTAAAAATGTATTACTCTTAGGGATAATCAATTCACAAACTTGACAGAAAATTATTTTTTTTTATTTGTACATTTTATACGAGTATATTGAATGTCTTTTTAAAATTGATATATGTCATTGTCCAATATTTATTAGGATTGAAGTGTTAAGTGAGTTAACATTTTGGAAAACGTGAACCTCTGCAACAATACTGTGACAGTAGCAACTTTTCCAGGCCTCAAGCTCACCTGAAACGCCCCAAAGATCTTGCAGTTATGTCCTTTAGGAACCTTCTGTTTCGAGAAAAGAAAAAGGGAAACAGATGGAGCCAAATTTGGATTATAGAGTTCCTGGTGCAATATTGCCACATAACCTTTTACCAATGCCTCCCTTACAAAGACTCTATGTATTTTTGTGATGAAACACCCAAATATCGACGATCTAATTTCGGCAGCTGTGGATTCTAATTTTTAACAATTATCGATGCCTATAGTCCGTCGCATTGTTGATTAACGCTTTCCCGGATAAGTTTTTAATTTTTTTTTTGCATACAAAATCACGAGTTTGGATATGGATTACCTTTTGTAGGTCTCCAGAAATCAAATTTGTTCATGATGATGGTACGCTTTATCTTAACTCGATTATAACTTTACTTCAGGTGAAATTTACATACTAGGGGGGCTTGGAGGTCAATGGTTGGATCTTCTAACTTTGGTGGCATCTACACCATTGATGCAGCCAAAAATGGCCCCCATCCACCTCTTTGCAATATCTCAAAAGCTCACCACTAGTGAGATTGGACAACCCCGGTATGTTGAGAATAGTGTTTGCGTTGGAAAGATAAATTAGATTTAAGTAAACACATGAGATACCACTGAGAGATAAATCAGAATCTTGTGGAAGTTTCCTTTACATTTCTAGAATATTTTGGAACACCAACCTGCTGCTATATAAGTGAACATTCTCCGAATTTAATTCCGGCGAACCAGTGTTGCTTCTTCGAGCGACTTTGTAACAACTGCCATGACGTGCAACGGTTACTGCTACTGTAAGAGAGATCGGAACAGTCTTGTGTTCGACCACCCAACAAGGAAACCACCCAACAAAGGAGTTACGTCGTGCAGGTTTCATTATGCGGCTATGTGACAAAGAAAGTTAAGTGAAGTCAACTAAGTGAAGTCACAGTGATCACATAAATGAAGTGATAAAGTAATTTAGAGCTAGTCATCAGTGCTCAGCAAAACTTTTTTTATTTATTACTGTGTGAATTAATGAAATATTTTCAATATTTTTCCTAGTTTTGCTCATTAATCTATCTATTGGGTTATATTTGTGCATATTTTGTAAGTCTTATACTAGGATCTTGTACACTGTCTTCTCTGTGAATTGCTAATTTATTATGATACCTAGGTAGATAAACAAAACACTGATATACAAGCCTTCGTGTTCGTTATGTTCAATCCTGTCCTAATAGACAATTGAAAGTAAAGTATTCGGACTTTAAGTGATATCTGAAGAAAAATTTGACACTTGTTTTACTATTTATTTCAGTATATAGTTTATGGATACTCTTGGTTAAGTTTTTAAAACAAACCGCTTTTATGTAAATGTTTTCAAAATTTTGTCACGTTCTGCTCTGCCAAGTTTATTTTAAATTTAAAACCTGTATCTTTAATATATATTATTGTTATGATTTTATTATTAAATTAATTAGATTATTACACGATGGATTAATCCTGATTTTAAAATAGTAAAACTAACCTCTAAAACTTACATACTAATACACAAAAATTGCATATAGAACATTTACAACCTTGTGGTTTCCTTCAGGCATAGCATTTTTAAACCCTTAAATAAAATTTTGGTGAACTATTTTTCTTTAGTAGTCTAATGATTTTGTCATAATTCAAACAAATTTATATTACTATTTCTTGTCTTCAAGTTTTCGTAAAACTTCCAACAATGTGGCTACAAACTAATTGTTGAATTAAATACTTTTAATATTAAACTGTTCAGGAGAAGCTGAAATTGAGTAAAAGTAATTACAAATAAATATAGTGCATTGGGAAGTATTGCTTTTCTGTGAGAAAAGAAAATAGTATGTAAATGAAGCATAATATTTAGAGTGTCTTTGGATACAGAATGTTTAACTTTTAGATTTGTGAAAAATTTGCGCTATTTTTATATATGAGAATATATAGTTTGGATTATAAAAATCTATTTTTATTGAAAAAACATTTAAAAATATTGAGGGAACACCTTAGCTGCAGAGTCTAATTTTTAGAGTCTTCTAATTCTGTTGTATCTTTTTGTTGGAAACTTAAATCAAGCTAAGTTAAAACAGGAACTAAGGATTATAAATATTTAGATAGCCTAAGTCAATAATTATAAAACAGCTCTGTTATAAAATATCTATGGCTTATTGCAGCTAGAACTTCCTGTATAAGATTTTAAAAGATGTAGCTTTTGAAAGGTATTATCAGTTTGAAAATTGCAATGGCATAATCGGAATGAACCATGAATCTTCAGGTTTTATTGTACCATATCAAAATTATAAGATACTAAAGTTATCAACTAACATTTTCGAAACTTATCCTGTACAGAAAAAACAGTTAATCACTCACTATAAATTTATTTATAACTTATATATTCTAACAACTTATATTTAAAATATATTGGATTCACAATTCCTAAAAGTAATTCAACGAATGGGCAGCTTTTATCAATGTTTTCTAAGACCTTTAGACACTTTTGGTACAAAGCAGAGATTTATACGAATCTTGTCAGTGCGTTCTTTCTGACTTGTAGAAGAGGACACATGTACATACTGAAATATTAATAACTGGCACTGGAGCACAGAGAAAGCTGATATAGAGATTCTTTAGCACCGAGCCAAGCCGTTTGAACTAGTGTAGAAATTACACCCTTTCTGTGCTGAGTTTCCGGTCTTCCAATCAACTCGCAAAGTCTCTTCATACATTTTTTTCCTCATAGCCGCCTCAAGGGAAGCATGTAACAAATGGAACTTCTTTTTGCTTTGTACGAATGATTAAAGTCATACAGAGCTCACCGTACAGAAGTTGTTTCGCAGGTTTTCATAAAGAGCGTCCTTTGCAGCGTCAATAGCTTCATGTCCTCACTTGAATTTCTTTTTCTTTTTTTAATTTTCATAGTAATGGACTCTAGAAACTCTAAAATGCTTCCAGCTGCATTCTTAGAGTATTTATATTTATGTATAGGAAGTAAACAAATAACCAACACTTTAGAAAACATATCTACTTACAATCATTGGATCTGTTTAGCAAACACTTATTAAATATGAAAGTATCAATAAATTTAAAATAGCATTATGAAGTAAGACCTAGGCTTTCCTGGCGACGAATATGTTCGAGACCTTCTCGTGAAACAAGCCAGGTGAAAAGACGATTACAAATCGACTTTTCAGGAGGGTACATCTCTCTCATCATCAGGATAAATGTTCTAACTGCAAATGAATCACTCAATAAAACACAAAGACAAAACACTATCAATACTAGCATCACTGAACAAAAGACTGTTTTCAGTAAATTAAATGTCAGGTCAAGAGATGGCGTGAATGTAGAAAATTAATCGGATCAAAGAAACTTAACTATTTAACTTAATTATAAAGCTGTAATTGATCTGTGCTTCCTAAGTCGAATTTACATTTTTAGGGACTCTATGCGATTTATAGTTCTTAAAGACTAAATGTTAGAATAAATATGAAAATTTGAAAAAAATATGAGAACATTTTTTTAAAGAAGAATTTATATAGTCATATAAATAAGAATGGAATGCACAGAAAATTATATATAAAACTAGATATGTCTGGACCAATTTAATTAACTTGAAGTATCCCGCACCATCAACTAAAAATATTAGTGAAGTAAAATTACACTCAGATCTTTAAATAGAGAAATTGTCAACACGAAGTTTTGAATAAAAAAGTTAGGAAGTGTCAGGTCAAGAAGATCCAGATCCGTTTGGGTTATATCAACAAAGGACGGAGAAAAACATGAACAAAATCTTGGGTCAATAAAGTTATTTATGTGCAACTCTGTTTAAAATATACTTAGAGGGTTTCTGGAAGAGAAATTTACATTAAGTGCTAAAATTAGTCATATACTTATATACACTTTATAATTTTTTGAAGATCAAATTACAGGAAGAATCTGGAGATTTAAAGATATAAACAGTAAACTAATTTAATACATTAGGTAAAAAATGAAGC
The DNA here is from genome assembly GCA_030765055.1 of Mantis religiosa. Taxonomy (NCBI): domain Eukaryota; kingdom Metazoa; phylum Arthropoda; class Insecta; order Mantodea; family Mantidae; genus Mantis; species Mantis religiosa. The sequence goes on from CM060954.1 coordinate 32,739,842, forward strand.
TAGCTATACTGTACCAATACATCTTACACAGATACAACTATTTACAACAAAAGCTTCACTTATCTTAAGAAGATGATATAAATTTATCTTATTAATTGATGAAATCGATTTTACGAACATTAGTCCGCATCTTCAGGCATCAAATTTCTGTTTTTAGGTTTCTTTCGCTTTCAGATTTTGGTAATACTGGAAAAAACATAGTAACCTGTGATAGTATCCTTGACGACGAAGTTTGATGACTGAAGATGTGGACAAATATTCGTAAAATCGATCTCATCAATTAATAAGAAAAATGTACATCATTTTCTTGAGATAAGTGAAGCTATTGTTACAAATAGTTGTATTTCTGTAATAATTGAATAAATTTAATAGTATGCTTTTAATTATAATTTAAAAGTAGAATTTATCATTACTTGATAATTGTGAATAAAAATAATTAGTTATCCAGATACACAAAATAATTCGAATAAATGCTTAATGTGAAAATGTACAAATGATACAGAAATTTAAGAATTTATAAGGAAAGAAAAATATGCAGTGTAAAGATTAGGTATCACATTATGGGATAAAGTATTATAAAATAATTCAAATACAAAATAAAAATTAGAATAAGGACTACAGATTTACATATATCAGAAGTTTTATAAATCAAAACTGTTCTCAACCTGAGAATGGAAAATAATAATAGGAAAAGGTCAACAAAGTTTTCAAGTATAGACGTATAAGAAATAAACATATTTACAAAGGTTGGACAGAATTTAGAAGGTGTCTTAAAACAGGTAGCATTCTACGTGAAAATGTTCAAGAGAATTAACAAGAAATGGATTCCAGCCAGACGATAAAGAATAAAACATGGAAATCTGGGAGAAGGACACCTTGGGAAACATGAGAGAAGACAATTGAAGAACAGTGGTTGATCACAGAATAATAATTTTGTACACGGAGGTAAATTTATATATACATATCACAGTAAGTTCTATTTGACCTCCGACTAATTATAAATTTTATTTTGTTATTTAAAAGTAACACCACAAATTTAACAGTAAAATATACATTTTTGAGACCCTATATTTTCCAGTATTCATTTATATGAACATCCTATGTGCTTACATACTTCATTTTCTTGGATTTAGAAAGGAGAAATCCTATAAATACTCTAGTAAGAGAGAATAATGAACGAATTTAAAAAAAATGCGTATTTGTATGACTACATATGTCTAAATAAATTTACTTGATCACTGCAATATAATGTTATAAATAGCTCATTTTCTAACTTGTCTGTAAATAATACATTTTAAGGTTAAAATCAGTAGTTTAAATCTATAATGTTACATAACATAATTAAAATTACAGATTATATGTTACACCTAAAGATATTTTGGGACAGTAAATGCTATTTTATTTAAGAGGATTAAACTGATACCAAATGAATTTAATACGTAACAGTGCTATTCCTTATTATATGTATAATCTACAGCATAAGTTAATTATCCTATATACTTAACATTAATATAGATAAATTAGTGCAAATTAGGCCACACAAACTTGGTAAACATAAGATAGCAACAGAAAAAAATTGTTAGTAATGACCCAGGCTAAGGAAGCCATAGGGTTGAATTGCCAATGAACAGGTAAAAACAGGATTGACGACAGTAAACACAAAAATTTATAAAAACACATATAAAATATTTTAAATAGTATATACATATTTCTAGTAACCAAACTTGTATCTGTTTTATCGTCAATCCCGTTAGTTTTTCCTGGTACAAAAATGCACTGTGAGTGAAGGGTATCTAAGAGAATTTTCACTCATCTGAACCATTCCAGAAATAAATGATTTTTATACTATTTATTTATAAAGAATTTTTTAGATAGTTGGTACTCCATAAAAGTGTTTCTCTTGTGTTATAAAAATACCTGACTTTGCTAAGAATATGATATGAGTTACAATTTAGAGCTTTTCTAAAAAAGATTCTGCTTTTAATTCACGCAACTTCAAATCACCTTCGGTGATTCCATGATACCAAATATTTATTTTAAAATATAATTATCTCTTTATCCATTATCAAGCTGTAGAAAAAGTTTTATAAATGCTACAATGTAAACATTTGTATTTAAATAGAAAAAATGATCAGAAGTCGAATGTTACAATCAAGATGCCTAAAAGAAAAATAAATTATCTTATTTTAAAATATGCATAAAACAGGTATATTTTGCTTGAAAAGGATGGCAACACTTTATTGAATTTTGCGACATGAATACTGAAAATAAAGTATTAATTAAGGTATTTTAGGATTAATATATCAGGGTGGCAAAGTTGGAAATGAAACGGGAAACTATGACTGCCCCTTATCATTATGCAACCATCAATTCGTGTATGCGCTGCATGAGATCTAAAACTCTGAATTAGTTGAACCGCTTGCGTTTCTCACTGAGGTAAGGCCACATAGCAATTACCGAAGCATTACTTCCTGTATATTTTGAGCTGTCATTGCCATTATATGTTTACTGTAAATACAGAATACTAATGTTGTCGCTTGTCATTGGAATAATCAGGTATGATTTCTTTCAGGGAACAATTGCTATGACAGTGCATTTTATGTTTTAAAGACATCTTAGTTACTTGTGTGTTAGATACCTATGCATGTGTGATTACTGAAAATTATTAGAAAATAAGAGCTGTGACTTACTTCTATAATCTAAAGTAAGCAACCTATTCTTCAAATATTACCGAATTACACCACGATGCCGGAACTAACCTTGCAGTTCTAGTTCAAATACGTGTTGCCCTTTCTTCGTAGAGCAAGTGTCCAGAAGGTGGATATTGTGTGAATATTAAAAATATACTTAGTAATTTTTTAGGAATTCCTTCACTACGCAGTTTAATTTCATGAATCAATTCATATAATTCATAACTCCATTACTCCTAAAAGTTAAAAGAATTAAAATGCATTATCAATGACTGTTTCTTAAGGTAATAAATCTGCCAAAAACAAATTCACAATTTCATGAGTGATGTCACATGTTTATTATAATGATGATGTAAAATAATAATCACACAGATATTTCAACCATTATAAAGAACCAATGAAACGATGAAAGAAAAGTAGGGACTCTTTTTATTTTGTAATTGTTATGTTTTATAAAATTAAGCTATCAAAGTAATTATAAAATTCCCAAAAATATTTGAAATTGTTGAACAATCATTTATATAATTTTTTGAAAATTATAAGTTACGATCAAACATTTAGATATGTGAGCACAACTGAAAAAGTGATTTGGGTAAAATTAGGTTTACAGAAGGAATATACCTGGCAGCACTGTCTTCAGACGTGTTTCAAAACCTGCACAGAGCAGTAAGTGATCTAAATATTAGAAATAAAATGTAATGATTGAAAACATAAGTTAAAATATTTTGAAAAGGCACACATTTGATTTTCGTGTTTTCCAAATTTTAATCCAATTTCTTAAGGCTACACATTTTCTAAGAATTACTATTACTAAGAATTTTCTACGCTGAAAGTTCCAACTTCTACAATAAATCTCTCATTATGAAAATTTAGTCACACAATTAGAGTATCATTTTAAATTTTTTCTTGCAAATTTTCATGTTGCTACATCAAATAGTTAATTCATTATTCATTATTTTTGTGAAAATATTGTAAAAATAACTCGCTGTATGAAATATTCTACGCGTTAAAAATGTGATCTTTTAAATTTTCGGTTAGTACAGAGAAATTTTAAAGAAATCCACATTCGTATTTTTTGGAACATTCTTGTAGCATTTGTTCTAAAATATTTTCCATGTGTTAGCTCTCAACATTTTGAAAATAGTAACAGGTTTTATTCCTTAACACCATATAATTTTCAAAACATCAGCTTTAACAAACGAGGGGGATGTGGAGTTTCTTATTTATATATTAAGGACCAAGTCTGTAAGCTTTACCAAGTTAAATGAAAAACTTTGACGCTTGGGGCATTTTGTATACTTAAAAGAGTTAGAAAAAAAGTTTCTCAGAAAATTAATTTTTAAGTTACGATTGTTAGAGTCAACTTGAAAAATTCAATGCCACGGCCGGGATATGGACCACGGATCTCCTGGTTTCCGTCCAGTCGCTCTTACCCTTTGAGCTACCATGGTCAACTTGCCGTTATGAAATTAAATTCCAGGAGATCCGTGGTTCAAATCCCGGTCATGGAATTGAATTTTTCAGATGAGCCTATATAAAACCTTAGCCTATATACGGCTAGTGTGAAAAAATTATTAACTTCCATCAATTAAATTAAAGGATTGTTAAAGATATCCTTAAATTGTCCCGTTATGGCCTAAAATGGTGCAAATTATAAAAATAGTATCCAGCTATTGCTACATGCCCTAAGCTACCAAAAAATAGCATGATTTAGAACATTTTCGGCGAATTTTCAGTGCAGCCTTGCCTTAAACAAAATAGTGCATTTACGTTCTGCATAGTGAAAAAATAACTTTCTTGCGTCATTCCAAGAATGCGTAACTATTTAAAGCAAAAAATGGTTTAACGTTGATGGACTAATCAGTACGATGATGATAATAACAGTAATAATGATACCTAGTGCGCATATTCGTGGAATTTAAAAGGCTTATGTCTAGGTTGATCTGGAATCCCTATTTAAGATATTGAGAGAATAAGGTTCAGACCATAAAACTCTTGCACCTATTAGAAAGTAACAGATACAAGGGTTTGAAGGAAATTTATTAAGTTAAAATAGGAATAATATCAGTAGATTGCATTTGTCCACTATGTCTTAGCGCTTGAAAAAGTAATGCAAGAGTGACATAAACAGAAAGTAATTCTCTAAACTAATCAATCGGTCCTATTATTGTAAGAAAAATTAAAGACAGATTGCTTGGCGTATGCAGATGATCTATCAAATAAACTTTGACATGAACTATTAAAAGAAACTGCAGAGAAAATTGTTTCTCAGATATCTTTCGAAATAACTGAATAGATTTCGTACAGTAAAATAGCACCGAAATACATTGAAACAAAATATAGAAAAATTGTACAAGTTTCAGATTTTAAATATCTTTGGAAAATAATTCAGGAAAATGGAGTGGAAACTAAAGCAAACAAAAGCAGGTGCCAAAAAATTGAATCAAGATATTGGCTTACTCTAAACATGTACGTCTAAATATTACAAAACTAAGACACTATAAATATCCTTTAAAGAAAGGTGGTTGTGGTCTAGTGGATGTTGACATGTGTATGGCGCTGTTGGGAAAGAGAGGATTGTGCTCGTTACTTGGCAGTGAGTCTCCGATTGACAATAAGTTTTGGTATGACCAGTTACATACCGTGGAGAGACCGACACGGGAATTTCATCGTTTGGTCGCCAAGCTTCGTGCTCTTGAAAATTCCGGGGAGCGACTGGAGAAGTTTCTGACTAACAGGGACCTCTATCGTCACTTGATGGAGCCAGGTATTCAACGACCTTATGTGGAAACAAAATACAGTCGTGATTGGAAATGCGTATGGGTCAATGCAACCAACTGTAACCTTCCGTGGCTCTGGAGAGAAACTGTTTATGAAGTTGTTAATGAAACGGTTCCAACTGCAGAAAAGATGTGGCGTCACGGGAGAGTGAATTCGAAGATCTGTGGCGTATGTGTGGAAGATGATACACTTGAGCATCGCTTGTACAACTGTCAGCGGGCTGACTTGATTTGGACCTCCATCCGAGACGTGCTACATAAACTTCGTCCAGAAGAATACTTACGTTCAGTACCACAGCTGGTACAACTGGAGTTTAGTTTCAAAGACACGAAATTTCATAATTTTGCAGTGTGCTTAGTTGCTGGTACACTACATTGGCTGGTGAAAGTACGGCGAGGAGAAACTGTGTTAGGAAAGCACTTACGTATATTTTTAAATGAGCAGAGATGGACCTATATACGGAGGAAAACCTCGCGTTCTCTGGGGCCATACATTTATCACTTGGAACAAATGCAGATCTAATAACCATTTAAGCAAATGGAACCCTTCATATTGTTTCACAGTACAAGCCAATAAAACAAGAAATTTTCTAAATGAATTACCCTGTACCCGTTAAATTAAAAAATTATATAAAAAACAAAAAAAGGAAAAAAAGGATACACTTGTTCAATAGTCTTTCTTTCCTTTCAGATATTTAAAATGATCACTTAAGACAATTATACAAAGAGTGAAGTGGAAAAAAGAAAAGACAGTAAAAAGTAAAAAGTAAAAAAAAAATACCTACTACGTTAAAAATAAAACAAAAAAATAAAAAATAAGCTATAGTGGAGGCAGATATCGAAGATATAGAAAAATACGACGGTAAAATATTTTAGGTTCACACGTTGTGGGTGAACAATACAGACTCACAAGTAAATAAGAAATAAAAAATATATACAGACATCCATAATGACATTAGGAGACGAAGGTTAAACTTTTATGTATATATTAATCAGTTAACTTCAAATAGGCTCACAAAATAGATTATAGAATTTTACGAAAATATAAAGTACAAGTAGACACTATGAAATTAATTGGTGAAGTAAAAATGAATTGGCAGGAATTACACAAGACGATATCCTAGATAGGGATGTCTTTAAAATGAAGGTGGATAAGTGGGAAGTTGACAAAGAGGAGAAATGGAAGCGAAAAATTGGTAGAACGTAGACAGACGAGAGAAAAAAAGACCACTGACAAAGAATGAGAGAACTTTGAATTCATAGAACAGCTAAGGAAGTTCTCTAAGTACTTTCCATAGTCCTACATGGGCCATTCGAAAATAAAGAACAAAAAACAGAACAAAAGATATAAAATCATTAAGTGGTAATAATTTCCTTTAAATCATGTTGTATTTTTTAAATAGGAGAGATTTTAAGTTCAATTTAAATTATTTTCTTCGATGAAGCTGAATTAAAGCTTTCGACATTTTGAGATTTTAAGTGATTCATTACAAACACAAATTTTGCCATTAAATATTGAAACATGAAACACCTTGTGAATAAAAAGTGAAGAGCAGTGCCTCTTTTTTATAATTAGGGCTTATGCAACGTTTCAGATTGGGGACTGACCGTTTTAAATATAATCCAGAAGAACGTTTAACTCGAATTTTAATCAGTTTCAAACGGTGATACGAGCACATGTGCTACAAATGTGTTACACATAAGGGTACAACCAAAAATAAATAAAAGATATTACACATTTTAACTCTACGTTAACATCTCTCACGGAACAAATTACAGCGTCCTACATTACCGACTGAAGAAGGCAATGTCACATGGATCGTAAAAAAGTTTGAGCAGTACCAACGAGATGGCGACACATATGTTGTCTGTGAAAGAGCTTTTTTTTTCATCCCCTTCTCCCATCTCTCTCGCTCCTTCATTTGCGCGGGCCTCTCTTTCTGTCGCAGTTCTTCCTCTTCCCTAGGTATTACTTAACTGTGCACATAAAAACCTGTTTCTAGCAAGCTCGCCAATAGCAGCAGCATCCAAACAGGAGCACAATGAAAAGACATGAGGGTTCGCCTTATTCAGCACCCAGAGTTTTTAACAAAGATGCTCATTTCCATGACAGGGTCCGTAGTGTCATTAGTCTCCTGGTCCAGGGAGGATGTCATCTGCAGATTAAGGGTGCGGTCGGAAAGGGTGAGGTTGCGAAAACTTGCGTGCAAGAAGCCCCACCCTGATGGCCCGCTTATTTCGTTCCACAAGGTGTAAACCAAATCCTACATCAGCTTCCCTAGGGCTCACAGAAAATTCAGAAATCCTGGAGACATTGCACTTCAGAGGAATGGTTACACCAAAGACAAGTTCAGAAATGTACGTTTGCATTAATTTTCAGGTGCATTTGTTTTGGAAAGGAAAGTACGTGGTACATTGGGAGGGTAAAAAAAGACGGAAAAATATAATATTATATGACATTTCCTAGACATTCTTCACTAAACTATACTCACAAAAGCTTATCCATTAGTCAAAATCGTTTAATTATATGTACCAGTTTTTCTCGAAACTCGATACCTTTTTTTCTACTTTTATTTTCAGCACAAAATAGAATTAGAGTCAACTAAAAAATTCAATGCTATGGCCGGGATTTGAAACACGGATCTCCTGATTTCCGTCCAGTCGCTCTAACCCCTTGAGCTACCATGGCCAACATGTCGACGTGATATTGTTAATATTATGTACATTTCCTGCTAGGTACCATTTCAAACAGAAATGTCAGATATGGTAGTAAGCGCTAAGCGATATATTTCAGGACTGGACCAAATCCAATAGTTTTCACCAAGTAAAAATTAATTTAATATACCTAAAACCATCTGCCTTCTTAACCGTCTATTCACAACCTCTTATACGAAATTCCGTTCACTTTGAATGCCCAAAAGAAAGAAAATCCAACGTTTTCTGTCTTCAAAGAATTATAAACATTTGAAAGTTCAAAGCAAAAACAAAAGATATTTCTGGAATGGTTAGCTCAAAAGAGTAAAGAAATACAATCTGCATATGCTATAACAAGATATGATTTTGCTCAATTTCTTCTCGGCCTGCAAGCATTTCCCATCATCAAGATATTTATAACAACTACAAATAACACACTGGATGTAACACAAATATAAACAAAGACAAAACACAATCAAAATTCGCTTTAGTGAACAAAAGACTGTTTTCAGTAAATTAAATGCCAAGTCAGAAGATGGCATGAGTATAGAAAATTAATTGGGTCAAAGAAACGTAACTACTTAACTTGATTATCAAGCTCTACTGATCTTTTCTTCTTAAACCGACGGATTTCAATTTTTAAGGAAACTAAGCACATTCGTCGCCAGGGAAGCGTCAAGTCTTATGAGATCTGACTTTATGTAGTAAGATTCTCCAGCTCTTACTGTTTACAAGTCATTCAGAATGAAGAGCACTTAGAGTATAGTCCCAGGAAATTTAAGATATGTATTTCATTGTAATGGAAATATGTTATGCTCTGAGCCAATTTTTGATAAAATCAAAATTTCCGAATGCTGCCCCATGTAAACCTGTGTTTGGAATGAAGACTCTTTTGAAAGCCTTCTCTCTTTTCTTTGAAGGTATCGGAACATAAACAAAAAGTTTGTCTTTATCACTCTTAGTTCTGGATTATGTTGTAGAGACATGAAGTAGATATAATTAGATAAACAAAATGTTTGTCTTTATCACTCTTAGTTCTGGATTATGTTGTAGAGACATGAAGTAGATATAATTAGACACTTAAAAACTGTTTCTACAAGGAGTATCAAAATATATGTATTTGCGGTGATATTTGTATATTAATGATTTGGCACTTTATTCACAAAATTCTTTAAAATGCTCCTTATTCGCAGATGATACGAGCCTCTTGATATCAGGTCAAAATGATGACGAACTCAAAGACCTTGTAATAAATAATTTGAAAGAAGTATCAATTTGGTTTCAAAATAACAAATTAGTTATAAATAATGATAATAGTCAGGCATTGGGTTTAGATAATAAAATCAATAAGGCAGTTAATTGACCTGAAATTATAATGGATGATAATGAAATTAAATATACAGGAACGACAAAATTTTAAGGAGTTTGGATGGACGACAGTCTAAATTGGAATATACATATTGAAGGTCTAATGAAGAAATTAAGTATCATTTGTTTCCAAATATCAATTTTGAAGCACAGTGTAAATTTGAATACATTAAGAATAGCGTATTTTGCAAATTTTCATTCATTAATTTCTCATGGTATAGCAGTATGGGGAAATAGTAGTGGCATTATCAAAGTATTTAGAATCCAAAAAAGGTTAATTAGATTTATGATGAATTTAAAGAGAACAGATAGTTGTAAGCGATGGTTCAAAAAATTAGGCATATTGTCATTACCAAGCATTTACCTTTTAGAAATAATAGTACAGGTTAAAACGAACTTAGATAAATTTCAAAAAAGCAATGATATTCATGACCATAACACGAGAAATAGTTCAAACTTACATGTCACCTATCATAAAAAGAAAATGTATGAGCACAGTTTCAAATTCAACGGAATTCATATCTACAATAAACTGCCAAATGAAATAAAAAACATTGAGTCTTTCACAAAGTTTAAAACCTCATCAAAGAAGTATTTGTTACAAAAGTGTTACTACTTAGTAGAAGAGTATTTAAATGACAAAGGGTAGGAATAAAAGGAATGTAAATTTTTATTATTTATTCGCTTATTATGCTTAACAACTTATTGTAATTCTTGTTTTTGTTACTAGCTCTTGTGTAGTTAGTAATTTGACAATTCCACATCATGAGTGTATGATTTACGGATGCAATAAATGAATATGAACCCAAAATATAGCTTTTCTTATGGAATGCAATTTTTCCCCTGGTTAGTTCCTACTTAGTGGAGAATGTACAAATAATCAGTTTGAGGTCTGAAGTACCTTGCCCTCACGTGGACTATGGGTCAAGAAATGCAGAAGCTACAGCATTTCTTATTTTGATGGAAATAATAATTTCTTCAACACCAGCCATGTATAGGTTTAAGTTTGAGTGAGTAGAGCCGGACTGAAAAATTCAATGTCATAGCCGGGATTTGAACCACGGATCTCCCGCTCTACGTGCAGTTGTTCTAAACCACTGAGCTACTATATCCAACATACCGACATGACATTAAATTCTCCAACTGACTCGTATGTTCCCCAGTTGACGACTAGGGGTTCGAGGGTGCTGTGAGACACGCATCTTTTGTGGCGACTTACTATGCTATAAGTACTTAAGTCCAAAGAATTATTTGTACATAAATGTAAAAATTATGCATATTCATTCTTCATTATATAATGTTGAAATATTTTGAAAGTACTGTTAAAATATTTTAAAGTAGTATTTTTACGTAATGCACAACGGGTCAGCTGCAAGATTCATGGAACTTTTTAATAAATCTTTTCGTTTAGTGAGAACATACCAAAACATTCCCCACAAGATTCCAGCGAGCACAGAATCGAAGTGAGGAAATCCGGAGCAATCAAGGTATGTTACAGAGTTGTGAAACAAATTTTATTCAATACATTTCTAAGCTAAAAGGACTGTAAATTCCCAGACTGAAAATAATTTACACATTTTTAAAATTACAATATACCTATGAGCTAATTGTTACACTGAATACTTACTTTTGGAATCCAGATGCTACATGTAGCACGGTAGAAATCGGATTGAAAAATGTAATGCCATAGCCGGGATTTAAGCCACGTTTCTTCCATTCCCCGTTCAGTTGCTGTTAACCACTGAGATACCATGGCAATAGTCGGGCACGACCTTAAATTTCTCTTTTGTTTTCGATAAACCACAAGGAGATATGAAATTCATAGGAGGCACATCTTATTAAAATGTTACAAATAGTGCAGAGAAGAAATGTATTTTAATCTAGTATTTGATTTGAAAATATGTTCTTCAATCCCCACGGATATATCAAAAGTATCTTTTATTCCACTTTTCAGTAGACAGACAGCTAATTGTGGAAAATTAATAATCATTTTGTGATAGTAAAAGCTTCAATATTCTGCATAGAGAGGCTCCAGCAGTAGGTAACTAAAATCAATGGATTTCTTCCTTTTCTAGATTTGAAGATAATAATAAATAATAACAAATTAGATTTTGGTGTTTATAGAATGTCTACTCATATTGATAATTACACAAAAAGTAAACGTTTTAACCCTTATTCATATAAATTTTGTGTTTTTATAGTTTGATTTATAGATTAATAAATATACCTCTGAATAAAGAAGAATTTAATAAAGAATATAATCATATTAATACTGATTTAATTAATGGTTTTATTAAAGACTTTATACAAATGAAGATTTAAAAAATTAAATATAAAAAACTGTTACTAATATTTCTACCCATAATATAATAAAAGACGATTATAATTTTAAAAAATTTGCTTACCGTCCTTGGACTAGTAAATATTTTCAAAAAAGTTTTAAAGGAGTTGGTATAACTTCACTTCCTCAAAATAAATATAGTATTAAAAATTTACTACATTTTCCTATAAAAGATAGAATTCCTAATAATAAAAATCTGGCATTTATCAATTTAATTGTTTAGATTGTGTTCAATTTTATATTGGAAAGGCGAAACGTAATTTGGAAACCAGAACGAAAGAACATTTTCGTAACATTAAGTATAAACAAACTGATAAATCAGCCGTAGCAGATCATTTTTGGTCTTTTAACCATGAAATAAATCCTGAAATTAAATTATTAAAACAATTAAATAGTCCGATGGATTTAATAGTTTCAGAAAATATATTTATTTAAAAAATAAACATCGCGTTATGAATTTTGAAATATCATCAGTTGATTCTGTTTTTAGGTTTGTTTCGTTTCCATATTTTGGTAATACTGAAAAAACGTAATAGCATGGTAACCGGAATCCTTGACAACGGACTGAAGATACAAACAATCTGTTGTGAAATCGATCTCCATTAAAAAGAGGAATTAACACCAATTTCTTAAGATAAGTGAAGTCTTAGTTACAAATATTTATATTTGTGTAATAAGGTAACTAAAACTTTGCTGTTACTGAAATAATTTTCGCACCTCTGCAGTTTGAGTTCATTAGATCATGGAAAATGATCTGCTCCTGAATGTAGTTACCAATTCCATAAAGAAGGCTGCCACTATGTCTCTCTTGCCGCTGTGAATTTAATTTCTCTTCGGGTGCTCTTTTACTGGCAGATGGTGGTCTCTATTGCAGTCTATTACTTTGTCTATTTCGATCTTAGGTCAGGCGATGGACTTCCAGAGATATCAATAAGACACAAAACAAGAATTTCACACACGCTCCGTATGACAAAACTATAGATTATTGCAGAAACTGGACAGAAACAAATAAGCATTCCAAAATTAGACCTATGGATCAATTATAAGAAACCAGTGGAACGTAGTGACAGAAATGACTGTGAAGATGGAATAAGATTTAAGACATTTCATGGAGGATATTTGGTGCAATGTATGGAATAATTTAATGTTTTTTGTAACATTTTGAGTGCACACCCGCGAGAAAGTTAGCAAGTGAGATCGAGCTGATCGTTTAACTCGACACATCATGAAATAGACCTCATTTTGTATCGCTCTGCTCTGAGTCACTTTCTGAATGCAAATAAATTAGGATAAGCGGTAGAAATTCATTATCAACCACATTTGAGTCCGTGCAGTGTTGCCTTTCTTAATATTCCAGGAGAGAATTACTGACACTGTTGTATATTACTGACACTGCTTCAAATTTTCTTTTTAGTCCACTTCAGATCTCAGTTACATTTCTGCAGGTAGAAATTCTGTGTATCTGCGTGTCCATTTTTCCACAACGTTAACACCATGGGACTGTTGCTAAATTATATTTACATTTCTTTAATTCCGAGGGGATTATTTCATTCACAAAGAAGTACACGGACACCATCCATTCAAGTGGAACGTAGGTGTTTCGAAAATTTTTCCATATGCGATCCCATGTAGTATTTGGATATTTTGAAACAATTCTGGCACAAATACTTCTTTGTCAACTCGATGTACAACTGTTTGGTCTTAAGGCATTACATACCGTGGAGAGACCGACGCAGGAATTTCATCTCGCCAAGCTTCGTGCTCTTGAAAATTCCGGGGAGCGACTGGAGAAGTTTCTGACTACCAAGAACCAATATCCCCAGTTGATGGAGCCAGGTATTCAACGACCTAATGTGGAAACAAAATACAGTCGTGATTGGAAATGCGTTTGAGCCAATGCAACCAACTGTAACCTTCCGTCGATCTGGAGAGAAACTGTTTATGAAGTTGTTAATGAAACGGTTCCAACTGCAGCAAAGATGTGGCGTTACGGGAGAGTGAATTCGAAGATCTGTGGCGTATGTGTGGAAGATGATACACTTGAGCATCGTTGTACAAATGTCAGCGGGCTGACTTCATTTGGACCTCCATCCGAGACGTACTACATAAACTTTGTCCAGAGGAATGCTTACGTTCTGCACCACAGCTGGTACAACTGGAGTTTCGTTTCAAAGACACGAAATTTCATAATTTTGCAGTGTGGTTGGTTTCTGGTGCATTACATTGGCTGCTGAAAGTACGGCGAGGAGACACTGTGTTAGGAAAGCACTTACGTGTATTTTTAAAGGAGCAGAGATGGACCTATATACGGAAGAAAGTTTCGCTTGTCTGGAGCTATACATTTATCACTTGGAACAAATGAAGATCTAGTAGCCATTTAAACAAATAGAACCCTTAATATTGTTTCACAGTACAAGCCAATAAAACAAAAAAATTTCTAAACGACTTAACCCCTGTACCATACCCATCTTAAAAAAAAGAAGAAGGCATATACTGACTCCGTTGTAATCAAGGGCAATATATAAATCAGGTTTTAAAAATCCAATAGTATGGTTAGAATTCGATGGATTATACCGGTTCTCCCGAGCAGTGCTCTTACCGCTGAGCTACGATGGCTACATGACCGTACGTACATGAAATCATCTCATTTGATTCAAGTTAACCATCAAGACAATGCTAGAAATCGCCTATGAGGTGTGATCTCTTGAGATTGCCTTGGAGGTTTACGGTTGTACATGAACTACTTTAAAACATATGTAGCTTTGAGAGCCTTAAACTGGTTTGTAAGGATACATTATTGGAGCATAGGATCTGAAACATCTGAACATTGCAATACACTTCATTTGTGAATTTAATTAGTAAGTGTTGCAGATGAACCCGAGATTTTTGTCTCTAGTGTAAATTAAAATAAATCTAAATATATATCCATATGCATTAGAGAAGGAATTGGAATATTCAACAGCATGCTTTGCACGTACAATTAAGGTTACATCTTGAGCAAGAGGCACTTCTTTGTGATGTGGTATGTATCCCTAATTTGCTTCAAAGCTCCCTGTGTTTTTACATTCAATTTTACCAAACTATTTGTGAGGTTTGAGTATTCGAGACAATATCTGACACCAGAAAAATTAAATTCATAAATTTGTATTAATTGACTGTTTAAGGAAGCTTGTGATACCAAACCAGTGATCATAACATGAGTTAAAATTCGCTTTATAAATAAGTATTTTTTTTCTAAGATGGTCTGAATGATATTGCATGAGAGGTATCATGGGAAATAAGTCATATCGACACATACAGCAACGTAGGGTGTTGTTTCTGTGGTGCTTTAAAAGCTATACACAATTTTATGAAATAGATACCTAAAATTTTACTTTACAAGGCATCAAAAGCGGTAGTTTCATATCTGAAATGAAATAATAAATGGGAAAGGAAATTTGAGAAGACCAAGTACAGGGCATTTACTAATTATGAGGACAGAGGAACATACAAACAAAAAATGCACAGAAATTAAAAGTGTTTCTCAGCCAGAGAGAATGGCCCGACAGTATTTGAACTATAGATCTCACGTTCATAAGACCCTCCTTATACTCTCTGCGTGACCTGCTGAAAGGACCTTCAAGCTTATAGGAATATAAATAACATATTTTTAAATTATCCTTACCTTTAGGGATAAATATAAAGTTAGCAACTTTTGTTGAATAGTGTAATTTGTAATTCAGGATGTATTTAGGACATTCTTCAATATTTAATAAAACTTCAGAGAGAGAAAAGTAATAGTTGATAACCATATAAGATAATTTTGCAAAATTTGGTCACATTTTTCCTGACATGATTGATAATTAGTTTTAAGAAAGCAGTGAGGTACTAAAACAACAGAAATATTTACTAAACTAAACTCAAAATCTTCACAGTTTTACAAATTTTCGAAGAAAGATGTTCACAGCTCTACGAGAGGACTAAGTTCAGGTTAACTAACAATATATAGTTAATTTTGGACATCTCGGTTTACCTTGGGAGAGAGGTGTGATATTGTGACGTAAATAGAAAGTTAAAAATAGCATTAACTAATTTTAAAATATGACCGAAAATGTATTCAGCAAGGAATACAATTTCTGTTATTCTTTGGGTTCGAACAAACACATCAGCTCCACAGTTGTAACAACGTTCGTTTTCTTCCCCAAAAGATCATTGGCAATAATTATTGATCTGTAACTTCCAGCAGGGACATGCATATAAGAAATTTTGGATTCAAGCAAAAATATTAACCTCAGAAACCTTAGATATTAAAACTTATTTTTGTTTTAGAATTCTACACACATCCACCAATATCGCTTCCGGTTTACACATGTACCCAAAACCATTTGTGATGTAATTTCAGATGCAGTTAAGTCAACCTATAATGTTTTAAAAGAAAGTAATTTTATTTTTACTAAGAAAATTTAATTCAGAAGCATGTTTTATAGGTTTTGAAAACTTTAGAAGTTTATAGATAATCAGCTACCGCCATTTGGAGGTAAGAAAACAAACACGTGTTTCCTCGAACCCAAAGTCTTGTACAAAATGTAATATTTTTGTTACGAAAGAACAATCTTAAATAAGTATTTGTTTCAAGAAGAACCTGCTCTGTGTATTTTTGCCATTGTTGTTTGAAATTTTCGCTTAAAGTTATACTTTCCGAAACTTACTTATACACTTTTATAATTATTTCTAAATTAGCACGATCATATTCTTGTTCTCTTTGATATATTTAGGTTAACTACGTTTACTGAAATTGTTTTGAGTATATTGCCATATTTAGAGTTATCCATAAGTCAGAAAATATTTAAAACTCCTGTAGCTTGTGTTACGACTCTGTAAACCTAATTTTTAAACACGTTCACAAATGAAAGGGGTTTACCTTCTCAGAGATTTATTTAATCTTCTATAAGCTGTAGTCTGTATTTTGAAACAAAATATATTTCTTTATAGGAAAAAAAGACTCTATAAGGCCACACAATGTAAATGTTTACAACTATAGGTTAATATAATATATTTTTATACTGATCAATTGTAAGAAATCCAACTTCAAACCCTCAGACACATCTCTCAACTCTAGAACTCTCCAATTGTATTTATTTTAATTGATATTGAACTGTTTAAGAAATTATTATACTTGATATTCAACTGTCTGCATGTGATTTTCAGTTGTTCGTATTAGCTAAGCTGAAGGTAAAGTATAACACTATAAATTAAAGCATATTAAATTGAAAAGTCAGTGCCACTTTTGCAGTATTCACGAAGTGGTCTTGAAAAATGTCACTTGAGGGTTTAATCTGGAGCCCTATACATTTGCAGAATATAGAAATACCCATTATGCAACTAAATTAGTTTTATAAGAAATATAGAAGCTGCCGGTTTTAATATGTTCCAAAGAATAAATTTTATTTAACCTCTAAAGTGATTAAATAAACCCCATTCTTTTGTGAACAAATCTGTATTATATTGAACTTCATTTGTGTATTTGAAAATTAATTTTACAGTATTTTCTGTCTTCAGAATAACACTATAATTTCCTTAGAGTTCAGTAAACTTTTATTTTGTTGTATGTTATTTATATTACGGAATTATAATACTGTGAATTATTTTTATATTACTATTTTAAATTTCTCCTTAGATATTTTATGATCAGTATAAAATACTAAAACAACTGTATTTTTGGATACTTAATGTATCAACAGTGTAATTTGTTTGGTTGCTGTATGCTATTTCTGCCTATATTGTTTCCTGAGAATTACTTTACTGAATAAATATTTGTTCGAAATTATCATGTGAAAGAGTGGAATTGTTCCAGTAACTGTAATGTCTAATACTTATAAATATGTGAATATTTAAGGAAAAATAAATGATGTTTTATTAATAGCTATTAATTGGAAAGGAAATGTTTAATCAGAAGATGGAGGGAGTTATAAACAAAAACTACAAGTAAGAATGTTTGGGATTCATTGAATTGTATAGAATGTCAACACAATAGCAGAGAGTTTTCCAAGATTTAGGAGAATATTACATTTCCGGGCATAAACTTCTTATAGACAGAAATAATAATACGTAATTTTAACTTATTATGAATAATTATTAGCGTCTTTGTAGTGGCATTTGCAGAATAGTTATAGTACTCCAATAAAATCCTGCAAATGCTTTGTAACATTCCTTTAGCGACGTCTCTGTTCATTTCGTTTAAATAAACTTTGTTGATCTCGTAGGACAACTTGTATGTCCATAGAAACAGAAATCATCACAAACCTCATATAAAACAAAAGAGGTACGGATATGTAGAATCCTGGAGATTACATTTAAAGTGTGAACTACTTTCTTCAGAAATTCATTCTGTACGTTGATATTTCTCTCATTTTCTGAAAGTTCTATTTTCATGCTGACTTATTAAGTTTCTTATTGGAGTTTCTGACCCAGAACCCAACATTTCCAAAGAAAGATACAGTGTGCTATACCAGTTAATATTATTGATAACAGTTCTTTAGATATTCTTATAACGTTACAAGACCTGCGGATGTTAAGCCTAATTAAGGAGCTGCTACTATTTTGCTATCTTCAAACCTCGACACAAATTAAAGCTTAAATACTATTAAACTATTAACATTTACTGTAAATTTTGATGCATTACAGCAAAGCTAGGATAATCTAGGATTAAATCAAGGATAATCTGGTAAGAAATGTGTATTACTGGTTTGTGTTCAGAAAACAGGCTTTTGTGAATATATTTGTTAATGCGTTATATATCGAAAACATTTGGAGAGAAGATTACCTTGTACTTGACTTATTTTAAAGGAGGAGCCCGGTTCTATGCCCTTAACACTGAAACCAAAATATATCGTATGATCTCATCGCTTTACAGGTTTAGGTAAATAGCCCTGTACTTCTAATAAGAGAGAGTAACTAAACTTATTTTAGGAATCATGATCTTCTGCGTTTATTGAGCCAGGCAATGTAAACCTGTTCCTAAATTTGGCTTGAGACCCCGGGATCGCCAATCCCGTACCTACCATAGCAGGCCCCTTACCTTGTACCAGTCAAACTACTAATAGTAAATCGAATTTTAATATTTTAAAACTTTTCCAGTAAACTTACCCTCCTAAAATGTACTTACCGTCCATTAATATAAACTAGGTTAGAAACTGCAAATATTTTTGTTACAAATATATCTGAAATTCTTTATTTCATGACAGCTTGAGTTCCCCAAAAATAATTTAAAACAGTTTAATTTGTCTTCATGACCGTCTCACCTTTCGCACATACTTGGTTCTCTTTGTAAAGATAACAGCATATTTTAAATGTGTCCAAAGAACTGCTTAGTTGAACCGTAAATTGGTTTTTTGCATTAATCTGTACCATTTTGACAGGTGTATATTCTTCGGCGTCTTCATTTGTTTGATTAAGCCGGCATCCTTTATTGGTATCCTACAAGTATTTCTCCAATTTAGTTCAAGATATTCATTTGTAATGATGACAAATATGTAGTTTTATTTCAGAAAAGTAGTTACTGTTTTGTTAACTACATTAATCATTCTCAGCTTTAAGTAAAGAAAATTAATGACAAGAACATAGTATACAGCTATGTAAAACTATGAGTGTCACAATGTGTTGTAAACACGAGAGCAAGAATAAACTGTGACATTAATTGGAAGAAGTGTCCATAGACCCAGAAATTGCATTTCTGGAGATCATTGATATAATTCACAATTTCTCTCTCTATTTTTATGAATATTTCAAGTGGGTATCACAAAAATAGTTTTTATTTTGTCTGTGCAATTTTCACCTCTACAGAAAGTTAAAATTAAGATTTATTGCTTGTATAATGTACCCCTTTGCCAGTGTGATGGGCATTTTGAATTCGTAGAAAAAGTGCTACCAGGATTGATAAGACCATGCCAATTGCTAAGAAAGATGTGTTTCCTTCCATATTTAACGTGAAAATGGGCAATACTTTACCCAAGAAAGATGTATTTATCAATTTTTTACAGTACTAAATACATGCAAATTTTGGAGAATATAATACTCTGTATACATCTCAGAGAAAATGCTGGAAGTGTCCTCCACCAGCATCTATACATGTTTGTACTCGTCTCACCATATTCTCTGAAGTTTTACGGAGAGTATCCTCGCCAATGTTACTTATTTCGGTTCAAATGGATTACTTGAGAACTTCAATTTTCCGTGGCCAATTCTTGTACACTCTATTTTCTAGATACCCTCACAAGAAAAATTCGGGTGAGGTTAGCTCAGGGGATCTGGGGGTGGGGGCACAGAACTTTTGATATTATTCGATTATCAAATAAACTTGTTACAAGTTCCATGGTGTCATTAGATGTATGGGACGTTGCTCCATCTTGCTGTAAATAACCTCTCCATTCCATAACATATCTGTAAAACTTCAGAGAATATGGTGAGACGAGTGCAAACGTGTATAGATGCTGATGGAGGACACTCCCAACATTTTCTCTCAGATGTAAATAGCGAAATGTAATCTCCCAATTGTGTATTATATTCTCCCAAAGTTGCACGTGTTTCCTATTATTGTTTCACAAGTTGTGGCCTATGGAAGTGGTTCAGGTTTATATGGATCGCACTGTACATGCAACACTGCTATAGTAAAATACTTACAAAAGATTACAAAATGCTTAAATTTAATATTTTTTAAAATACTTACAAAAAAGTAGCACTCAAGAGGCGTGATGTAAATAAACTAAAAATAATAAAACTAAATTTGGCAGGTGTTACTGCCCCACAGATGTGCGACCGACACCTTCTCAATTTTCTGAGAGAGTGATTAAAATAGATATTAAAGGGAAATTTTATTTGTGATCAAAAAGATTAAGAAAATTATGTATTATAATCTGAGAAACCTTGGAATGGAGTCAAAAATAGAATTATGCATAGTTTAGACTAATAATTTTTAGAGAATAGTATTAAAACAGTTTTGTTTTAATAACATATCATATATATTTTCTTAATTTCAAACAAAAGCAAAGATGTTTTAAAAAATTGTATTCCAATAATTGAAAATAAAGAATGTACAAATACATAAATTTCCTCAGAAAATGAAAATAAATATACTGGAATATTGGAGCAAAAGGTAAGCTTTTTCTAGCCAATTGGAGAAAGGCACGAGACAAAAGAGGAAATTAGATGATGAAATATGCCAATATAAAACTGAGCATGATGGCATTCGAGAGGTTACTCGCCGACGTCCACTATAACCTTTATTCGTACATTTCCCTGGTGGGTAGATGAATGAGAGTTTACTTGATGATCTATCAGGAGTTTCTGTACATCATTTCATTCACATTCTGCTTCCTTTTACGTATACCGGATGATTCAGTTGATGTGTCGTTCTCGCCCTCTATAAACAGCTCCAGCTGTGAACTGGTCTGCTCTTTGAACCTGATATTGTTAAATTTCCCGGGTTTTTGTGGCCTCTCTACACGGTTACATTAATTCATCGATTCCTGCTAGAGGAAATAGTCAAAATGAATCTGTGTACGAGCTGTGAATTATATTAGATTTAGTGGTGCATGTGTGTAGTAGAAATTTGTAATTTTCTTTTTAATTTAAATCTTCCAGCATTAAGTCACATCATATGATCAATGAAATAGCTGAAATGATGTTCAAATGAGTCGGTTCATGAAGCTTAGAGCTATCGAATATTCGTCTTGAAGGATAAGGGGAATCACCGGAAAAACCCTTTCCAGATAACTCACTCTCGGTAGCGTGGTGGTAGCGTGTCTGCCTCACGTTCAAGAGGTCCCAGTTCAAATCTCGGTCAGGGTGAGTTACCTGGATAAGGTTTTTCTGGGGTTTTCTCCTCATCCTGAAAGACGTATGTCGGGTAACTCTAAACTCTATGGACCCTGGGCTCATTTGAGCATCATTTCACCCATTCCATTCATCGCCCACTATGACCTAACGTTGGAGAACGTAAACTTAAAAAAGACCCAAACCTAGAATCGAACTCGGGACCTCTTCAACGTGATGCAGACACGGTACCATCTGCGCTACTGAGGCGGGCAGGTGTAAATTCAGCCTGAAATTGTAAATAACTTCAAATGAAGAGTAATATGTTTTGGGGTAAATAGTTCGTACGAAAAAGATTGAGGCATTTGAGGGAAGGCATTTTCATTCTTATTAAGTATTTTCAGCCATACCATAAGTATACACTTTTCTTTGAACGTTACCAAAAACATCGCTCAACTGTTTAAAATGCATGTTTAACAACGTGGAATACAAAGCATGTGCATCAATGCGCATGCTTAAAATGTTGAAATTGAAATTTGTGACGCACGTTTTGGAATTGCTGATGTTTTTATTACTACTTGCACGTGCAACCTTGATTACCGAATTGTGGATCTCTTCACAATCGTAACTGATACGAGAAAAGCAATACGGAGAAGCACTTCCTGTTTCAGGAGAGCCAATTGTTCACAAAGGTAAAAGCACTGCTATAGAGTCAAAGAGATTGTGTTTGAAAGGAAAGTCATAAAATGCAATCAGTAATCAAGCAGGTTCGGTAACAGCTTCTGTAGGTTTGTGGAAAATCTATGCACAAGCGGTGGGCCTATATGAAAAAGCATACGACAATGGGACAAATATCCTTTGTGACTTTCATATACCTAATCTATAGGATTGGATTACTGAGCACGGTAATTTCTGAGTATAAGAGGGGAGCTAGAGTGGAGGAAAAAAAGAAGAGAGAAACAATTTACGTGATTCTGAAACACTTCACTTCAGGAATCCCAAGCAATTGCTGAAGTAATGTTAAAAAAGCAAACAAAATACATTAATAAACTTAAAACATATTTAAAAATGTATTGAGGATTCGAATCAAGATCTTCGGCCTTCCGTGCCGATGCCCTTAACTATTGAGCTACCCTGACCGAACCCCTGAACCGACTCATGAACAAAAAAGAATGAAATTTATAAACAAAACACAGTGGAAACGTGTACTGCAACTAATCTCACATGGCAACATGATACAAGGTTAAATTCTCCATCTAATTCATCTAATTCATAGGTTGCTATGTCAGATTGGTTGTTTATATCAGCGAAACCAAAAGATGATCTGGGTGTATGCGAAAGGAAATCACCGTGTCTGAGTCATTAAAGTTATCGGCATCGTTCTACGAGAGCTGTTCAATAAAGAAATATCACAGTTTGTTTTGGCAATGTACCTTTACTCATCCTCATAATTTTGATTGTCCTTCTCAAAATAGTCTCCCCTGAATGTGATGCTTCACTTGTCCCAGCGTTTCGGACAGTATATTTATTTCGAGGAACTAAAGTTATACAACCTTCCAAGACATGATGGAAACTAATTTTGAGAAATCCTTCAAAATCACCTCCGCAGCCTTCACCACTACTTCTGCTTATAGAGGACAAGAACGATCTGGTCTCCGCTTTGAACCTGATATTGTTAAATTTCCCGTGTTTTTGTGGCCTCCCACGAAGGCATTTCTTCAAGTTAGGGAATAGAAAAAGGTCACATAGGGCTATAGGGAGGGTGAGGTATGCACTTCACTTTTTTGAAAATGTTTATTAACCCAAGGATGGTCAGTAAACTTTTAAAATTACGAAGGCCGTTCAATAAAGAATGATCCTTTTTTTTGACAACGTACCGTTACTCATCCGCATAATTTTGATGGTCCTTCTCAAAATAGCCTCTCCTGAATGCGATGCACTTGTCTCAGCGTTTCTGACAATCATCAAAGACATGCTGGAAAACATTTTTGAGAGATATTTCAAAATCACCTCCGCAGCCTACACCACTCTTTCTGATAATGGATAATGCCTCCCACGAAGGCGTTTCTTCAAGTAAGGAAATAGAATAAGGTCACACAGGGCTATAGGGAGGGTGAGGTATGCACTTCACGTTGATTTTTGAAAGATATTCAGCAACAACATTGGCAATATGCGGCCACACATTATCGTGGTGCAGCATCCAGCCTGCTTCACAGAAATGTGGTCTTTTGCACTTGATATGGACTTGCAATGTTTTCAGGACATCCCTGTAGTATTGTGCAGTTACTGATGTGTGTGCAGGGTACATCATGCTTATAAACCTTCCATGAATATCAAAGAATGAGATGACAATAACTGTCCCAGCAGAAACAACAACTTTTGCTTTTTGGGGGTTGGTGATGAAGGAGATTTCCACAATGAGCTTTGCTGTTTGCTCGCAAGGATCAAAATGATGTAGCCAAGTTTCTTCAGCAGTGATTACGTTTAAAAGAAGCTCCGGATCTTCCGCTAACATCAACTTTAACTGCATGTTACCTCCATTGCAGCGGTAGGCGATACTGAATATGTTTGAAATTGCCTGGTTCTCACAGGCGGGAACCAGGGGTACCAACACTGAAACTACTACGGCGTGTTTGTTTCACATTAAGCTAACAGAATATAATAAGACTGAATTTTAGTGCGAAAAATTAGGGCCGTATAAAATTATGACCTTTCTTTATTGAACAGCCCTCGTAGGGTTGTGTCACACAGGTGTCTGCGGGGTGCAACTCCATTTGTAGTTCCACTTAATGTATTTTGACTGGTTAAGGCGAGAATGATTTTTAGTGTAGCTATCCTGACGTGTTTTTTAAATGATTATCAGCACATCTGTACATAAGAGACTATTTTTCACTAGTTGAAGAATGGGAGCTTTGTCTACGTGTATGAACTCGTCCCTGAAATGTGTTTATTGTATTAAACTTTGCTCGAACAGAGGCACATTAAATATCGCTAAAGCTTGCACATAAATTTCAATATATCGCTATTCCTTCCGAATTAAAATCCATAAACTTCTAGAAATATTTAGGTAGACAGAAGTCATGTTAGACGAAAAAATAATACAGTTGTTTGCTGTCAATGAACTTGTGTGCAAAATTTTGCTTTGCCGTTTTCGAATCTTTGAGAAGCTTGTATACTAATAAAAGTCCAATAAAAATGATATTTCTTTATAATAGAATAAGGATTTTCTCTGTTCGTCTTCTGGGTGTAAATTTTCTTTGAAGTTTTGAGAATAAATTCCTTTACTCTGCGATTTAGAACACATTACTTCGGCTGTGTTTTCTAACATTTAAACTGCAGAAATTCGTCGAGTGTTCAATTATGTACCTACTGTATATATGTCAAATAGAAACACAATTCGAACATCTTTACGATGAGGAATTAGTGCAACAACATCTATATATCTTTTCACATCATTAGTGTCATCAATAGCTAGCCTATGGCTACTAGAAAACAGATTCCTCTAGTAGTGCCGTATGAAAAGACTTGGTAGGTAGACGGGGTGCACTGCAGTGAAAGAAACAAATGAGTCACATAACTTATGCCTAAGTATAGACAGTTAAAAGTATTACTCCAGGCATATCGAATGTTTGGTTTCCAAACCTTTAAATGACAAATAACATCAGACAGTCGGTGTTACTGCATTCAGATCTTTTATATTTCTCTAACTACCTTAAGTAATCTGAGTGCAATAACAATGACAGTGTTTCAGTATATTATTTCATTTTTATGCACGCTCAAAATATTGAATTGATTATTAATATATTAAATTTATTTTAATATGACATATTGCTTCATCTCAGGTCTTGGAGTGATTTCAACAAGGGAGGGAGGAAGTAAATATTCATAAAGGGTGAGCTTAGTACCGCATTGCAGTTCTTAATTTCTTTCTTTAAGCATTGATTTGAGATGATAACAACTAGATGG
The DNA here is from genome assembly GCA_030765055.1 of Mantis religiosa. Classification (NCBI taxonomy): domain Eukaryota; kingdom Metazoa; phylum Arthropoda; class Insecta; order Mantodea; family Mantidae; genus Mantis; species Mantis religiosa. The sequence goes on from CM060954.1 coordinate 32,765,470, forward strand.
CCTAAAACGCACAACATTTTAGAGAAAAATAAATGTTTGTGAAAGTCACTGTAGGCGAGACACCAGCCTGATACGCCTGATGTTTTTTTAACCGCATCTTAGCTCTTTATCACTGTTCCTTAACTTGCAGATTTCTTCAGTTTAGGTGATTTTATTATTACTTCTAATATACGAAGGCTGTTCAATAAAGAATGATTATAATTTTTGTACGTTCATAATTTTTCGCACTAAAATTCAATGTATTAGTTTCATTGTTGGTACTCCTGGTTCCCGTCTGTGAGAACCAGGCAAGTTCAGACATGTTCAGTATCGCCTACCGCTGCAATGGAGGTAAAACGCGAGGAATAATATGCGGCTTTGAAATTCTGATTTCGTCTCAACATATCTTCAGTTGAGCCTACACAATTTTCAGCAGACCCATGGAGAGTCTGTTTTCTTCCCTACAGCACAGCTCGAAGGTGGTTTAAAATGTTAACAGAGGGGAGGCAATCAATTTCAAAGGAAGGTGGACCCGGTGCTCCAGTTACTGCTCTTAGGGAAGAAAACATCGACACTGCTGCTGCCATTGTGAGAGAGGATCGACGAAATACCCTCAGATCTCTTTTTGAAATACTAAACATTTCATTGGGTGTGACCCACACGTTGATGACAAAAAATTACACATGAGACGTGTTTGTGTGTGATGGGTTCCAAGACTGTTGATTCCTGAACAAAAGGACATTCGCATGCAGGTCTGCATGCAGTTAAAGTTGATGTTAGAGAAAGATCCGGAGTTTCTTTCAAACGTAGTCACTCCTGATGAAATTTGGCTACATCATTTAGATCCTGAAAGCAAATACCAAAGCTAAGTGTGGAAGTCTCCTTCAACACCATCTCCCCAAAAAGCAAAAGTGGTTGCTTCTGCTGGGAAATTTATGATATTCTCAATCTTTGATATTCATGGAATGGTTTATCAGCATGTTGTACCTGCACACATATCAGTAACTGAACAATACTACAGGGATGTCCTGAAAACATTGCAAGTCTATATCAGGCGCAAAAGACCACATTTCCATGAAACAGGCTGGATGCTGTACCACGATAATCAGCGGCCGCATGTTGTTGCTGAATATCCTGAAAAATCAACGTAAAGTACATCCCTCACCCTCCCTGTAGCACGGATTTAGCCCCATGTGACATTTTTCTATTCCCTAACTTGAAGAAACGCCTTCGTGGGAGACATTATCCATCATCAGAAGGAGTGGTGAGGCGGAGGCGATTTGAAGGATCTTTCGAGAAATGGTCCCCAGCATGTCCTTGAAGAGTGGCAGAAAAGCTGGGACAAGTGCATCGCATTCAGGGGAAACTATTTTGAGAAGGACCTCAAAATAATGAGGATGAGTAAAGGTAAGTTGTCAAAAAAAATTTTTGATCATTCTTTAGTGAACAGCCCTCATAGATTCCCAATTTTGTCCAAATTTTATCCCTCAGCCAATCTTAGAGAAGTATAATTTCCAAGTTTATTTCCAACATGCAGATAAAAAGAGTACTATGGCAAAGAAAGTGTGGAAGTGAACGTTCTTGGCTGGCGTGCTGTCAAATGCCCGGGTTCTTTTTTGAATAGTAAAACCCTCAATTCAGAACTGTGTACGCAAATGCACTTCTTTCTCAAAAGTTAGAAAGCAGTAGTAGAGATCTTTCAATTTTGCATAGCATGTACACCCCTAGGCGACTCAGACTATCACCGATGACCTAGCCTTGAGCGGAGATATTCCTTCGGGCAGGATATCGATAAACTTCCATCAGGGATTGTTTCTGTTTTCCTTTGTTTTTAGTTTCAAAACTTTGTTTTGATAGAACTATTTAGCACTGAACTGCAAGAATTGTATATACAGCAGGCAAAGATAAAAAAATTGACAATTAAATACGAGAACAAGTTCAATCCTCTTCGGAAGAGATAGAATAACAGGGTGCAATTTGTAAATAGTTCTTTAAAATATTTATGTGTATGTTTAACAGCGTATTGTTCTGTTTTCTTTGTTATATGTTAGATGTTATTTTATTTCATTTCAATATTTAAACCTTTCTACTAAAATTTATCTTTAATTTTCTGCCGATGAACTTTCAATTACCTAGTTTAATAACGAGAAACGATTGTGTTTATTCTAACAAATTAAAAGTACATCTAGATTACTTTATTAACTTTTTGTAGAACGTTATTTTACACTTATATTCAAATGTCGTCAAAGGATAGTTGAAAATCTACACAACACCCTGAAGTAAGTAAATAACAATATTAGCTATAGTGAAAATGAAGTTTCGCTTTATATATTTACGAGAATATCAAAAGCGACGAATCAGAAAAATTGGAGGTCATCCTAAGATTAGGTGTAGTTACAACTCTGGCGGTGACCTAGAATTTTGAAATCTGATTCATGGCATTATAGCACGTGTGTATTGGAATACGGATGCACGATGCATAGGTTTATTCAAAATGAGTTTATCTGATCTCAGTTAAATCGAAACTTAATGGAAGTAATTTCAGTATTATTTCCCGATTTCACCAACAGATGTTAAAATCGACGTTAACAAATCTAATGTAACAATTGTTACATAATTAACAAAAGTGTTAAACTTCTTGAATTTCACCAACTGGTTATAAGCACGTGTTAGCGCTGAGAGTATTGTAAATATTACAGATATAGAAGGCTATGAATGAACGTACTGCTATGCGATTTTGTTTTTGTTTTCGTTTACACACAGCTGAAAACATGGCAGAGAAGAGAAGCCGTGGGACAAATTTCTCATCAATCGAGAAAGAATTACTAGTTGAATGACTGCTTATAAGTAAATATAAGGCTATTGTGGAAAATAAGAGGACGGATGTGGTAAATTTGGAGTGGGAAAAGATTGGAAAAGAGTTTAATTCAAATGCAAATGTCACAAACAGAAGTACGAAGTAATTTCATCAATATTACGTAAATTTATAATGAGTTGGGATGGACAGAAATGACGAAAGACTTGAGCGTTTCAATAAAGGAGGTGGATAGTGTATTATCCAAAGAATTCAGTGAATTATAAAATCACAAAGTTATTAATAGTTGAAGCAAAGGCAAGATCGGTATATTCCTATCTTGTACTTCCTCCGTAACCTTCATAACAACTTGTTTCTATGCCTCCTTAGAAAATAATATACTGATAGCTCCTCAAATTGTTTTTCCTCATAGGCCATTCTCCATTACGAATGCCATTTAGATGGTCTAAGTATAGAAAATCTACATCAAAAGCTGGTTTCACGCCTCCCATCTTGTAATTCTACAATTGTTAACGACTTAACAACATAAATATGGTTTGTTATTTTAACACGAGGTTTAATAGCAATGTTAAGCTAACACTTGTTGGTGAAATGCAGTTTTTGTTATATCTAGGGCCAGGAAGTTGTTGACCTAAGAATTATCTAAAAATGGGCTATAAAATGTCCTTAAAATATAAAAAAATGCACATAAAATGTAAAATAAATGACCTGACAAAAATTAAAAATTTCTCTGATAATAATAAATTAATAACTGTTACAGACAAATATAATCTATATATGGTTCGAATAACTACATTTTAAAATTAACTTTCTTAGATTGTAATGGAATTATCGCTACTGAATAATAAATAAATTCAAAATTAATAAGGTCATTTTATCTATATAAAATATTGAAAAATAAGTTACTGTACCCGTTATCCAAAACGTACCTTACTTATCGTTGCAGTATACCACAATGGTGATCTTCAAGTTAACAAAAGTAAAGTAATGGTGGTTGTCAGCTAAAACTGTTTTATACTTTGAGAAACTTTTATCCACTTCCACATATGTTACAGGTGCATATTTGAAAAACACTATGCTACTGCTTGTTAAATACTGTTTGAAAATATAAATTCTGAAGTTTTCTCCTGACACGATATCCGACAAAATGTTTGGATTTCTTTATTTTTTTCCAACACATATTTTAGTATGTCTAATTTTGTCCCCAATCTCACCTTTTATATTTTTTATTCTCTCTTCCACAATCCTCACTAACTCAGTATACTTATCCAATGTCATGCCACTTTCTTCAAGGCGAGTTATGGTATCCGTCAAAAATGCAAAATTTTATTTAATGAAAGCTAATTTATCTTGGATTTGGGTATCAGAAAACAGATCCTTTGCGCTGTCAATTGTCAATTGTCTATTCACCACTTCTCTCACTATTTGTAAATTGTTACAGTGGTATATACATGCATTTAACCAAGTACCCCAGCGTGTTAAAATTGGTGCCAGGGGCAAAGCTATATTAAGCGCTAGGAAGTTGACCTGTGTTAATTACATGTTTACCACACATACAAATTTACTATTTCATAAAAGATGATATAAATTAACTTTCAATCACAGATTATTTAAAAATAAAACAAAAAGCCCAAGCTGCACATGAAAATGCCCAATAAATTCGAAAGAAAGAAAAAGGAAATAACTGGAAAATTCATCTGAATCTCAAAAAATGACTTTATTATAAAAATGTGGAAAATGAATTTTATGGCCTATAAAAACCACATATAACTAACTTGTTTGCTCCAGAATGCACTTAATTTCCAATAAGCATCCTCTGTGACTACTCAGAAAAAAATGTCTTTTTATCAAAATCCGGATCCTACTTATAATTATTGCTAAATAGAAGCCGAGTGAAATCTTAACATATGTTGGCGAAATTAGGCATATTTGTATTATCTTTACAATGTATTGATAAAACTGTTCATAAAATTTTGAAAGCAATATAACGAGAAAGTATAAAATCCGTCATGATAAGATATGCAATTAGCTGAATTGTGATGGCTTATGGAACAGAAGTTGTATGAAGAAGTGAAGAAAATATGGGGAAAAAGAGAAAAGAAGTAAAGAAAAAGAAAGACAAGAGAACGAAGAAAGTTTTTCAAACTCTGTGGCCGTGGTCTGCTAAGATTCTTCTCTGGTTTCTTCCCCAACGTTTCGTTTGTAACTGCAGCAGGCATCTTCAATAGAAGTTCGATATGTCCTTGCTATCTCACAGTGCATGAATTAGCAAGGACACTCGAGTTTCTACTGAAGATACCTGCTGCAGTTACAGACGAAACGTAGCCACGCCACAGAGTTCGAAAAGCTTTCATCGTCCCTTACTGAGCTTCAACTATTTTCGTATTTGTTGTACTTAAAAATCTGAGTTGCAATTAGCAGCATAAATAACGATGCCTTTATCTTTTACACGTAAGGGGAATGACGTGAATTTTAAATTCCTTTTTTTGTGTACTAATAATAAATCATCATTGGAGATAAAGACATTGCAATCGTTCCAGTTTACTGGGAAACTGAATAAAACTTCGAAATTTCAATGTCGCAGCTCGGTCTCAATCCACGGACTCTCCTGCCGGTTCTGTTGTTGCTTGAGCTACCATGGTCTATGCCCTTACTGCACTGAATCTTCCGATCTTATTCAAGTAAATCTTCAGGTGATTACAAGGCTGGCTTGTAAATTTCAGACGTTATAGTTATATCCTTCTATGGTTAATTTATTTGATACTTTTTCTTACAATATTAATAATACCTAGGTAAATTTGGTATTTGTCGAGAAGCGTTTAGTAAAATTAGGATTAAATGATAAAAAGTTATTCTTCAGTTTAACTTAGAGGTGCAAATAAACTATTTTTAAATTTTTGTTTCACTATCCTAAAAACATTTGCCTGTTGACGACGGCAGTGCAGGAGTACGGCAAATAATACCGAAGTCTATAGCCCAGCTTTCATATCCGAAACTTCTTAAGGGTAACGAGACCATGAACTACGATATCAAATGCCTGCACTCCTGTAGAGCCGTCATCAATAACCATAGCTGTGGAAGTTTTACGTATCTATTGGATTCTGCACTATTGACAAGAGGATATTCGAGGTCATAATACTATTATGTGTTTCAAATGGGAAGAGTTCTGGAGTCCAGCTAATCAGATGCCGTATCACACTCAGCGTTGCCAGCTTGTTACCCCACTCCTTTTATATTTCCCTCTCTCTCGTACATTCATACAACATGCAGGTCTGCTTGGCGCAGACGTAAGGGTAAGCAAATTAAACTCTACAAACTTTTACAGTGATGCAGTTGTCAAAATCAAAATTGGAAAAAGCATTTTCACAAATTATGTATATTTTAAAATACTATAACTATAATTATATTTTATTAACTACCTGCTTTTCTATTCCAATGGAACTGCCATTTGCTCATCCACATCGCTGTCAATGACACTTCCGTTAAGAGACAATTCGTCATTGTTACTGTCTTCATCGTCTGTCTTGCAAATTTATGATTATAGGCTCCAAAATCTCGTCATGTTCTATTTATTTCTTAAAATCGTCTTCTTGAAGGTTTTCTACATGCCTCGCGCAGTTTTCCCAGTCCTGTTGTGTTACCTTGTCAATTTCTTCGTGAACAAGTCGTTTAACGTCCGTCAGTTTAAAAGTATTATTTCTGTTTGCAATCCCCCTTTTTATTTGAGCCCACACCAACTCAATTGGATTATATTGGCAGTGGTTGGTAAGGTGGGAGGCGAATTACCTCGTGTCCCGTTTCAATTGCAAGTTGATACAGCTGATACACCTTTTTCCGTGTTTTTAAACGAAGTACTCTTTACAGTAACTCATTTTTAGTTTCTGTTTCCGAAAAATTTTTTAAGAACGTGTAAACATTAAAAATAATACTTCGAGCCTGAATTCGCAATACCTGCCTTTTTGACTCGCCACTGAATTCACCGCAAGAAGCCATTGCACTATTTAGCTCTTACTCTACTGTTGTGTAAATAACAACTGAATATTGATCTGAAATTTCCACAGTAAATAAACACTTCTTATCCAGCATTCATTCATAAACATAAGCATACAGCATTCCGCAGGCTAACACGCTCCTCACACACCACTTTGCGGGAATGCAATACGACAACACCGCAGGACTCCAATTGGTTGCTCACCTAGTAGCGCTCAAGGACAAATACCTTCCCATTTGAATCACATAATAGACACTGATATTGTGAAACTTCTAGTATAGCATATTTGGAGGTTGTGGTCAGTGTAAAGAAATATCTCCCTGTTTCGTCCCCACATGTAGGCATTTTCATAAAGGAGTTTTTCGAGAAAAGGTGGCCAACCTCTACTATCAAATAGTCTTAGGCATCGAGCCAGAATCTCCATGTCTGGAATTCTACAGAGTGATTTATATAGTACTGATACACGTCTTTCTTTAATTATTCCGTTGTCTTGTCTACTGATACACGCCTTTCTTTAATTATTCCGTTTCTATTTCTTGTCACTAGATGCGCAGATGTTTGTTTTATTCCTAATTGCTATTGTTGGCAGCTGTTTTCGGCATTTTGTTCTAGTCAACGTGAATATGACTCCTCCTTGTGAAGCAATACTGGACAAAGAATTCAATTACAACTACTCAAAGGGCGTACCAGGAAGAATTTGATGTTCGCGATCCTCCCAATAGAAACACAATACTGGGACTTGTAAACAAACTGGAAACAATTGGTTCGCTGGAGAGTGGAAAATGCAAGCATCGTTCATCTAGGCTTCCCACTGGAGCAGTCACCCAAAACATCATTAAGACGTTTGTCGCAGGAGACAGAGTAAGAGAGCTGCGAAAAGCCTAAGCCATATAAAGTTACGGTTGTTAATGAGCCACAGGAACCAGATAAGGATAAAGGGTTGAATGATAGTCACTGGTTTCAGACGTTCATTGTGCAAAATCCTGCCATATTGTTCATCACATGGTGATGAAGCATGGTTCCATATATCACATTATGTGAACTCACAGAACACACGCCATTGGGCCATTGAAAATTCACATGTACCCGGCTAAAATCGGAGTATGGTGTCCAATATCTTCACAAAGAAAGTGGTGCCCATTTTTAACCACACTGTGAGCGCTGCAGAATACAGACTGATTTTCATGGCGTTTGTTGTGCAACTGGACGATGTCGATCTGAGCCGAGGATATTTTCAGCAAGATGGTGCTACATGTCATACATTAGATGAATCATGGAACTAATTGCAAGTTTCTAGATAATTTCCAGAAACCTGTGGCCACCTAGATCCCTGGATTTGACATCGCCGGACTTCTTTCTATGGGTTTACTTAAAAGACAAGGTTTAAGCCACACGTCCCCAGACATTAGACCACCTGTAGCATATCACACAGGAGATTCAAGCTATTGACAACAAAGTCCTCCAACAAAGGGCCAGTAACATGGAACGACGTAATGAGTTGTGCCTTATGCAGGATTGAGGTCATTTTCAACCTTTCCTACAGGGATAAATAGTCTCCCACGATTCCTCTACATTTTAGGTACAATTAGTTCTCACTAGCACAGTTCGTTTTGAAAGAATTAATAAAAGAAATGTACCAGTTCTATATAAATAACTCTTTATTATATGTATGCAGCAATGAAATTACTCCTAATGCTGAAAGTTGTTGATATTGAAGAATAAATGAGCTTACCCTGTCAGAAGTAAATCTTCGTTGTGTATCCAGGATGCAGAGTGGCACTACAGACCACAGCTGCTTAAGTACTGTATCTATCAATGCATGTCTCAATGGTGAGTCGAGAGTAAGGAGACAGAAGAAATGTCACCCCTTAAGTGCCTAGTATCACGTCTTTATTATTCTGTTGACCATCTTGATTATGTATTGAAAGTAGGTAAAGATATTAAAAATGAAATAATGTATGCAGCTGTTTTAAATACAGAAAACAAAAGGGTATCGAAAGCCGATCTTCAAGACACACTATAGGCAAACATAGTATTTGTTACTTTTAGTGGATGGAAATTGTAAATAACATTTCGTCCTCCAATAAACTCGTGTTTTCAGTTCTGTACTAAATAGGTGCTGATCAAAAATAAAAAATATAAATATAAACCCTTTTCTTGTCACATGTGCCATGGTGATAGTTATTTGAATCCCGTACACAAAACATTCACGAAAACCTAACAATCATTTTGAATAGACCTGCTGCAGAGGCTCGCTTTCATTTATTATCTAATAGCTTTATTTTGACCATTGTTAAAACAATTAATAAAAAAATTGTGTTCGGTCTGCCAAAATGAGGTGGAAAATTTAAACATATATTCTATCAGTTGTAATGAAAGTAACTTATTTATGAAATGTAACGAAAACAATTTTGGCAACGTATTAATGATAGGGTTCTCTGCCATTTTTAACCTAAATGCAAAAAGTTATTATATTCCTTTGTTCGTTAAGCACAAGAGCGAAAAATGTAGTTTTCATACCATTGAAGGTTTATTGAGGGAAATATTTGTTTCTAAAGCTTTACGTCCGGAAAAGCAACTTCTATAACAATAATTACTACCGATGTAATTAGAAATCCAGGTGTAAAGATGTCAATTGCATTTAAGAAATAAATTATATTAAGTTTTCTTATACTGGGCTTTGAATAAAAAAGAAATAAGGGTAAAAATCAAACAATTTTTCTATTTTTAGAATTTGTGATGTCATTTATAAGTCATTTCTGCGCAAATCTTTGAATTGTCTAGGTTTTAAATGTTATAAATATCCAACTACTATAAGGCAGTACTATAAACTTCCAAAATGTATTTTTAATTTACTCAGCAGTTTTGCCAGAGCTACCTCCACAAATTGTTAAGGTTGGAATGCTGGAATAAATTTGCTGATGTCACAGTTATATTGCAAACCTAATATTTACAAGCATAAAATAAGAAATGCAGGCATTATATAATATATAGGTACCTAAATACCGAGAAATATCATTGCAACATATTCCAAAAACTATAATTTAAAGCTAAAAGCTTCCCTTTTGATGCTAACCAAATTTGAGTTAAAGTCACCGTACAACAGCAGCAGCAGGGAACTCTGGCCCTTTCCAGTCATACCAACTACATTTATAAAAGCTGAAAAATACATCACAACTGCTTCTGGCAGAGGACTGCTGGCTCAGGACATGAAGTTGAAATTTCTGCGGGTACAATTTTCCAAATCATACAAGGAATAAAGGGATTTTAAAAACAAGGGAAATAGTAAACGGTTTTGCTCAAACATACCAGCACAATGCCATTATTGTGTTATGTCTAAATATGTAAGAAAATAGAGCAATAAAATCAGTGTTTATAAATGTATAAACTCATCTTATACTGCTTCAGAAATGAAATCACATTTAACTAGAAGGATATACTTTAAAATAGGACTGCCTAGTTAAAGAAAAATTAATTGTGTTCAGTTAACTATGTTAGCAATGAATTTCCTAAAATGTGAGTTAAAATACATTAAATATTGAGGGTAAACAGATGAAAGTCGACGTCTCTCTTTGCTAAGACGAATAAATACGTAAGATAGACAATTTTAACATAGCAAAGAAAAACAAATGAAGACATAATACATCAACGTAATATACTCCATTAATACCAGTATAAAGCATTAAAGGAGATCGGATAAGGTAAAAAGAAGATATTTGTACACCAGAAGGGTTGAGAAAAACAAATAGAACAATTAAAATATTATGTTTCTAAAAATTCAGGACTAACACAAAGATAACTGTGAATACTCAGCTTCATTCATGAATTAACCGTCATAAATTGATTTTTAGTCGATTTTATTAATACAAATCATTACATTTCTTCATAATATAGAGCTGGAAGTAAAAATAAAGTTAAAATGAAATGTATTTATTGATACAGGAAGTTTAACACTCCTGTACCCTAACACCAGAGTTACCAGAGCTTCTTGAAATTAAAAACACCCAAAGAATTGTTAATATTGTTGCGAGGCATTGTTGCGACTGGCATGGCCGGCGCGCGCAAAGAGACAGACAGGGCAGCGCGGAGATAAAAGCTTGCCGAAACAAAGAAAGAGACAGATAGCTGGCTGGAAGTTTCGCTTTATGGATTGTTACAGAACATTCTGCTAATTTCTAGAACAACGAGTGGAAGTATAAAAAGAAGCCGCGGTTAGTTATCAGCAGACAGTCGTAATAGGACTCGATAATAGTGTGCGTGCAGCTGTGTTTTGAAAGTGAACTCTTTTGTTTATTTTACATGTGCAGAAGCTACGAGAGATTGTATTGATATATGTTAGGTCATTCCGCTGCCAAGGATGTACAAACTGTCTTTCTACGGAAATAAAGAGCATTTTTGAATTTTAGCAACCTGGACTTTTAATTCTAGGAATCCACAAAGTTACAATATGCTACTATTGGTACTATTACTATTACATACGCCATCCTGCTAGGCAGTGGTCTGTAATGCAACAAGAAACCTATCTCCAGATGGCTTAACAGTTGTTTCCAATGCAATCAAACAGAATTGATGCCATTTTGCTTGTATGGTGTGCAGGAGTAAAGACGTAAGATTTTTGGGGATGCATCACAACAAGCAGACGTTACTCCGGTGGATTTATTCGTCTGCGAAATGATATACATAAAGGAATCTCAAAATATATTAACTTAAAATAGGGACAAAATTAGTTACCTCTATCAGAGGCAATTATGAAATCACCTAGAAGTAACAAATTTGCAAACATTTTAAATGAACAGTGCCTGCGACTTTGCTGTGATTATGCCTTCGCTATGAAAATAGATAAAGGTATAAGTATAGGCGCCTACATAAATCTATTGCGACAGCTGCCTCAAAGAAGGTCAACGAGAATCAACTTGGAGCCTCCGGAATACGAGGTTTTCGTCGTCACAAAGGATTCATTTCCCTCAGATAATTTTTTTAATAATTATCCGAATATTTCTCCACAATGCTTCGTTTGAAATACACATAATGCTCAAATGCAATTGATGTATTTATGATTACCAAAAATTTAAATCACTAGCCACTGCGAAACCTGAGATTAAGAATACCCAACGAGTTTTTTATGCCCAGTTGCTACTGCTTATCATATCATCACGGTTAGAAGAACGGTATTGTACGTATGGGAAGCATTTCCTTCGTGACATCTAACATTTCGAATTGCTGAGGTACCATCCTGCCAAGCTACAATTTAGAAACGTCTTAGAAAACCAAATGCAATAGGCAAAAGAGAGAAGGGCTAGATTGGATGAGAACAGGAACAATATTTCTAAGAGAGATACGAGATAGGGAAAAGGGAATTTGTGTATTGTGTGGGGGAAAGAAAGCATAGAACACTATGTAACAGAATGCGAGGACGTTGCAATATGGAGAAAAACGTTTGGAAAGAAATATGGGAGAAAGTAGAGAAGATGTTAGTAGCTATAAACATGTTAACGGGAAATGAGGAAAAGAAAGTAAGAAGTATTTGAGAGTTCTTGCAGAAAGTAAAAGAAAATGGGCAAGAAATGTAAAGAATATCAGAAAGGCAGATGAGGGGGAAGAATGGGGCTAAGTAACAAGGAGGCATGGAGGTTAAGTGTTACTTGGCAAAGCAGAGGAGCAGAGTGTCATGTAAGCCAAGGTAACAAGGTAAAAAATAATTTAATTTATTTCCTTGACAGCTTTCTCTATTGCCTTGAGAGCGACCGAGAATTAGATTTAATGCAATTTTGCTGTCACCTGTTGCCTGTAATTCAATACAGTCAACAGGTAAGTCATTGGGAATACTACCACATTCTCCAGACGTTACTCCGGTGGATTTCTTCGCCTGTGACGTGGTAGATACACGTAGATACACATAGGTTAAGTTTGGATAAAATTGGTAGTCTACAACAAAAGTGGCAATTGCTGCATATTCGAGCTTAATACGCCGTTCGCCTCAAAGTGCCTCCAACTTAGGTCTTTCAGGATCATGTAGTTGGTACGAAAGCATTTGAGAACGATGTCATTCTCCGTTCATGCTGATACCAGCCCGGTTTCTTTTTCTAACTTTCTTCTTCGAGGTTTTGACTTCCATTAAACAAACTCTTTGTCTGCCAAATTTCTCTTAAAGTTTCATTTCGGAAACCTGTATTTGTTTTTAAGCACTTCGTACATTAAACAGGTAAAAGGCTATGTTTTGTGGAAAATACATTATATATTCTTTCTCATATTCCGAGTAATACTTTTAATAGTTCCATAATGTATTGCATTTGTTGTAACTTGACATACTTCTTTAAAATGCAAACACTACTTTTAACCAAATGAATATCACCACCATGTTGTTCAGATGTTTCTCCTGATGTGCATATTTTTTCAGCTTATAGTAACCATATACAATGTTTTAATTTTTAAGCAGTTCCAAAGGAATTAATAACTTATCATAAATGTAAATAAAATGTTTTATAAGAGCTTCTGAGTGATGTGAAAAGGAAATGGAACTGGGAAGCTAGACCAGTTTCATTAGACGCCGAAATATAAATAATTTATCACAAATAAATAAATACAAAATATTGAATTATTTGTTGGTTTACTTCCATTAGGAGCATGCAGATATTTGAAAATGTTAACAGCTGTGCCTTATAATAACTGAAATTAGACTAAGACAGGTGTATCTTCTCCAATGAAGTTTTCTGGACGTAGTCCAGTTCATTGTTTTAGTAAGAAGGCTAAAGTGACCTCTGAAGGTTTCGTCACTGTGATGGAGTACTAAAGTATGATGAGCAAATAAACTACTGAAGTGCTATAGAGCATAAAATACTCTCATAGAGGCATACACTGCTATGTGTTTACTGTTTACTTTTTATGATACATAGACATATTATATATGCATTGAAAATACGATAAAATGCTAAATTAACAGAAAAAGGGAGAACTATATTAAAATAGCACTATTTACATGGGAATACATGGAAGAAAAGGCGAAGTAAATTCTTTTTTCTTAAGATATTTGTAAACGTTTATCCATTCATTCCTGGGCGTTTATTTATTTTTTTTTTATTTTTTTTATTTTTTTTTTTTTTGTAATTAACGTCCCCCAACATTTAGTCATATCGGACGATAAATGAAATGGGTCAAATGATGCTTAATGCGTCCGGGGTCCATGGAGCTTAGAGTTACCCGACATTCCTCTATCAGGATAAGGGAAAACCCCGGAAAAACCTTATCCAGTTAACTCATCCTGACCGAGATTCAAACTCGGGACCTCTTGGGCGTTTATTGTCAACATATTTAATTTGAATTAAAACAAAAATCACATTTTCGATGTTTAAAAGAGATTCCTTCTGACAGAAAAGGTATTTTCATTCCCAACTGGTCCTAATTATACAGAAACATAAATAAAGGTGCAAGTTGTTTTTGAATGTTCTTAATATTTATTGCTATTCTTTTCTTTACTATTATTGCAATTTTTTAAGTTTTTGTGGCTATACTGATGGTTTCTTGCGCTATTCTTGAAGTTACCCAGTACTTCATTGTGAATTTCTTAGAATAGTAAAAACAAAAGAACACCCATTACATACGGAGTGCCCCACAATAACTATAAACAAAATTAAGTACACTATGATATTTTACATCAACACAGCAATGACTTCCTTGTTTAAAACCATCTTATCATAATCCTATAAAGGGAAATTTGTCATACAGAGACATCTATAGATATTTTTTAGTATCTCCTCTCCATTATATAGCTCTTAGTAGGAGTGTTAAGCTCAATGCCCACCAGATGTCAGGAGGAAGAATTGAAAGCCTATGGACCCTCCATCTTAGAAAATAACGATTCTTTATGTGTAAACACACTTCACATTGCTTCAATAATATTAATTACCTTCTAAAACGACACCAAATGTTATTAATAATGATAGCGAGGTATAAAAATAACTGCAATAAGTAATTTTCATATTTATAAACAATTCATAATGTAAAAAGCGTGAGTTAAGATTTTGTAATTAGGAATCGTCACTAGTACGCTTAATACTTAAGAAAAAGATGAATTACTTTTAGCTCAGTACAACTGAGGAATTAGATTAGGATGCAATCTACTCCACAGGAAACACTAGCTCAATGGGATCTTAGTGAGTTCGCTAACCAAGGCTCGGTTCTGAAAATTAGAAAGTAAAAGGGAATTCTTATATCACGAAGTAGTTTTGAGGGAGAATGAAAGCTTAAAATTTGTGTTTTTCCTTCGTGCTTTGCAAACATACAAAGAGTTTTGCTGTAGGATTGCTTATCAGAAGTAAGTAAAGCCTAAAGTACTCCCTTGGGAATTTATAACTTCAAACAGTGAAGTTATCATTACGTCAGAATTTATAAGATATGATACTTCAATTGTTCACTTCTCAAATACTCGGTTACTTGCCTTAAATAGCTCTTTAAGCATAGGATAAATTTATCAGTCTGTGTTTACCATAACATCCAACAAAGTATATCCTCAGAAAAATATTTAACGGCTCACAACTGTAGCAGATCTATCCAAGATCGCGATACTGCAGAATTTATCAAGTTAGGGGCACGTCATCCGAAGGTGGATATTAAAATGACTTTCGAACCTTAAGAATGAAAGTTACAGAGTACGATAAATATACCGCAGGAAAAAACCTAAATGGTGAAGTTTCTTTCATTAGTACTATAAGTATATAAAACATCATAATTTGAGAGAGCTGGTTTTCTGAATTATACTGTACACTTTAGAATTAGATTAGCGAAAAGAAGTCAAATGTACGTAGGGTTTCCTTTTGATAGAATCATCACTGGTATTGCTAAAAGTTCCATAAACTACCAGTTTAATGTGAATGTAAAAGTGCTCAAGTATGTCTCTATTACATTCATTGAGTATAGAAAGGCATGTTTTATTCCTCTATCAACCATAAAATGTGAGTAGAATATCTTTGAAAATTGTAGAGCAGAAAGAAGTACCAAAGTAACCTCAAAAGGTTCCAAAACCTCTTCTCTTGAGCTATAATGTAAAATACCTGACAGAATAAATGTTGTAAGTAAATTCTGAAGAACTATTTGCAGGAGACGGTCGATGAAGTATCAATCGACACGAGCGCAATCTAACGCATACCTCACCTCGTGAGCAAGAAAGAAAGTAACCAGTTGGGTAAACCGGTTACATTAATGCTATGTATGTGTGCTACTAAAAGAGGAGGGACTACACCTTCGGAGTACTCTTCCCCTGGTATGATCTAATCAATGCATGAAATTACCCCTTGTGGGCAAGATGACAGCATCTGAATGGAAGTATATGGTTATGTGGTAGCAGCGAAGTCTCCGCCATGCATTGATTAACTCCAACGTCTGGAGAATCACCTTCGGAATATGGTCTTCCAACACAGTGTGATTCGTTGGTAACGGGAACGTTACACTGGATATTTAAAATTAATGTTGGTAATGTGGCAAAGAGCTAAGACTGATTCGGCTTCCTGACATAGGAAAGAAGGATGCTGATCAAATCTAGATTCATCTGCTAAGTGTAATCTTCCATAATCTGTTTTTAAGGTTACTAGATATATTGTTGTGCCAGAAACAACACTGGCCAACGCCCTTGGCCTTAACACAACAATAAAAACAAATGAAAGAAAAATAAAATAAATATAGAACTAAGCTACTGTATAAAATAAATGTAATTTTACGTGGAACTAAATAAAATGTAGGAATTAAGAGTAAAATAAACCATTATATCTGTCTCATTAAGGTCTTACGATTTTGAAAGGGTTGTATTATGTCAAATGTAAACAGAACGTACTTTTATAGCCTAATAGTCACCGTCGATTGGTGTGTTTGATGTTCAATGCTGCATTCGTGTCGTGAAGCCACTAGATAATGTGTTAATAGTGAACTCTCGTGCGTTCAGTACAAACGATACAATATCTGCATGCAATGGACAGTTTCTTATTGTGTGATAAGTGTTCAATATTTGAAACAGTAAGTGCGTACATATTTTTAAAAGTTTTATGCCCTTTAACAGAATAGGTCATATAGGAAGATGAAGTAAATTGGTCAAATGATGCTCAAATGAGCACAGGAATCATAGAGCTTAGAGTTACCAGACATTTACATTTCAGGATAAGGGAAAAGACGGATAAAAACTTATGCTGAACGCGATTAGAACGACTTCTTGAACGAGAGGCAGATCGTGCATATTCGGCGTGAGAGTTACCTATCATTTTGACACGTAAGAAGTTGCATGAAACCGGAAAAAATTATGTTGATGTGGCATTCCTGGTTTATACTAAATATGTAACTACTGATTTATTTAGCACTGCCTTAGGGATATCTCTAAATATTTACTCATTATATATAGTTTATTTTAAACAGGATTATTTCTTTTATTTATGACAATGTAGCCGACTCCCTTAGAAGAGAAAAGCCCCAGTGTTGTATGTATTCTTAGTTTTTTTAATGTCAAAAAATAGAAAATAATAAAAAAAAATAATAACAACATAGAAACAAAGTCTCTTATGATAACCACATAATAAGATAGAGCGCGTCAAACAAAAACGTTTCATTGCACTTCCGTACCAGTCGGAATTTGTAAAAACGCCTGCAGCAGCCACGTTTCTCGACAGATATACGCCACTTTTTTCCGTGTGTGTTTTTTGTAGTACTTTGGTAACTGCCCTCAGTTCCTCTTTGCTTTGCTCATTGATCGTCTCGAGCCAGATCCCAGGCTCCGGTCCTCCTTGACCGGAAAGAGTGTAGTCTACCCGGAATCAAGGTGGAGCGATCCTTTCGCAACATGTAGGGAGTTTTCATCATCGGGCAGCTCTCTCTCTCTCTCTCAGGCTCTGCATTCACTCTCGTATGAAGAGCCAATGTTGAACAAATTTTGGCAAAATGCAATAAAAATAGAAAGTGATAGTAGTAGTAGTAGTAATAATAATAATAATAATAATAATAATAATAATAATAATAATAATAATAATAATAATAATAATAATAATAATAATAATAATAATAATAATAATAATAATAATAATAATAATAATAATAATAATAATAATAATAATAATAATAATAATAATAATAATAATAATAATAATAATAATAATAATAATAATAATAATAATAATAATAATAATAATAATAATAATAATAATAATAATAATAATAATAATAATAATAATAATAATAATAATAATAATAATAATAATAATAATAATAATAATAATAATAATAATAATAATAATAATAATAATAATAATAATAATAATAATAATAATAATAATAATAATAATAATAATAATAATAATAATAATAATAATAATAATAATAATAATAATAATAATAATAATAATAATAATAATAATAATAATAATAATAATAATAATAATAATAATAATAATAATAATAATAATAATAATAATAATAATAATAATAATAATAATAATAATAATAATAATAATAATAATAATAATAATAATAATAATAATAATAATAATAATAATAATAATAATAATAATAATAATAATAATAATAATAATAATAATAATAATAATAATAATAATAATAATAATAATAATAATAATAATAATAATAATAATAATAATAATAATAATAATAATAATAATAATAATAATAATAATAATAATAATAATAATAATAATAATAATAATAATAATAATAATAATAGTGATGATTAATTCCTTCCAATTGTTGCTACTGCAGATGTTTGTTATTCTATATTTATTTCCTAATATTTTTGCTAAAGCCTTTACGTACAATTACTTCTCAAAATCTTGATACTACTTCCTATTAGTATCTTCAGTATCGTAGTTGTAATGCATAGGTTAAATGTGTAATTTAGTAAAAAGAATTAAAATCGAATTGAATAGAAAATATAACAAGATTGTTAAATTGGTAAGTTGACTTCGCTACAGAAGTTAAAATTTTAGTTTCGTTTAATTTTTTATTATTTAAATAGCTAGGACTTGATTTCTGTTATTAACAGTAATAAACCTATCTAAATAAAACACCTATTGAAATGCCACACAAATATGCGAATTGGAATATACATATGCCACTATGAAGCTCGCCTCGTTAGCGTGGTGGTAGCATGTCTGCCTCACGTTCAAGAGGTCCCGAGTTTGAATCTCGTTCGGGGTGAGTTTCCTAGATAAGGTTTTTCCCGGGGTTTTCCCTTATCCTAAAAGAGGAATGTCGGGTAACTCTAGGCTCCGTGGACCCTGGGCTCATTTGAGCATCATTTCACCCATTCCATTCATCGTGCGATATAACTGAACGTTGGAGGACGTAAATTAAAAAAAAAAAAAAAAAAAAAAAAAAAAAAAAAAAAAAAAAAAAAAAAGCACTGAAGATCAGAAGGCACAGGGAAGGCAACAGAAATTTGAATTTACGACTGATTTGTGCCATACTGAATCTTAAACAGGGATATACGAAAATAAATAGAGATTTTCAATATACAGGATGTTGGAAACAATGACAACAATGTCAGGAGAGCAAAAAGAGATAGGACAAGTTTTAGTTTCGGAATGGTAGAACTCAGTGCTGGAGACAGAGAAACAAAAGCTTCTTTGTTGACAATGCTGCAGACTGTCGTGGTATGAACATGTGAATGTCTTTTTATACGGTATTTTTAAAATTAATTCCATATACCTCATTTTTTAGCATGGAAATGTCATCATATTAAGTCAGAGGCGAATCCAAAATATTCTGCACAGAAATCAAATATTCACTCCGATAGTACACAAATACGAGTCTAATTAATGAAACAGAGCTTTAAAAATAAACAGTGTAGATTAAGAATGTTTAAAAATAAAATATAATACATGTTTGTGAGCAAAACATATTTCAGTGATATATATGATATATATATATATATGTGTGTGTGTGTGTGTGTGTGTGTGTGTGTGTGTGTGTGTGTGTGTGTGTGTGTGTGTGTGTGTGTGTGTGTGTGTCGCAGAGACCCTATCTTGGTTGCATTCCCCTGAAATGTAGGCAAAGCTTTTTACGCTTCTGTTCACCGCTAGCTTATACTTAGGCGTTCTTGTATAGTGCATGAGCTCAGAAGATGTCGATGTCTTTGTAATTCTACTTTACTCCTTTTCAAAATATTAACATAGCAGTAAACTCTCTCTGGATGTCTTTCTCAACGTATAATACGTTCATAAAGAGAAGGCTGGGTATTTATATTTCTTAGTTCCGATTTCTAAGTGGTCCACTACTCGCTAACTTAGACACCTAGAAAATAGGCATTGTTTTGAGTACCTCTTGGCGGCAAATACTAAAGGAAAGAATCTACTTCAGAATCTACAAAATTATCACTAAAATATCATTTTTCCCTTCTGTATCCTGAAATTACACCTCAGTAATGCTGCATTGCATGCAACAAAGAGAAATCAAATTGAAAGAATAAAATATTAAAAATGTAAGTAAGACAGTTTTAAATAATAGAGGAAATCTTAAATTTTATCAAAATAATTTGACGTATTCCTTTCCTTTGTCGTTACAAAAATTACATCATTCTTAGATTATAAAAAATGCCATATCGTCCATCTCTTGTATCAGCACAGAAACTAAATTTGTGAATTCATCCAGGAATAAATAATTACGCGCTGATTAATATACAAAAATATGAGCATAATTTTAAGGGGTAGAAACCGCTGAATGTAAAATCTAACGATAACAGAATGAAGAAGCTATACACAGAACGTAATGAGCAAAAAATCAGTTGTAAATGAGAATCAAATTCGAAACTTAAGGGTTTTACCTGGGAATCAAACAATGGATCCTCGGCCTTCCCTGCCGACGTTGTTACTGTATGAGATACCACAGCCGCTTCCCTAAACCCAAATTTCTCCTCTGATTCTCTTTGTTTCGTCGATCTCTGAAGTAAGTCACGAGGTTAGTTTCTGGTCATATTGCTTTGACAAGGTCACTTGAAACAGTTATCTCACATAAGTCGTGCACAATTCCAAAGATGGACGAAAGAATAATGCACCAGGTTCTTAATCAATTCTAACCTTCCATCCCCCCTTGCTTTCATGCATGGTTAGTGTGAAAGAAATGGTGCAAAATCCCAGTAGTTTGTTTATGTTTTTAGTTTAAGACCGAAATACCAGTTGTAAATTAGAGTTAAATTTTAAAAGCTGGGTTTATGCTTAGGAATCAAGCCATGGATCCTCGGCCTTCTGTGCCGAAGTTCTTACAGCATGAGATACCATAGCCACTTCCCTGATATGATATTTCCTCCTCTGATTCCCTTTCTTTGATAGATCCATAGAGTAAGTCCACAGTATAATTTTGGTCATTCTGCCAAATATTTAGGATGTTAATTTATGTTCTTTTTTCGTTTTGGGGGCGGGGGCTCTTAAGCAGTTATCTCATATAAGTCGTGCACAGTTCCAAAGGTGGAAGAAAGAATAAAGCAGTACTTTCCTTATTAATCCAATTCTTTCATCCCCCTTTAACCTTATGCACGGCTAGTGTGAGAGAAGGGCTTAAAAATACTAATGGTTTAAATTTATATTGAGGAATTAAAATTTAAAGAATTAATACTCCGGTATATGTATATTTTTAATTAATTAGAGCAAACCGAAAAATTCAATACAACGGCCGGGACCTGAACCATGCATCCGTGGTTCAAGTCTCGGTCGTGGCATTGGATTTTTCGGATGGCTCTAATTAATTACTAATAATTTGTTTACATTTTTATTTTAAAATCAAAGTAACATTTGGAATGAGAATAAAATTTGTAAATTTAGGGTTAGAATTTCGAATCGAGCCATGGATCTTCGGCCTTCTGTGCCGATGTTGTTACTGCATGAGATACCATAGCCGACTCCCTAAACCAAGATATGATCTTTCCTTCCCAGACTCCCTTTGTACCTACATCTCTGGAGTAAGTACCCAGTATAGTTTTTGGTAGTGCTGCCAAATACAGTGCGACCCAGATAAACGTGAACCAATTTAATATGCCATAACCTTTGAACCAATAATAAGACACACGTGCATCCTTGGGAGAATATAATACACAATTGGGAAATTACATTACACTATTTACATCTCAGAGAAAATGTTGGAAGTGTCCTGCAGCAGCATCTATACATGTTTGCACTCGTCTCACCATATTCTCTGAAGTTTTACGGAAAGTATCCTCGCTAATGTTACTTATTTCGGTTCGAATGTATTCCTTGAGAACATCAATTGTCCGTGGTCTATTCTTGCACACTATAGTTTTAGCCACCCGCACAAGAAAACATCCGGTGAGTTTAAGTCAGGGGATCTGGAAGTCCACAGACCTTTCGAGATTCTTCGATTATCAAAGAAATTGGTTAAAATTTCCATGGTGTCAATAAATGTATGACACGTTGCTCCATCTTGCTGGAAATAACCTTCTCTCAATTCAATATCACTTCTGTAAAACTTCAGAGAATATGGTTAGCCGAGGTTCAGGACACATACATTTTCTCTGAGGTGTAAATAGTGTAATGTAATCTCCCAATTGTTTATTATATTCTCCCAACGCTGCACGTGTGTCCTATTATTCGTTCAAGAGATATATCCTATTGAAATGGTTCAGCTTTATGTGGATCGCACTGTATTACTATGGAAATTTATGTTCCTTTTTCCTTTTGAGGGAATTGTACTGATGTAAGTACCTCACATTAGTCGTGCACAATTCCAAAGTGGGAAGAAAGAATGGTGTAACAATTTCTTTATCAGTCCTACCCTTCCAACTGCCTTTGGTCTTATACATGGCTAATGTGAGAGAAGGATTTCAAAAAGATTAATAAATTGTTTACATTTTTAGTTTACAAAGAACCAGTTAAAATGAGTATCTAATTTGGAAAGTTAAGTATTAGATTCGGGAAACGAGCCATGTATCTCTGGCCTTCTGTGCCAATGTTTTCATTGCATGAGATTCCATAGCCGCCTCCCTAAACTCAAATATAAACCGTTCTCCTCTGACTGTTTTTATAAACAAACGTTTGAGACAGGAAAATGTCTCTAAGCATGACACAAAAGCAATGTGAATTCCATGTCTGCTTGAATCTTCACTTAAGATTAGAACTTACTCTTTTTCTTGTTGAAGGAAATATTCAGTAATAGAAGAGAGTTTAAGTAAATTTCTGTGGCTCATTGTTCTACGTAACCAAGCAACTGAAATTCATGTAAAGTGAGATATACACACCGATAAGATATGATGAAAAATAATTGTTTATAATATAATTATAAAAGTACCAAGATTATTGTTTTAAATCATTAAATATCATTTTATAAATTCTGGGAAGACACATCTTGCTTTACTATAATACTTGAATATGTTTATTATAATATTAATTGTCTAATTTTATGTTTTACCTCAAAACTCCTAATAAAATATGTAACATTTGTAATCTAAATATAACCTGATAGCTTTAAATGACAATATTAAAATAAAGTGATAAAAATTTACATTATAATGCTCAATTTAAATTATTTTTAATAATTGGATTTACTATCTAAGCCTCCAACACTTGACAGTGCATAAGTAAACAAATATGACTTGCATTAATTATTCCTAAATGTACTTTAAGGCAATTATTTCTAGGCATTCTTAATGGTGTAGTTTGAAATTCATATCTTGTTTTGGATTATGACTGTCACGGAATCAGGGATAAAAGAGCAGTCTAATTGTTCTTACGTATGCGCACCCCAGTATACTGGGAGGAGTGATTCTCCTAAGACAGGAATGACCAGTTCTTGACCCATTGGTATCTGCGGCACATGTACTAACAGCTACCAAGAGAATAGTGTAAAGTGTCTTTTAATTTCCCAGTCTAAAGTGACCAAGAATTCTATAGAAAATTTATACAGCATTTGCTCAGCTTTTGCACAGGTCATTTTAATAGATACCTTATCACACATGTTCTGGAACTGTCCTCAAGGGGATCTATTGGGAATTAAGAGCTAACTACAATGCTTGCCAAAGCACTGCATTTCCCGCCGATTGTGAAACCAGATCTGTGATTCGTTTTCTGAATGCTAGGAATGTGAAACCAACTGGAATTTATCAGCTGTCAAAAGCTGTTGTGTTTCTTCACGACAACTCACGACCACACACTGCAAATGCGACGAAAAACACTCTAGAGTGATTTGGCTGGGAGATGTTTGGCCACCCTCCGTACAGCCCCGACCTCGCACCCAGCGACTTTCATCTATTTTTGCATCTCAAATCTTTCCTTGGAGGTAAACACTTCAACAATGACGAAGAGCTGAAAGAAAATGTTTCCAACTGGTTGAAGACACAGATGGCAAACTTCTATGAAGAAGGTATACAAAAACTCGTGCCTCCCTATGACAAATGCATGTAAAATTTCGGAAGTTATGTGGAAAAGTAGTTTAAGAGTAGTAGAATTCTGTAATTCTCCAATCAGAACATACTTTCTGGACGTACCTCGAGTATCTTACTTTTTGTTTTCGTTAAAAGTAGCTCAAAGAAATTTGATAGAAGCACCATGTATACTTCATTTCTTGTATGAAAAGTATTTTTTGCAGCCTAAATCTTTTGATAATATGGATATCCTCTGAATTCCGCTTCAGATTGAAGGAATTTCAGATTGAAGATAGAACATAAATTACAAAATTAAAAAAAAAACTCTAATTACACAGCACCTAATTACAGAGAAGCAAAGAGATACAGTGTGTGGCTGTTTGTGAAAGTAGACATTGTTGCTATCTTCAAACGTTATAGAACTGCGCAGAAATTTCCAACAGCTATATAAGCGAGTGCTATAGTATGTTCGATAAGACTGGTGCATGAGTGAGTGTGAAAGTCAGCGAGCCTATTAGCAAATGTTTGCCTTCTCCGTGCGAGGATTTCATGACTATGGAAACTTACAGCTAGAGATTCCAGACGTTTTGTGTACCTTCTTGTCGATTATATAAGTGTTCAGGAACCTTTGGATGATCTATACTTCAAACCTCTTTGCATTATAATATATTTGGTGGCTTATAAAGTTATATAAGGTATATAAAGGGAAGGTAAAGCAACAAAACACAAGCGAGTATTATACTACTGTAGAAAAAAATAATTTAAGTTATTTGTTTTCGTCAGTATAAAGATTTAAGAACTAGCCAAGGTTTTGTGACCTGTTATGCATCAGCTAAATACTCCTGTATAGTTTATGTAGTAATACACGTGTATGTAGAAAACTCACGGAAAAGATCCCTGTAAAATCAAATTATTGCACAATTGTTTTGAGAGATAAATAACATATATTAAATAGACATTCCTCTACCCAATTTGTACGTTATATGCGTCATAAATTTTGGTAAAAATATTTATCCACGAGTACGTTATCAGCTTATTTTTTTCGTCAGTATTCATGTTGAAAATTTATGCAAGACACTTCGAAAATGGTAAGTTTCTAGGGGTTTAAAAATAATTAGCCAAGTACATTTTTTTTCCTTCAAATATTAACACAGAACATAAAGTTGAACATCGGATTCATTATTTTACAGAATAAAAATGCAACATAGTTTAACAAGTAATTGCTGGAGGTATTTCCCTATGTCGATTTTATTCCAAGTTAATAGGACCTTTCAGAAGTTTCGGTGATATATCCCAAACAGAGGCAAGTTTAAACTATCAGAGAAGTCGAAAGTACAACTGGAACCAACTTTAGTTCTAGTAAAGAATACCTCTCCCTATATAGAATCTGCTGGGAGGCCGAACTTTACCCCCGGGAGTCTCAAAAATACGAATCTCTGCGCTTCGATGCACATTTCTATCAAGAGTCAAAATGAAAGTGCTTTAGATAGCGGAAATATTCCAACAGTCCCTGCAGAAATCAAAATCGTGACCTTTCTCGTCCGCCATCTTAAACACTGGACTCAGCAAGGGCGCCACTACAGAAGAAAAACCTGCGCATCGGAAAAAAGTAAAGAATCGCAAACTGATGAAAACTAGACTCTCACTTACGGAACAGAAAAATATGTTACATTTACATAACTTCTCTATGCAGTTTCATTTATTTTTGTAGTACTTCTAAAAATATTTTTACGAAATGTCAGTTTTGGGTCTTCATCTTTTGATAGTCTTGAAGTAGTGTGATTACGTATTCTGTTATAGGTAAGAGAAGTGAGACAAAATCGCAGCGATAGTTGCATAAGCGGGTCCCCTATGTATTAACGATAAAAATAAATACTCTTTGTATTCAATGAAAAGCAATGATACGTTTAAAGCATGACAAAGTATTGAAATATTTAAATCGATGATAATGGATTGGTATATTGGAAATGGTTAATGCCAATAAAATTACAAAAAGAAAGTTTATGTTTCAATATATGTGTTTTTATAGTAATTTTTTTCTGTACCTTTACTGTAAGTTATATAATGTTATGCAAAATTGCTTCAAAATGAGGAAGATTTCATTAGCTTCCCTCTAAGAACTCAATTTATAAACTTTATTTGCTAAGTATACATTTTAAATATATGATGTCTTAACCAAAATTGTTAGACACGCTTTTGGGAAAATAAAACAATTGGAAAACTATTCCATTTAAGGATAGTTTGGGCGAAGGCATTTTCTTTAATAGCCTCCTGTGACTTTTGAGAAAAAATATGATTTTGTGTAGGTTTCAAAATGTCTCCATATCAAATTATTAGTGTAATTAAATAGCTTCTTTGCCTATTAAATGTCTGGTACAGAAAGTAATCAGAGAACCGTTACATATGATGAAGTACAAGCAACCCTTTTTGGTAATTTTACATTCTTAAGAAATTTTGAATCATTAAGAACCTAAATATTACGTACGGATTATCTGTACATCTCACACTGAACCGATATCGTATTTTATATTCAATATATAAGGTGGAGTGACCTAGAACATATTTCTTAAAAGGTCATAAAATAGGAAAAGATTTATTCTACTGTGCTATGGTTGTAACGAAATTCAAAAGGTTTTTGCATATATCATACTGTAAATTTAAAATAATATTTTCTCCTATCAATTTTGTTTCATCAAAATCACCATTGTGCACGAAGTATTAATTTGGGTAGGACTGTTAAAATTCGGGCCTTACAGTATGTCGAAGTGTTGAATATCATACATGTGGAAATTAAAAATGAGAGCTTGCATTCTGTTTGGCTGAGTTGGCCATAAAGTACCCCAAAGTTATAAACGAAAATCTCAGTTTGCCTCATTTATGTGCTTAGAAAAGCATATTCTAAACAACTTTATTGAGAGAAAAATTTCTATTATATTTTGCTTACTTTTAGAAATCCATGACCATAATTATATCAAGAAACAAAAGAGGCTACATAAAACGTGTTTAATAATGCTGCTCAAAGATTCTGTTATCAACAAGGTTTCAACAATATAAGTGTATAAGGATGTATTCTCTGTATCTCTAACACACCTGCGATATATATATGGTTATGTTCTGGTGCCATGGAGAACAATGTATCTAATCCTGATTGCAGAAAAGAATTTAGTGTTTTGATTTTACTATTCCATTTTAATGGTGAATGGAAGCTCCTTAGATTCACATTGGAGTATTTAAGTAATAGTTTATTTTCTGGAAATTAATTGTCGCTTCACACTAGCCAGTGCAAGCCAAGGTAGAGTTAGACTGAAAAATGCCATACCATAACCGGTAGTTGAACCACGAATCTTCGGTCTCCGTCCGGCTGCTCTTAACCACTGAGCTACCATGGTCAACATACCGGCGTGATATTAAATATTTTGTGTTTGAAGAGATTTTGGCTGTTTTTAAAAATTTTATTCATAATTTCCAAAAATACAACTGTCCATCTAAGTTTATTCAAAGTTGGTGATGATTGGTGTTTTATCTCTAGCAGTCAAAACTCCCCTAACGGAGCATCTGGCAAGCTGGCATTGCATAATACAATACGGAAATATTAAACTCAGTATTAGATTATTTGCAATAATGTGAGTTAAACATTTTATTTCCCCAAAAAATGTATGTCGTTTCTCGATTTTGGAGACCTTTTTGAACAAATAAAGCCGAAAATTAAAAGATAGTAGGCATCTAAGATGGGATTTGGTTAAAATAAGACCTGAAGTCTTCCTGGCGACGAATAAGCTCACTATCTTCTCGGGAAACCAGCCAGGTCAAAAGATGATTAGTTGCAACAGTTACTGGGAATGGAGAATTAAGGAGGCTTTGGCGATTTACTCTGAAAGGAGCACCCTTAATCGTGATGCTGTATTTCAGTTCAGCTCCTATTGGAAACCGGCCTTAAAATAGAAATCCGACGAATTAAGAAGCAAAGATCAATACAGCTTGATAATCAAGTTAAGTATTTACGTTTCTTTGACACAGTTTTCTATACTCACGCCATCTCCTGACCTGGCATTTAATTTACTGAAACAGTCTTTTGTTCAGTAAAGCGAATTTTGATAGTGTTTTGTCTTTGTTTATAGTTGTGTTATATCCAGTGCTTCATCTGTGGTGATAATATTTTATAAATATCCTGATGATGGGAGAGATGCACACTCCCGAAACGTTGATATCTAATCATCTTTTCACCTGACTGGCTGACCGAGAAGAAAGTGAGGGATTTGGTTAATTAAAAAAATATATATAATTTATACAAGAATAATAACTACATTATTGCAAAAGGATAGCTGGAATCAGGTTTCAAATATCTGGCCACTATAAGACTGGAACCAGGTATCTCTGGCCGTCCGTGCCAATGCTCCTAATAACTGAGCTACCATGGCCACGTTCCTAAAGTGGACACAAGTATTTATAACTTGATTCTGTACAGAAACCCTTAACTCAGAAGCACAAATGTTATACTCCAAGTGGAGAGGAGGACTTGGAAATTTTTAAAATATTCTTAGACTTAATCACAAATTAATTAAAGTTAGTTTATTACTTAATTATTGCCACAGGTGTTCTGTATTGATGCCTAGGTACTAAAATCTAATAATTAAAGTTAGAGGTAGCTTATCAAATAAAAAACTGGTTTAGAAACAAATAGTTCCATTAACCAATATACTGATAATATTTTGAGCAAATTGGGATATTAAAAATGTAATAGCTATTGATATAATTGTGATTATTCATTTGTAACATATAAGGATGAAATATAAACATTTTTTTTCAGAACGAACCAATGAGGCTCTCATTCTATGTTGTCGAATCTGTTTGTCATTGTTGCAAATGTTCTGTTTGTTTTGCATCATTATTGTCTTCTGCTTTAGAATTGTATCTAATGTTAATCACTTCTTAAAGTTATTATGATCATCTCGACAAAAATGTTTCACAAGATATCATGACACTCTTCACAGAGTAAGTGACATAGTTCACAAATATTTTCCGCAGTTAACAAATTCTTGTCACAAATATGTCAGAATTATTTTGAGAAATAAAACACTTTAGTGAAGTTTTCTTCTGGCACACTTGCATCTTCAAAACCAATGGTACATAAACCATGCAGAGTTATTTCAGAAACTTTGATAGGAAAAAAATATTGATCGATAGTTAATGCAGAGTTACAGTTGCTTCTCTTACAATTTCGTAAGCCCTGCTGGATCATAGACAGGTTAATTTATGTACTAGTTATACAATTTTGGTAAAAGTAGTTGCATTAACACAGAAAATAGGTATAGACATGAAAACTTCTAAACAGATTCTAAACAGTCTAAACGGAATTCAAAATCCACAAAACAATTAAAATACGAGGGCTGTTAAAGAATGATCATAATTTTTTACTGTCATAATTTTAGCACTAAAATTCAATCTTATTATATTCTGTTAGATTAATGTAAAACAAACACGCCGTAATAGTTCCATTGTTGGTGCTCCTGGTCCCCGACTGTGAGAACCAGGTAATTTCAGACATGTTCAGTATCGCCTACCGCTGCAATGAAGGTAAAATGCAATTAAAGTTGATGTTAGAGGAAGATCCGGAGTTTCTTTCAAACGTAATCACTGCTGATGAAACTTGGCTACATCATTTAGAACCTGAGAGCAAACAGCAAAGCTCAGTGTGGAAATCTCCTTCATCACCAATCCCCCAAAAAGCAAAAGTGGTTGCTTCTGCTGGGAAAGTTATGGTCATCTCATTCTTTGATATTCGTAAAAATGGTTTATCAGCATGTTGTACCTGCACACACATCAGTAACTGGAAAATACTACAGGGATGTCCCGAAAATATTGGAAGTTCATATCAGGTGCAAAAGACCACATTTCAGTGAAGCAGGCTGGATGTTGCACCACGATAATGCGCGGCGGCATATTGCCAATGTTGCTGAATATCTTGCAAAAATCAACGTGAAGTGCATCCCTCACCCTCTCTATAGTCCGTATTTAGCCACATGTGACTTTTTTCTATTCCCTAACTTGAAGAAACGCCTTCTTGGGAGGCATCATCCATCATCAGAAGCAGTGGTGAAGGCTGCGGAGGCGATTTTGAAGGATCTCTCAAAAATGGTTCCCAGCATGTCTTTGAAGACTGGCAGAAACACTGGGACAAGTGAATCGCAGTCAGGGGAGACTATTTATGAGGATGAGTAAAGGTATGTTGTCAAAAAAAAGTGATCATTCTTTATTGAACAGCCCTCGTAATAAAATTAGACTTCCCTGAACAGTTGTAATTGCGTCATTGGCGGGTCATTTCAACAACAACCCATGAAATTAAGTAGAAAGTAGTTCTTTGAAAGTGATATTCTTTCATAATCACCAACAGGAGAACAGAGAAATAGGGGCAGTATATGTTGCACTTTCTCAACTATGTTTAAGATCAGATGCATTTAAACAGGCAATAACAAACAATAAATATGTAATAAATTCAAAATTTATTGAAATTAGGAGCCTCCCTGCAAAGATAAAGCGTAGGGTAATCGCATAGCCTTCCAATGGATCCCCTTTCATATTGGGTTGAAGGGAAATGAAGAAGCAGACTTGGCAAAAAAAAAAAAAAAAAAAATCAAAATTATATATTGCAAGACAAGACCCTTGCCTTACCATTGAGCAAAGCTCAAGATTAAATATTCTTTGAAAGCGGAAAGATCAGACACGTGTACATAAAATTGTGTATGAAAAACAGTGGATGGATCTGCCCACCAATAGAAGAGCAATACCAGAACTACCACGGAGCGAAACTGTAGCCCAATCATTATCTGACTGAACATCTCCATCGAATGAAGATTTTGCTTGCACCAAACTGCATGCTGTGTAGTGATAATGTGGTCATAGACCGGGAGCACTGTACTTAAATATTACAGGAATAATCTGAGTGGACAGGTATATAGGGGGGGGGCTAGAAGACGAATGGAAATTTTTGCAAGTGTATAGAGCATTGGAATAAATAAATAATCAACAGATTATCGTCAACGTCATCTATTTAAGGATTATTTGCAATCTATTTTACGGTTTCACCGATCAAGCCATATTTTATGTGATTCTCCAAAATCTTTGTAGTCTTTCCGGACTGCATTTTAGAATTTGTTTCAGTAGTTTAGTTATTTCATATTTTTCTGTGACAGTTCATGTTACAATGTGCTGCTTTTATAATTTCTTCTGACTGTACCAAAAGTGCTTAGAAGTGCCTTAGCTTTCATAAATTTGCAATGTTATATCCTAAATACTGAAATTAATTTATCTCTACTATGATACCGTTTCTTATCGAAACTTAAGCTCCTACTGGTCAGTTTTTAATTGTTGTAGTAGTAACAGCAGAATAAAATCCCTATAGGCATTATTGTATGGTATTCCTTTAAGATTAAACCACTTCTTTTTTCCCTTTGGCATTTTAAAATGCCAATCTAGTATAAAACGTTATAAAATACACCAATAACAACAAATAGTTCATACCCCTGAATATAACTAATTATTAGACATGTACAATTATTAAAAAAGCTATTTCTAAATTTAAAATTATACTACAAAAGGCACTAATGCTATGTGGTCTGTACCGTACTGTACGACAAAGTCATGTGATATGAGTATGTTAACATTTTATGTAAAATGATCCATAATTATAGTTTCCCATTATTGTTGTCATTTTCGTTACCATCACAACTAAATATAGGCCAAACTGGCTTGTTTTGTTTTCCTATACAGCAAGTGATCTGTATTGCAAGTTGTGTTCTGCCAATATATCCTTTGACTTTCCAAAGTAATGATGTTTCAATTCCATAATATATACCCTGATTTTGTAATTTTAATTAAGCATTTTTAATTTAACGTGATCTTTAAGAGTACAGCTAGTTCGTATCTAAATTAATGTATTTCGAACGTTTTATTTATTATTTTATTATTTGTATTTATGACACAGTCCTCAGTTTGGTCCCAATCTTCATATGTTTTTTCTAAATGTTAATTTTTTAGTTACATGTCTGTTTTAAAATCTATATACTGTTTGTTTTAAATCTCTTTCTAAATTCGCATAAACTATATCTGACGGAGTAAAAATATTTAATTTATTATTACTCCCATTATTGATTATTATTGTATAACGTTATAAGTTTGGGTTTACTTCGCTAATATAGTAGTCTACACGTAATTTTGAGTTCAGTAAAGGGTTTCCTCTTGCCTATGGCTCAGCTGGCTTTACAGTTCGACAGAGCCCTCTGTTGCTAATTTCTCCTGCTAAAAAAGTGTGCCCGAGGACCGCAGGGTAGATTGCAAAGGCTCGTAACTCTAGCCTGGGATCGAGACCGTACCCTGGAATTTCTAAAGAATTTTCTCCTGATATTGACTTTACTTTAGCATGCCACAAATAGCTAGTAATACTCTTAATACTATTGACTTACAACCAAAGTGGCCTCCACAAGGTACAAATTTTATATCAGGTGTACAAACAAACATTATATACTGTAATAAAAATTATTCTTATGTTTAGGTTTACATGACCTTCTCTACTCTCTATCGTTTATTAGTGTATACACAAACAGTTCTTACGAAAGTTTATTTTTCCAACCTTCACTTTTTTCGTCAGTGATAGTCAAATGTCTAACAACTGGACTGTATATGCTGGCCTTTAAGTTCCACGTTTCTCCCAAATAATTGTGATAAATGAATAGCGAAATGTTTTTAAAAGAATACGTATTGAATAAATTAAACTAATTCATACTAGAAATGACCCGTGACGTAAGAGTATTTGTAATAAATTATGTGTTTTAATAAATCTATATCTTTATGCAGTGATCTTCTTTTAAAATCGAAAATTTCGAAAAATTACTTTCCTGAAAATTTTCCTTTTGCATCTTTGGAAGATGATGACCCTATATACTGTATTTATATTGTACTGTATTATATTTAATCGCTTTTTTGTTTTTGAGTTATACTCCACCCTCCCTCACCCTCTACTCACAACATACACACAAACACGCGTGGAGCACTTTTAAAGCTATTTTTTGGGTATTAGATGACCTCAAAACGTATATTTTGGAGGAATCTTGGTATCTAATTGCAACACTTGCACTGCGTAAGCTACCAGCTCCTAAATTTTATTTCGTATCTTATTTATGTTTCTAAAAGTTGAAAACACAGAATGCTGGTCCTACATTTGATTTGCACTATTTTCTACTTATTTGAAAGTCATGTTGCAAAGTCGAGTTTTTTAAAAGAAGTCTTGATTTAGATTATATGAAGTTTTGCTTAGTTTTTAGCTATAACTTTCCCATCAGAAAAACATTAATTGTAGAATTTATAGAATTTATTTATTTATTTTTTTATTTTTTTATTTTGGGGGGGATTTTAAGTATGCCAGCTCAGACTGCGGAATTTAGGCACTCAACCTTAGGAGTTAAAATCCGACATACAAAGCTAAAATGTAGATACCACTAATCATTTAAATGTATTAAAATTTTGTAAAATGTGTATATGTTAATAAAGCATGTGTTCAGTGCGTAACTTGAGATTTCACTGTGACATTCACTAATTCATAAGGTATATCGATTTAAAATACTTTGATACAATACAATTCTAATGAAACAAGGTGCAACATGTTCATAAAGTATATGTATAAATTAGTGCTTTAACTACAGAATGCATTGTTATAACCATGGATTTCCTATTAAGAATGAGTGAAAGCTTCTTCTCCTAGTAAAGATATGAACTGCACACCGTCCACAAGCAAAACATATAGGTTTGGTGAAATGTAATTATCTGGTAAGCAAAATCGTTAAAATGAACTGAGGCATTGGTAGCAGCAAAAGTGAGGTTATGTGGCGACAGCATGTTTGAAACGTGGACATGGGAACATAAATCTAACAATAGGACAGATCAAAAGGTTTAATAAATTCGATTAATGCTACAGTGGGGTATCCATTACATTTAAATTCGACAAATTGGATCATTAAGATTAACTGAGGTACAGGTTACAGCAAAGTTGAGGTTATGTTGCGAAAGCATTATTAAAACATGGCAGTAAGCACACTGGTCTAGTAGTAGTACTGATCAGTTATTAAACTAATTCGTCTGAATAAATACTTCAACATCAATTTAACAACTTTGAAAATTTAGGTCATTAAGAAGAACTATGACGTAGACCAAATTTGGGGTTATGTAGTAAAACTATTTTTAAATTTGTGGTAAACTTTTCATATATTACTTTAAAGGTAAAATGTTATAGACTTTCTTAATTTAACCTCTCTAGAAGCATTGGATTTTATTTTTATTACTCTGTTAGAATTTGTGACTCTTTACTGCTGCAAATGGTTAATGATATTTGTGAGTTTAAATTTTGAGTTCATTTGACACTTTTAAGATACAAAGTTTCATTTATGTCTTTTTAACAAGTTACATAACACTATATGACGAACTTTTGCAGGAAAAGAAATAATACTTTTAAAGGAGGAAAGGCCAGAAATTATTACTTTCAAATATTTTACTTTGCACACCAAACAAATACGATAAAATTAAAGGTTTTTGAAATAGGTCAAATATTACAAGAGAAGTTTTTATACCAGTGATAAATATTTCCTCCTGTTATGTTAAAACTGCACATAATTTTTAGTAGTTTAAGAGGGTTATGTAAATATTACGAAATTTTGAAGATTCACCACAAAACTGTCCGGAGGTTCACTTTGAATGACAGCACTTTTAACATTATCAAACGGATTAATAAACTTTGTAAATGCCCTCTCTTATGCATCGGAATGCACAACAAACAGTGATCAGCGGATCACCAGGTGTACATCTGCCACTCAGGCGGCAGCTTTGATGACAGCAAATGAACTCGCGTACTTCACTCGAAAACTAAATAAAGTCACAGAAACTAAAACAAACATAAAACAAAGTTCCAAGAATGTAGAAATGAAGAGCAGGTTCTACATATATCTAACTACCACTACATTGCATGATGCGACTGGTAGCTGACCTGGAGAGAGAGTGTGGTCCTCCGTGATGCTGATGGCCTTCCTCTGCCCTGCAGCTGTACGAAATGCGATAATGCCAATCCTGCTACTTGCAAATTCCTGCGTTAGAGAAGACGCTACTCCGAGGGGTGGACATCATACAAAGACGTGGTCCCCCTAATGAACAACGGTTGGCCCCTCCCTTCCTAAAACTGGACCTCGCCCTAAATCTGACCCCATTAACAGAGCCGGTCACACTAAACCGGACACTACACTAATGATACCTCGGATGCTTCGTACCAAACAAGGCTCAGTCCAGTTTGGGAGATTTCTTCAGCATCCTCCTGCTGAGAGATGTTCCCGAGAGCGATAGGGTCCTGCTTTTCTTCCTAATGATCACTACACCCCACATATTCACTTCTATCTTCCCAAAGAAATTTCAGTACATCAATCATCAGTGCTCCAACCGATCAACAAGAACATTGGACAATTCTGCTTACTGGAAGAACCCTGTTCCCACAATATGCATCATCTATGAACAGGGGCATATTCTATTTCGGGCAACCCAAGATAATTTTAGAAACAAGTTGCATATGAACAACGTCATTAGAACCCTCCCATTGTTGTAATCCAAATTGTTACTTTCTCTCATTTATTTAGGGTAGGCAGAGGAAAAAAATTTTTACGTCGAGAGTTAAGGTGGCTTATTTCTTATTTTAATTTCTAATTTGATTTGTACCGTTGATAATTACACATCCTTTTTTCTTTAAGATGGGTTGAGCTGTCATTTGTCACCTTAATTGTTTACGTAAACCTCGAATTATTGGCTTTAACTACTCAAGCGTCACTGGTAATAATCATTAAGTACTTTTAAAAAGTTTTAACATTTATAATAATGAATCAGTGATATGAATGTACAAGAAACTTCTCAACTTTTTTGGTTTTCACCAACTACTCTTCCTTCTACATACCTAAACAGAGAAAGGCACGTATTCCTCCCGAAAATTTCCATATACAGATTTCACTAGAAATACATACATTGAGACTTACCAAATAAAAAATTATTATTAATATTATTATAATCATAATCATCAACATTACGTCATTTGGATGTCATTTTTTCTTATTTTTAATGTAATTATGTATTTGAATTTGTATTTATCCTTTTTAAAATTGTTATTATTTTCTGAATTATTTTGCCTCTGCTTTCCAGACCTCTATGGTCATCTCTACTGATGGGCTATTATACAAGTGAGCTGCAAAGAAATATATAATGGCCATAGCCGTTACCTCTGAGCCACCTTACGAAGTTCACATTTAGATGCTATTTAGGGATTTACTATGAACTTTAAAAAGCTAAAGAAATGACAAACGTCATGGAGGAGTATGATGGTCAACGGAAAGAATATGCAGTATGTCAGAGAATATATTTACTTAGGCTAAACAATGTCCTTTTAAAATAAATCCACAATGGAATTAAAAAGGCTCATCTACCAAGCATGGAGGACATTCTGGAGTTTCAAGCTCAACCTGAAAGATATGTTTCAAAAACAAAGTATAAAGAAAGAAGTAATTGAAACCTGTGTACTGTCAGTGTTGTTATATGGATACCAAACTTGGTCCTTAACAAAATACCGAAGTACCATGCTGCAAATCTATCAGTGCAAAATGGAAAGGAAGATATTAGACGTAACAGGGAAGAGCAGGATGACAAACGAAGAAGTGAGGAGGAAGACAGGCATGATCGACGTGGCTTCATGGGCGCAACAGCTGAGATTGAAATGGGGAAGGTAGGTCGCCAGAATGCAGAGCATCCAATGGACGCAATGAATGACGTGGGGGACTTCAGAATAAGATGCCGAATGGCAGGGAAACCAAAGATGACATGGACAGATAGCTATAGAAAGATGGCAGGGATATTCTAGTCAACACTGGAAGAAGTAGCTACCCAGGTGTTATAAACTAAAAGTGTGTGTGTGTATCACAGCCAAATATGAACAACAATGGTGTATGTGTTAATTGTTTGAAGTAAACAATGACAGTGCTAAGGGCACGAAAGTACACCACTACTGGAGCACAACAACTGCACAAGGGGCTTAGGCGTTGCAACCCTACTGAGCTTCTCAATTAGTGCTCCCTGTGCAGCAGGAGGCCTTGGCCCACATACTTTTCATTTGAGTGTTTTAAAAATACAATTCATTTTGGAAAATCCGGATAAACGAAATCCGGATGGTAAAGAAACAAACTATTAATTTATTTGTACACTAAATGGATAAAATAAAGTTTATAGCACTCAAAGTGAATAATGTTCCATTAGCCGCTTATAGTTCCTGAAATGAATTATAAAATTCTTTATTTTTAATTTAAGTGGCGTTTCTGAAGCAGTAAAGTAATTTATACAAAATAAATCTATACAGATATACTGGACTTAGGAATAAATGAACGACGGATAAACCAGGATTTCATTATTATTCTTCAAAGAAATACAGGCTAGTTGCTGTATATTTGTTATGGTCTAAAGTAATGATCATTTTAATAATTTAGTGTGTCTCAAGTGTGTTCATATTGGACAGAGATATTGCATATTAAAAGAAAAATGACAAAACTACCCTAGAACTACAGTCATCGGATCAAACGCAGCGATACCTTCACCCAGAAGACTTCGACCGCGCTACCACTGAAGATGTCCATCGCAGTCATGGACGAAACGTCTGGAACTTTATTCTCCAGCAGACCACGGCACAACAGCCCGGAAAACAATACCAGCTCTGTATATAGAAAATTTTAAAATCATTACTAGGCGAAACAGTTTTTGAAAGGAATACTTTCCAGTTTTAATTAGGTTTATGAAGATCATATAAGATATAATTGAGAATCCAAAATGCTTATAAAGTGAAACAAGCGCAGAATATTGTATAAGTATATTCATTTATACTATTAGGCGAGTGTGAGTTGATAAGTGCGAATAGGAACAAGAGAAAGTTACAAAACCCGACACAAATCCAACATGGAATGGCTCACCGTATTAGTGTCAACAGTTACCCAAGTTTAGGAGGCCTTTGCCCTTCATAGGACATAATAGGCTATCTCAAGAAGGCACTAAATTACTACCTAAATGTTTATCTATGTTCAGTAATATACAGAAGTGCATATAAAACTTTTAATAAGATATAAACTTAAATGTAAATTATCATTTTTAAATTAAAATATTCTATCGTTTAGAATATCAATGTTTTGAATATTTTTGGTACTGGAAATACAAACACAGGAAACAAATGAAAGATGTAAAACATCTGAAAGTGTGTCAAACATCTAAGTACAATTTTAATTCATTGATAGAAATAAATGATTTCTTCACACTAGTCGTATATAGGCTAAGTTTTTTGATAGAGTCAACATGAAAAATTCATCCATGGTTCAAATCCCCGCCGTGGCATTGACTGGCTGCCTTCAGGTGTGGTCAAACGTCAGCTGAGAGGTGGGGAGGCTTGTTCCTTGAAACATGTCCTAATTTTAAAATGTAAGTGGAGCTGAAGTATTTTTAAATTTGACAAGTGTTTTA
Organism: Mantis religiosa; assembly: GCA_030765055.1. Classification (NCBI taxonomy): domain Eukaryota; kingdom Metazoa; phylum Arthropoda; class Insecta; order Mantodea; family Mantidae; genus Mantis; species Mantis religiosa. The sequence continues at coordinate 32,804,176 of CM060954.1, forward strand.
AAATGTTTTAGTTTTGAAGCCGCACTGTTTTAAATACTTCTTCTATTTCATCAATTTTATCATCATTAATGTTTTAATCAGGAAAATAGCCAAAATGTCATCTGTGGCTCTATACCAGGTTTAAACAATTAAAGAGAATGCTATAGTGACTTGCATTTAAATAAAAGGTAATAAAAGTTCAGCAAGAAAAGTAATGTGGATTACCCATTGCTAAACTAGAAGTTTGCTGAAAAAATTACAATTAAAATTAAAAAAAAAAAGAATAGATCCAAACAAACATTAATAAATAGAGTCCACATGAAAAATACGATGCCATGGCCGGGATTTGAACCATGGATGATTTTTTCAAGTTGACTCTATCCATCAAAAACCTTAGCCTATATACGACTAGTGTGAAGAAATAATTAATTTCCATCAATTAACTAAAATAATAACAGTCAAATGATGAAGCCTGGGACTCAAGCATTTACGATACTAAGTAGCCACAAACAGTGCATCTCGAATGAAAGAGCCCCTAGTGGTCTACCGGGGAAATATATGAGTCAAATGAAGAATTTAATGTCACGATGGCAAGTTGTCCATGGTAGCTCAATGAGTTAGAGCGACTGGATGGAAACCAGGAGATCCGTGCTTCAAATCCCGGCAATGGCATTGAATTTTTCATTTTGACTATCTATCTAAATACAATGTTATCTTAATCATAATTAAATAATGTTGAAACATTCAAAGCACATTTACTCCAGATATTAAGACAGTGTTACCATCTTGTCAGTTATAAATGAGAATATTTAGCTTTTCTAATGGTACTTAAATACAAAGATAACAAATCAAGTTTTTATAAAGTAATGTTAGTGGAAACATTAGTACCATTTAGTGAGAGGATGTAAGTGAATAGAACACAAAAGAAATGGAGATATGACAAATGAATTTTATATATATTTAAATGAAACAACTGTTAAAGAATATAAAATTAAATGGAAACGTCATGTGCAAAGATTGAACAAAGAAACTTCATTCCATTTTAATAATTATGAAGCAACGTAGACTAACAAGGAAAATAAAAGTTGGCACTACGAGAATATGTAGTGTGCTAGAGACAGAAATATATGACTCATGAAGAAAGATGAAAAAAGAAGACGAAAAAGATTCTATTACTTTTACATTACTGGTAAATAAGTCAGTATATTCTATTTAATATTGTAATGAAGTAAATATCCAAGATAAGACAAATTTAGACTAATATTTTTATAGCGTTAATTCAAGTAACGTTTATTTGTTTTACTCCTTAGATGAAGCTTCAATATTAAGTACAAAGCGGTTTGGGAAATATGATTAAGTATGTGTTGAAGGATACTTCCAAAGCTACCTCAATACGCATCCAGTGTGAAAAATCAATTTAAAATAATTAAGTCTAACTAAAAAACAGAGAAATGGTAGGGTATGCTCAAGCATATTGTGTATATAGTCACATCAATTGTTACTAAAACTATTATTATATATCTATTTCGAGTTATGCTATACTTAATCACCTATATAATTTATTTAATAATTTCTAAACCTCTATAGGAGGTTTAAAACCACTAAATGCTTATAAGGCACGGAAAAACTTCTGGGATATAACAATGTTCTACTATGCAGCTAGAGATTGATCTAAACTACATTGTGTTACAAAGTTTGAAATGGATATTATGTGTATACTTCTTATAGGTTTCAATTGTTATCACTGTTATTCTGGCAATTTAGAAGTCTTACTTGGGAGAGCAATTACGAAAAGAATTGCAACAGACATATTTTGAGAAAAATATAGCTTAAAAAAACGTGATTACTAATACGAAATACAAACACAAAGCAATACAATTTTATTACAATAAGCTCATTAAGTTACAATTTCCGAAATTTATTTTATAAATAAATACATTTGGATGTATAAAAAGTAAGTCTATATGTTATCACTTTTGGAAACCAATATCTTTGCACGTCAGGTCAATTCCTTGCTAAGAACTTTTACTAATATGTCTTTTTTATCATCTGTAGCTTTATATTTAACAGATTTAATATTCACTGCGCCTCTAAAATATTTTATAATTATGGATTTTATTAGTCGAACGATATAAATTGTGTTAGGTTACTGTATAAGTAATATTTGCCAACATGAAATGTATGGCTTGAAAATACAGGTTCCATAATTACAAATATATTCAAGCAGAAATTTTTGTAGTGATACGAAATCATACATTAAATTTTTATCTCTTAGAGAAAACATCAGTTTGTCCATTACCTATAATAAAGTAGATCCAATACCAAAACATTTATTCTAGGATTTAGGCCTTAAGCCTTTTAATCTTCACTTTGTTATTCCTATCTTCTCCTTAAGTCACCGGCATTTATTGAGTATTCACTCTCTTATGTTTCCTTCAACTGTTTTATTTTCTTGAAAGACAAAATCCTCATTTCACAACTTTATTTCTTACGTCTATCTCTTTCTTATAGGTTCCGTGAATCGTTTTCACATAAAACTGGTGCTGACACTGTTTTATAAGACTTTATTTTAAAAAGAAAAAAAATTTTGCTTATAAAATGAAGACAGAAAGCTATACCTCCTAAAAAGAGAAGTGCTTTTGGACATCATGTACCAAAATTAAAGTTAAACACAAGAATTGGTATCATAAAAGTACAAATTAAAAATGAGAAGAAAGTGTAATTTTACCTTACTAAGTGCATCTACCCAGAGCATATCTAAGTTAAACAGTATCCACGCATATAAAAAATTTCCATCCAGTGACATACCAGCTATTAAAGAGTTTTTGTCTGTATACCTCAAGATTTAATTTTACACCTGCATGCAGAATTCGTCCAGTTCATTATTCTGCTTTCACTACAGACCAAAGGAAACACACCCAGCAGTGGATTTTATTAACGTAACAAATTTATTCTATAATTGAGTTGCCAATACAGTTTTACACCTAATTGATTACTCAGTCATATATATTATTACCTGGATTTAGAGATGGAAATAAAAAATGATAAAATATTCATTTTCTACTTTTGTAACTGAACAATGGTACCTGTAATTAATTTCAGTTTCTTTTCTTGCCACTGGCAATGAGGCTAAACGATTTCTGGACGTCCAGTTTTTGGCTCCTTATTTAATATAAAACTCTGAAGCAAAAATGGTTATTGCATGTATCATGTCATATTTAAATAGGTTTGTGGGACTTAAATTCTCTAGATAAATACGTAAGGTCATTAATGTTCAAATCTTAATAACGTTTTTATTATCTATTTAGTGATGTTAATCCCTATATTCTAATTTGTACACGAAATTTCTTTGTCTTTATTTACTAGCACCTCTGCACCATGGTTCAAATCCTCTGGACAGCGATCTAGGCTTTTCTTGGGCATCTTAAAGCTTACTTAACATACCTATGTTCTATTTTCGTTAATTTACTGCACATGAAAGAGCCCCGTTTCTGATATGGAGAATTCTGAGAAACATTAAAGGGTCTTTGGCACCCAATACAGAATGGGAAACTGAACCATAGTAATTAAAAAGCATCTATAAATACTCAGTTTACTTGTACAAGAAAGGATTAATTTTCAAAGTAAATTGCATTTCAAGTTTAGTGTTATCTCAACGCAGACCTGGTTTATATAATTTTTTAGATTATTCTAGAGAAATATGAGTAATTTATAGATACTAAAAGTATTTCTAAGCCTAGTGCAATATCAAAAGGTTATAACTAACTGAAAATTGTATTTATAAAATATATATCAGCATAAGACAGTTTTAAATTCAGAGACGCCGTACTAAATTGAATATAAGAATCGTTAAAAGAAATGTTAGACAACACATGTGCAAGATTTCCTATGATTATGTAAGGTTACTTAAACAGTTGACATCTTCCAATTGAAGGAACAAAGTAAAATCCGATCATTTCACACAGAAAATGAAGCTAGTCACAGTGAAACAACTAATATTACACAAATAAAAATATTTGTAAAGTAATCTTCACTTAACTTAAGAAGCTGATGTTAATACTTCCTTCTTCTTTATAAAAGATCGATTCCGAAGATACGTCGCCTTCGTATTTAGTTTATTAAATAAACTCCGTTGTTAATTACTTAATATTTGGTATGTTTAGAATACAAAGCACTAAAATGAGGTCTCAGAAGGCCGTGATCGAAGTTTAATGTTCCGAGTGATTCTGCATATATAATTATATATAATTAGTGATAGAGTGGCCTCAAAGGGTGTTATAAATTGAAATTTACACGGTGTAACTTCAGCACAGCTATAAGAATAGAATCCGGTGAGTGGATAAACGTAATAAGTATTAATCAGGCAATATTTAATGGCATTGACCTTAACCTAAAAATGTTAAGTGTTACCTGGTTTCGGTGTATTCTGTGAAGTGAGAATAACTATAATTAATAAATAATACATATCAAGAATAAATATACTGCTGTGTAATATGGATTCTTCAGTTGAATGTATAGTTTATGTGAACTTATATGTTTATATTGCACCGTAACCTAATAGTTTCTAAAATGTTAATTGTACTGACCAACTGTATACAAAATTTGTTTTACCATCTTATAGTTTTCACTATGACACCATTGTTGTTAGGCGACATTAAATAAATTTATATTAAAAGAACACTAAATATGAAATATCTGATAATCTATACTGTGTCTCTTTAGTAACTTTCACTTATTATTTGTCACTTATTCTCTGCCTCTAAATTTTGTTGTATTGCTGTTTGCATCCCCACATAATGGCCAAAGAACCGCGTCACTCACCCTTAGGATTCCAAAGATAACATTTTGAATAAATGGATAAGCTTATTACAGTGCAAAATCGTGACAAAATACATTAAGATACTTGACTATCATATTTTAGTAATAAAAATATTAATGTAAATTCTATCTACAGTTGTTAATTTTTTAATAAACTTGATGTGTTTACATTTGCATAACCATTGAGTCCACTATTATTTATTTGTGTAACTTGAAAGTCAAATGTTGCTTTTCAGTTAGTTTTGTTCAGTTTCGAGGTTAGATTTATTTTTTAAAGTATTTATTTGCAACTGGTTTTAGAATAAATCAAATAATTTGGCTCCTATTTCATTCCCCAGGTCAATACTCAACATTTCCTTCTGACTTAAAGTATTTTAGCAAACCTATCAAATGGAATTGATTTAGTTTTCTAAAAAATACTGTAGCAACCTCAAATTAGAAGCTGTTGTTCCATATTCCAATGCTTAAACCAAATATTAACATAGAAGCAGTTTCAGTATCTTAAAATAAAATACTTAATATAAAACACTTAAAATAAAATAAAAGACACTTAGAAAAATATATTTCTACCAGGTGTTAAAACACACCGAACTGAGTTAAAAGTGCTTACACGGCTTTAAAATTTTCCATGGTAAATTTCAAACTGTTGAATATGTTATATTTTTTGTGGAATACTTCTTTTAATTTAAGAAAACAAAGCTATGCGTAGAATGAATCCTTCCAAAGTTAATAAAATAACCAAGAAATCTACTATTATCTACTACAAAGCACAAAGCTTTATCACAAAAGGAGTATTTATCTAACTTTTAGATATTTTGACAGGTTCTGGTATTTTTATTCTTCATTTAATTAATTTTATAATGCTTTTAAATTTCACCGATTTTCAATTTTTGTGTGTATATGTGTAGGAGGTATACAATATTATTTTAGATAGCATTTAGTAAAGCAAAGTTTGTGATGTGAGTACGTAAATCCAGATTTTAATTTGACAAAGGGAAAACTGTCAAAATCATGAATCCTCTACGTTTTCAATAAACTTTCTCAAACACCTCAGAGTTTTAGAATTCAAATTGATACCCCTGCCATTCAAATCCTAAACCGATATTGTGAGGAATAAAATGAATATATAACCTTAAAAGTATTGTACAGCACTATATTCGAAAAATCTAAAAGTAAAATAAAAACTCTGCGGAAAACTGCAAAACACATATTATATCACTGTTATGTACATTAAAATTGAATTTTTTTCTGGATTAATTTAACTACTGAAGTTTTCTTAAAGTGTAATCAACACCTTATGGAGTTTATTTATTTATTATCCAATTTTTGATTCCTATTTTACCCTAAGGTATATTAGGAATATAGTTTACAAATTTATGAATACAATACAATTTACAAAAAACATAACAAATTCAATATCAAGCTGACAAACAGTAAACATCAAGATTAATCATTTAGCTTAAGAAATATTTTGTTTAAGAAAGCCATGAAATATTGATAAGTTTTCTAATTCATCAGAATATGTGTAAGTGGTTTTGAGAAAATATAACCTAAGAATTGAAGCAATAATTCAAGTTCGTATCTTTCAAAACACAAAAACGGGCAATGAAATAAAATGTGAGGGACATCTTGAAGATGATTTCCACAAATACAATCACGTGTGGATTTGATTTTGAATCGAAATGAGTAAGCTGAAAATTTGCCATGTCCAGTTAAGAATTGAGTGAGAACATAGTTAGGATTAACGAATTTACATTTATGTCTGTCAGAAACTGTTGAGAAATATAAATCCTTAATCAAAGCACCACAATCACTTTTTAACCAGTATTCATTCCAGTCGTTGATGATAATCTCCTTTAATGTTTGCCTCACATAAGAAATAGGGCATAGAGTGTATGTCTTTGGAAGATCTGAAGTCGCAGCAAGCTCATCTGCACGTTCATTTCCGGCAATCCCTACGTGTCCTCTGACCCATTTAATACACAGATGAGAACTACATAATAATTGACTTCTTATTTCAGCTGCAATAGGACTGCTGTTTTTGGTATCTTTCAAAGCTGCAATTGCTGCTTGTGAGTCACTGTAAAGGCGAGCGGTACATTGTAAGTTGTTGCACCATTTCACTGCTTCACGGATTGCTAATAATTCAGCTTGAAGGACTGAACACTCCTTGGCAAGTCTGAACATGGAGTTCAGACTCCTTATGGAGACCGTGGAAATTTTTAATATATTTTCACATAATTGTAACTTCCATAATATAATTAAAGTGCCTAATTTCCTTCTGCTCATCATTAGTGAAGCGGTAAGAAGGAGGGAATTAAAGCTCCCTCCAAAAATAACCTACAAAGAATATTACAACATATGCCAGTCTCATCGTACAAACTGTAAAAAACGTATCATCAATGCTCTATTCCACATGGGCTCTCAGAATAAAATAAATTCACTAATAAATAAAGTCACTGCGGATGTGGGTTACTTAAAGACTAATTTGCATGTACCTTCTTCTAATAGTACCTTCTAGGTATTATGAATGAAAGACTATTTCTTTTTGGTTTTATTCACAGCTAAGTTGACTGTCTTTCAACACACCAAGGGATAATCCTTTATATAACTGTTGAAAATGCATTTATGCTTATTAGTATTATTTAGGCTTAGTTTCAGAAAAGAGTAAAAAGTGTAAGAAATGTTTTGAAACGTCTTAAATGAGCAGGTTTAGGTCGCTAATAACCACTGAAAGATAACAGTTTACACGGCGATAATGAATAAAAATAAATAGCTCGCATTTGAACGAATAATGTCGATCCAGTACTCTCAGTGCGAAATGATCTTAGAAGTGAGGCAATTTATCAGCTTGTGACAAAATCATTTTACCTTTCAACAAACATCGTATCTCCACAAATACTTTGTTTATGTTTACACATGCCTCGTTGCGTAAGGTCATGTCAGTTGTTTTTACAGTTATAGGGGGTGAAATGAAATTATTTAAATACATCGCCATTGGCTACTGCCAATGTTGACATCTTTGAAGACTATTATTGAACACGAGTAATATTGCTGTATTTATTTTTACATTCTCCATACTTACAGTAAGTAGAAGGAATATTTATTCTTACAGGAGTTGCACGCTTAAGAAACTGATTCCAAAAAGAGAATTTTTAAAGACATATCTCTGTGTATGTCTGTGGATTTCAAAAACGAAAAGTAGGTCAAACACCACTTGGTTTTTAAGCATCCACCAAATATGCAACACAAATGTTTTACAGAAAAATACCCCAACACCAGACTGTCCGTCATGTTGAACAGTGTCTCAAATTTTTGACTTTGCAAAAAATGGCTTGAAGATTTTGATTTAAATGTAATGTATTTACGATTTCTTCATACAAATGAAACTTATATCTTGAATTTTAGAGGATAGCTCATTCTACACGACAATCTAAGAAGAAAACATCTTACTGCAGAAGATGTGTTCATCTCGTTAAAAGGCACATTCTCCCTCAATACGACATTTTTGTGTGATTTACCATTATCATCCAATTCTACTTCTTTCACGGATTGTTTTTGCCCGTTCCGCTCTCATATCCTCTGCCCAGCGCTTTCTTGGTATTCCTACCGTTCTCCTACCTCTACGTTTAAACTTCAATGCCATGTTTGGTATCTTATCCTCTGACATTCTCAGCAGAAGCTCTATCTAGTTATTCCTATGTTCTATTTGTTTAAAAAATTGCTGTAACTTTAGCTCTTCTCTAATGCTCTCAGAAAATTCTCAGGAAATATGGAGAAGTCTAGAAAATATGAAATCATTACAATTTTACAAGCAAATAAAAAGAAACTGGGGACGAGAAGCATATGTAGATTACTGAAATAGGCAAGAGAGAGAAGGGCTAGCTTGGATGAGAAGAAGAACAATATATCTAAGAGGGATAAGAGGTAGGGTAAAGGGAATTTGTGAATTGTGTGGGGGGAAAGAAAGCATAGAACACTATGTAACAGAATGCGAGGAGGTTGCAATGTGGAAAAAAGGTTTGGGAGGGAAAATGGGAGAAAATACAGAAGAGTATAGTATATATGAAAATATTAATGGGAAAGAAGGAAAAGAAAGTTGGAAGCATTGGTGAGTTCTTACAGAAAGTAAAATAGAAATGGGCAAAAAATGTAAAGAATATAAGAAAAGAAGATAGTAGGTGAAGAATGGAGCTAATTAAGTAACAAGGAGGCATGGAGGTTAAGAGCTACCTGACAGAGCAGAAGACCAGGGTGTCATGTAAGCCAAGGTAGCAACAAGGTAAAGACAAATAAAAAATATAGCCTAAAGTTGTAAATTGTAAAATTTTGTAATATGCACAATAAATAATTCGTTCATTCATTCTAATGCCTTCTTATCTTGTACAACCTTCCACAGACCGTAGGAAGTACATCTTCACTACTTGAATTTTGCTTTCTCCTTTTTCATTTAGGATCCAGGCTTCACTTACATACATTGCCACTGGTAGCGCCACTGTGAAACAAAATCCTTTTCTAACTTTGCTCCTCAGTGTTCGTCTATTTGTTCCACAAATATGTTGAAATTTCTGCATTTTCTTACTTATAACTTATTCTTCTTCATACATTATATTACAGCGCAAATACTGGAAGTGTGGAGACTGTTCCAACACTTTAACTTCTACTACTATTATTGTCCTTACTAGGTGTTTTCATTAGTTTAGTTTTTATTTTGAAGTTATCATTTCAGCTTTTCCAAGATGTTCTTTGTTAATGTTTTGCATTTTTTGTCTCCTGGCTATTCTGAGATAATGAAAATCCCAAGTCATCACTAACCGACAGGTTTTGAATAAGTATGACTGTCATTGAAGGAGTATCTTTGCAGAATACTCAACTAAAACACTGAATTTAATATTTTTAAACCATACTTACTCTATCACAAACTCGTGCATATGCTGATTTAAATACAACATATTCTCTGTCCAATGACGTCACATAATTTGGTGGCGAACAAACTAACTGATGTGGACTGTATTATAGACAAAAGTTTCAAAATCGAAGTTAGCCAGACATAAAAGTTATCCATGAAACGTTTGGGATATTGAAGATACCTACGGCATCTCTAATATTTAATCACTACTGTCTTTTGTTCCTTCTAGAGGGCTTTGAATATTGATATTGTTATTCTATGGTCATTGTAGACTTGTTAAATAAGGTGTGTGGCTCAAGCTAACAGGAGTTTTCTTTATACTATACGTTTCAACTCCTTATTTACTCCGCCAAAGGTTCCTGCCTGGGTAAAATCACGGTTTAAAAACAAAATACTGGATCTATATTTATATTTAGGCCCAGCGCCATCTAAGGATACGATACGAAGATTTTGAAGAGACTTTCCGATTCAATCAATTCAATTGTTTGTTTTTATCTCTCTTTTACGAAAATATAGTATTTTTTACACATTTTCATGATTGGGCGTTAGAATTTATAATACTAAATCACAAACAAAAGCGTATAAAGTTTAGTTGTTGGTGAATCTTTGGGAAGAATATCGTAAGGACAAAAGTGTCCCCATACCTCGTGCAATATGTTTGCCCTTGCAGACAATGCCTACCAGAACATGTTTACGTATCCTCTATGAACCTTAGCCACTATTGTTTACATACCTTGTAAGAGTTTGAGTGCAGATAAACAACTCTTAAAGAATTCCTACGTCTGTTCTTGGCTGTGAAATATATAGTTTTGAATTGTTGCAAAACTCCCTAATATTTACAATTGCAAGCTCAGAATGTGTTTCAGGAGAAAAGATTTGACAGTTTGAAAGGCTAAATATATTTTTATCAGCATTTGGAAGCTACATGATCTCCTTGATAGCTAAATACTAAACACAATTAAAAAAATATATAAAATCAATTCCGCAAAGTCTCAAAAACAGCAAGATAGAAGGTTAAATGTATTAAACGGTGGAGTATACAAAAAACAGAAATAAAGTATGACTATAAAAATCATTGTTTTTATAAGAAATAGAGATATATTTTGTGCACATTTTCTATATGTGCCCAAAGTTTTGCTTTTATTTTACCCTGCAATTTGGCTGCTAGCCAGCCACCTCATATCATTGGTAGAATAAAAATATGAACTCGTACTGAATATAAACAGAGTCAAGAGTAAATCATAACTGTAGGGTTTTAAAATATGTTTTAATATTGCTAAGTATCTTTCATGTTACACTGAATTCCATAAGTTAAATAGATAAGCAGCGACTTTTACTGGATATACAGTGACTCCAGATGCTGTTTGCCTAATTTTAGAAAATCTATGAACTAAATTTACTCAGAAAGAACAGGTAGCAAAGGATTCCTAAAAATTTAATTTAATTGCATATTTATTACACAAATATAACTATTTCTTACAAAAAAATAACCTCACTTGCTCACATCATCAGTCAACGCACTTCGTCGTCATGCATAAAAATTACTATGCTACTATGTTTTTTTTTCAGTATTACCAACATCTGAAAACGAAACAAACCTAATAATAAAATCGGCTACCGGTACTTCGATATTTATTTTTTAAAATAAATATATTTTCTCAAACTATTTAATTGTTTTAACAATTTAACTTCAGTATTTATATTATGTTTAAATGACCAAACATGATCAACTACGACCGATTTATCAGTTTGTTTATACTTAATATTACGAAAATGTTCTTTCGTTCTAGTTTCCAAATTACGTTTCGTCTTACCAATATAACCTGAACACAATCTAAACAACTAAATTGATAAATACCAGATTTTTATTATTAGGAATTTTATCTTTTTTAGAGAAATGTAGTAAACGTTTAATATTATATTTATTTTGAGCAACTATAGTTATACAAAACTCTTTAAAAACTTTTTTCAAAATGTTTATTAACCTAAGGATGGTCAGTAAACTTTTAAAATTACGAAGGCCGTTCAATAAAGAATGACCACAATTTTTTTGACAACGTATCGTTACTCATCCGCATAATTTTGATAGTCCTTCTCAAAATAGTCTGCACTGAATGCGATGCACTTGTCCCAGTGTTTCTGCCAGTTTTCAAAGACATGCTGGAAACTATTTTTTGAGAGATCCTTCAAAATCGCCTCCGCGGCATTCACCACTGCTTCTGATGATGTATAATGCCTCCCAAGAAGGCGTTTCTTGAAGTTAGGGAATAGGAAAATGTCACAAGGGGTTAAATCCAGGCTATAGGGAGGGTGAGGGATTCATTTCACGTCGATGTTTGCAAGGTATTCAGCAAAAACATTGGCAAATTGCGGCCGTGCATTATCGTGGTTACAGCATCCAGCCTGCTTCACGGAAATGTGGTCTTTTGCGCCTGATATGGACTTGCAATGTTTTCAGGACATCTCTGTAGTGTTATCCAGTTACTGATGTGTGAGAAGGTACAACCTGCTGATAAACCATTCCATCAATATCAAAGAATGAGATGACCATAACTTTCCCAGCAAAAGCAACCACTTTAGCTTTTTGGGGGGTTGGTGATGAAGGAGATTTCTACACTGAGCTTTCCTGTTTGCTCTCAGGATCAAAATGATATAGCCAAGTTTCATCAGCAGTGATTACGTTTGAAAGAATCTCCGGATCTTCCTCTAACATCAACTTTAACTGCATGTTATCTCCATTGCAGCGGTAGGCGATACTGAACATGTCTGAACTTTCCTGGCTCTCACAGGCGATAACCTGGAGTACCAACAATGAATCTACTACGGCGTGTGTATTTCCCATTAAGCTAACATAATATAATAAGATTGAATTTTAGTACGAAAAGTTAAGACTGTAAAAATTAGAAATACCACTAACAGTTTTTTTTTTATATTTAAATTTTTCAGTCTTCTTTTGTATAAATCCTTTATTCTTATTATTCTTTAGCCTCTTTATTCCTTTTATAAGTTACACTGAATTTTGAAACCTTTTCATGTAAGCGACATTATACATAAACATTTTCCATCTCTGAAATATGATGAAAAATGATTGAAAAATCAATTTATGGCCTTGAAAGTCTATTGAGTTATTGAAGAAGCTGAGCAATACTCTTCATAATTAGGGATTTAAACTTTTTGATACGTTTCATTATCATTTTAACACAATTGAGATATTGCACTTAATAAATTATTAAATAAATAAACGAAAATACTGAATCTGTTCGGTGTTTCCAAAAAAAATTATAAATACGTTAAAATGAAATCATAATTGTACTTCCATATATCATTTCTTTTATTACACAATATAGCTCAATTACCTTCAAGACTTTAATGTATTGTTTTCACTAACATTATAGATAACAGCTATAGTGGAAAAACTGCATACTCGATCATGCAAAAAACGTTTTCCTAGTTTACATTTATTTTCGGTCGTCATTAATATAGAAGGTACACTTCCGTAAGTGACTAAACTTTAAACAGGGTGTCCCAGTTCAATTTACACAGTGAATGAGTTTAGACTTTACAACAACATTATCGGAAATGTTATAACTGAGGTGAAGTGTATTTGATTCTGTAAATTGCAATATTGTTCATTTTTTCACAGGTTAATAATTTATTTCTCGAAGTCAGAAGTTGATTTTAAATATTTTCTTGGTCTTATTGTTTACTGTTCAGTTGTAAGGCAGTAAAAACTTAAAAAGTTAGCAAAAATTGTATCAGGTAAATTATTTTGGGTATGAAAAAATATTTACCAGAATACATTAGCTAAATTTGGGTATAGCTATTAAAATTTATAAGCTTGTTCACTTATATTTATAGTTAATTACTTTATTAAGGTTTAGAATTCACATTAAATTAATATAAAGATTGATTTTTATATTTTTTCTCAGTTTTTAGTCAAATTTTACAGATGCCTCGCCTTAAAAACTTCAATTTCTCATATTCTACAGAAAAATCCTTCTAGTAAATTTAGAAATTATGCATATTGGGTCTTCAACAACACTCGAACATATTTTTATTAGACGCAATGATGTTTTCTATCACCTCTTTCGACAAGGGATTTAAACGGATATCTAGCTACTGTCCAGTAGCTAAAGAAATGTGGAGACAGTAAAAATAAGACCGTTAGGTGATTTAAGAATAAGAATCAGACCAGTAAATCTGTTATTTAGGAAATAAGGATAATATGAACGATGTTGGTGCTAACATTGACTCTCTTAACAGACGACACTGGACCGTTAGGCTCCAAAAGTGAAGTGTATATAATTACTTTTGAACAAATGAATACAAATATTTCCAGATGACACCTTCTTTCTTCGGCTCTTGTGACATATACAACCGTCTCTTAGTAGCAACAAACCGATATTCAAATAAAATTTCAACCGTTTCTTTTCATCATCCTAACGATGTAGGTACCAATATAGTGGACACACCTAGGTGGAGATAATAAATAAAAGATGCTGTGGGATAACTTGCTATTATTTCCAGTTCTCAATGATGAGTCTTTCAAAACTCACCAACTGCCCCAAGATGTGCTTTGTTAGTACATAGATTAATAAAAGAAGGGTGTGGTTGATGGTGCATCTTCTTACAGCTGACCCTGGGAAACGGTTCCAGGAATATCATTACCGGACCTAGTGGACGGTGAGAAAAATTCTCCCTTTTTTCCACACAAAAGACGCGAGAGATAGTTGAATCATTAGAAAACAAGATGCGCGGAGATGGGGCAGCATCCCGGTATCTCGCGAGATGCTGGAGCCACCCTAAGATTCACCCCATAGGCGTGTCCAGCCACACCCCGTCCAACAACCAGTAGGGCAACTTTTGTACCCCTTCTGCACCAGCTCCAAGCTGAGGAAGGGTCCCTCTCTTGAATTAGTATTTCTTGTGTGAATCCAAGTAAACCTGGAGGACTGAAGCCCTTTGCTAGAGGTACGCTAAACTCAGTATTTCATAACGAAGCATGCAGTCTACATACAATTTACTTTTCATGTAAAACAGTAATATTAAACGGTGCTGGGTTTTACGTTCACTATTTTGATATGTCCTATTTTAAATATTAATTTTCTTTTTACAGTTGCTGTTGTCTTTGCTTAGCTGTGCTGGGTTATATTTTCATATTAAAAAACTATAACATCCCTTATTTGAGAAACACCGAAGCCTGAAGCACTATGATGACATATCATATTTTTCTTACATTTTTGCTATTACATTGTTTTATTTATTGTATTTAAAAAATTAATCCTAAATTTTATATTCTAAAAATAAACACTGTTAATTATTTGTTTAAAAATACAGAATTTTTATGAATTTTCCAAAAAGGTAGTTTCTTTTCTTTTTGTAAATAAAATACTTCTGATTCTTTTATTTTTAATAATAATTTATGTATTTTGAAAAGACAATTTTAAGTGTAGCAACACAATTTTTTAAAATACATTTGAATGTCAAGTGCTTTAATCAATAATTCTTTGCTCCAAATATTTTATTCAATGTTTTATTTTATTTTATCACCTGATTGTTAATTAGATTAATGATTAAATAAAACCTATTATCTGTTGAAATAATGAGGAGGGATGGAAATACACACACACACACACACACACACACACACACACACACATATATATATATATATATATATATATACACACACACACACACACACACACACACACACACACACACACACACACACACACACACACACACACACACACACACATTTTGAATTGAATCTAGGTCCAATTTTTATTGAAATCATATTTTATGTGCTGCAGAATACTTGGAGTATAAAAATGGCATTACAATTTAATTTTTCCCGCCTCGGTAGCATAGATAGTAGCATGTCTGACTCACGTTCAAGAGGTCCCGAGTTCGAATCTCGGTCAGGGGGTGTTAACTGGATAAGGTTTTTTCCGGGGTTTTCCCTTATCCTAAAAGACGAATGTCGGATAACTCTAAGCTCCGTGGACCCTAGGCCCATTTGATTTCACCCATTCCATTCATCTTCCGACATGACTTGAAAAGTTAAGGGGCGTAAATTACAAAAAAAAAAAAAAAAAAAAAAAAAAAAAAATAATAATAATAATTTTGCCCAAACAATTATGAGGTAACAAGTAATTCAATATAACATTAAAACGTTCACATACAAATTTGATTACACTTGGAGAATTATAATTATGTCTGTAAAACTTTGGGGGGGGGGGGGAACTGGGTACGTAAATCTTGAGACATTTCTTCGAAATTTAAAAAGAAAATATTTATGGCAGCTTTGGCTACCATAGGACCAAGAGGTTGCGCTGTGATTTATGTGTGATTTATTTAAATCTATTCCACTTGTAATATTTGTGATACACTTCTTTGGAAATATCTTTTAATATTTTATAATTATAATATTCATAGAATAGTTCGAAATTATACAATATTAATCCAATTCTAATAGAAGAGTCCCATTTAAAAAGTACTTGAGTAAGAAAATGCCATGACACAATTATCTGGTGGCCACGTCTTGGCCTCTGAACCTTTCCCTTTGTAATTTGGAGCTACTGCAGGTGAAGGGTCGGGTCGGGTCAGGTCAGGTCGCGGCACCCTTCCTTCAAGGAACCGGTTCAGTGCACCAAAAGGTGCAGGGCTGGGCGTTGCCTGCAGGACTGCTCTTGGCCCACTATGGACTTGGCCGGTTTAATGTATTTCCTTCCCTGCACAAGGGATATTATTTTTCCATTTAGTAGCAAAAGAAGTTGGAGGTTCTCAGACCAGATCTAAACACGTGCATGCTTAAATTCTCTTCATACATTTGAAGATGTTCTCCACATCGTGGCTTACCAGGAGAATTTCCCGAATGTAGCCCTCCGGTATAAATGTCCAAGTTGATGTTACTAAACTTTCCAAAGTTCAAAGTTCACCTTTGGGAAGCTCTGCTGGTGACTTCTTCAAGTAATCGGTGGTACAGAGGTTACCCTCCAGCGGGAACTACTAAAGTTTAACCTCTGCGCCATCTGACTGCTATTCGTAGTCTTCCTGTAACAGGCAAAATAACAGAAAATGGTCAGGGAAGCTCCAGTAGAAAATCAGTGAAAATTTCATGATCGATGTGTGTGACTGCCAGGGATCGAACCAAATACTTTCCTAATGCAAGCCTCACTTTATTAAGGATCCATCTGAAATATTATACTGAATATTATTTTCCTTAATTATTACCTATTTTATTTGTACTATTGCGTTAACTTTTGTGGTCACGTGGGTGATTTGGCTTTTGAAACAGCTAGGTTTTTTGCTGTTTTATAAATTAATCATTATTAATTACCTTTATATTCGCATTTCAAGACTCTACATTTGGTAGCCAAGTTTCACAATTAAAGACAACCTTCTGATTTCAGTCGAGAATCGAATTCGGCCTCTCTGTGATTATAATTTTTAATTTTTTTATATTTGTTTTTATATACAGTTCTGTAACAGTGATCCTTTGTAAGTAACGACGCCTAACTTACTTAGTGTGTTTTCTGTTTTAATTACAAATTAATTTTGACGAATAAGTTATTTAACTTACCAAAGCAAGCAGGCCGGAGTTTCAATGTTTATAATATTGGTTGGACTTGGTCGTGTTTCATAAGAAAATGTTGGTATAGTCAAGAAATTCTTTATAGTCTGATATTTTCATACATTACTATGGTGAACGTTTTGCACTCTGACGATGGTAGTGTAGCACTAAAGAGGCATTTGACAGAGTTTGATTACAAAAATGAATGCGTAAATAAATAAGAATGCAAAAATGAAGGAATACACATTTTGTGAATTAAAAGTTGTCTTTCTTAATTTTGGGGTAAATATGACCTTTGGTTCCTAAGATCGTGATTCATACACGAGGCCGTCTGATTTTTGTTTTGCATAAAAATACTTAAGGTTCCTTGGGAATGGAAGTAAACCTGGTAGTTCTTGTAATTTTTGGCACAATAAGGACGCAGTACTATTTCTTATGCTAATTTAATTTTTGGAGCTGCTTTTATTTTATGCTGTATTTACATTCAAAGGAATGAAAATCTTGTTATTAATTTCCTAAACAAATAATATATTTAAGCTAATCTTTGATATTTTTTTACTTCTTTCCTCATTCACGTCCACGAAAGAACACACTGCTGACAACCTATAACAAATGCCCGTAAATAAAAGCAAATACAGATTCTAATTTAGTTACATATTAATATTACATAAGTTAAAATCTAATTTGTATATGGGATATAAGGGATTTACAAACAATCATGCACATACTTCCAAGGTTTCTAGTCCAAAGTTTACTATTATTTAACAAGATTAGGAACCTAAATACAGAACCTATCTAAGTTTTATTAATTCAAAAGAAAATAAAAAATTAATTCAGTTTTAATCTAGCAGTTATAGTTAGCAATGATATTTTTAAGTTTCAGGCTTTCAGAAGAGTAGTGCAATAAAATTAAATATAAAAATGTAAAGATGATCTGCAATTGTGTTGGATAGAGAATTAAAGTAAGGCGTGTGTGGTATACACTGGTCCTCAGGAAGGTTGGGGTTCTCGGCAGATCCTGTTCTAATTCTTGACTGACAACATGGTTAGCAGGCAAGGTGTTATGACGTCCGTCCATTATACAAAGCAGCCCCCTGTAAGACGAGTCCTGGAGGAATCCTGAATAACATTACGTCGGACGGCGTCACGTCAAACATAAAGTGAAGCGAACTCTAAATCTGACACTGGTGTTTCTGCAGTTTCCTTAACTAGCTAGACTCAGCCAACATTCCATCACATTTTTATTCATGTGGACAACTAAAAGGCTAGAAATCCATTCGGCATTAATTCTCTCGATCAAATAAATTTACTTTTAATATGTGAAACCAAATTTCTAAAATAAAGAGTGGATGAGATATTCATATTTTTATAAAAAAATATTTTGCGTGAATTCATACGACTTCACCTATTTAACCTTGTACAATTTATTTTTAAAGACACTTTTATGCTTCAAATTAATCAGAACAAACATTTGAAGTACTGGTTTTATTACTGATTTCCCTAGAGTTATAAAACGAGAATAGAAAACTACTGTAGGCACTTGAATTTCCCATTTGGAAAAAAAAAAATCATAAAGATTGCAAAATTAAAACAAATAACAAACAATATCTCAAAATTGGTGCATTCCAGAAATAAAAATGTGTTCCATATTAATTATTGTTGGATTTTATCAGCGTTCCTTTTTGAGTTATGGTGTTCAAAGAAAAAATATATACACAGATTTACAAACATAAACCTATTTTCTTAAAACATTATTTAAAAAAGAAGTTCAGGAATACTAAAGACCGCAATTCCTGTGGAAAATTGCTCTCGACTATTTAGGCTTATTAATCCCCCAATAAAAAAATATTATTTTTATAGGCAAAAAATACTTTTCTCGGATTAACCCTTGAAGGAAACAAAAGATATACATTCAAAACTCTTTGAAGTAAACAGTGGTTGCTGAATTAATATTTACAGTGCATATCAAACAGAATTTCTATTACAAAACAAAGACAATGTCCTTATTCCGATCACCAAATTTCCATAGTAAAATTGGGCATCCAAATACTTGCACGGAATCATTCTTCAAGCTATCCAGAAACTAAATGAATTACAGAATTATTATGGATAGCCCGGACCAGTTTAGAAAAATTGAATTATGTTGTTTTACAGACGATAATTTGCTATTTTCAGAAGGTACATTACTTGAACTCCCTTGCCAGCGGGCGAATTCATTGCTCTCACCTCAACTGGTTGGGTCCAGGCTGGAATAGAATCTTTGATAAAGTCATGGAAAAATTTGTGATCTAACTTGCCAGAAAATAGGACTGAAGAAGGAGAAAAAATAAGTGTGGAAGAACATTTTATATACGTTTTTTAAAAATGTCGATGACAAACAGACAACGAACGGAGGTTATAAACCGAATACAGAGGAAGACATTCTTGCATCTTGACGTGTTACTGGAAATGCAAATGAGAAGCATTTAGATTCAGATAGTGTTGATGGACCAGCTGTGGTTATGACCAACTCACAAGCAGTAAAAACATATAGAATAGATAAAGTCATGGTGAAAAATTCAATACCATGGCCATGATTTGAAACAAGGATCTCCTGTTTCCGTCCAGTCACTCTAACCCATTGAGCTACCATGGCTAACTTGCTGTTATGACATTAAAATCTCCATTTGACTCATATATTTTCCCGGTAGACCACAAGGGGCTCTTTGGGAAATAAGCATATTCGAGATATGATAAAAAGAAATTCAGAAATCATTCTTCTCTCGAATGTTGGCTCTATGTTCGTTATGAAAGCAATGTCATTTTGGCAAAATGTAACACTTACTGACAGAGAAGAGTTAAGGAGGCTTTAGCCATTTTATCCAAATGAGCACGTTTAGTCGTGATGTTAGATTTCAGTTCAGCTCCTCTTGAAAACCAGCCTTGAAATGGAAATCCGTCGACTTATGAAGCACATATCTATACAGATTGATCATCAAGTTAAGTAGTTACGTTTCTTTGACCTATTTAATTTTCTACACTCACGCCATTCCCTGACCTGGCATTCATTTACTGAAAACAGTCTTTTGTTCACTGATGCGAGTATTTTTTATTGTTTTGTCTTTGTTGGTAATTGTGTTGTTTCAGTAATAAATTTGTGGTTATAACACTCCTTTTATTTATCCAGATTTATTGAACTCTATTTTACACAGTGGTATATTGGGGTTAGAGTTGATACTTAAAAATATACAATTTTAACAAAAATATTTTAAATACTAGAAGGAAGAAATTATGTTTTAATCTGATGCATATTAATTTAAATTATTTGAGACAATTAAACACTGAGTTTATAAACATCATGAAGTACTTATACTGTTGTGGCTTCATTAGCAAAGATGTGAGCGGAGCAGAAAATTCAGTTCCTAGAATATTAATTCTTGTCTTTCTCTCCAGAAGATGGGACAACAGAAAAGGAGATGATCACAGTTTGAAATTCTTCACCACACATGCTCTCGGGGTTGGATGTAAAGTGAAAGCGTGATAAGTATTCACCAAATTTACCATGTCAAAACAAAATTTGGTACAAGAGTTTCACATTTTCCTCTGTCATATACACTAGGGAAAAATAATGTTTTTGTTAAACTTCCATTTGGAGTTGTTAGCCATTGTTGGTTCCATTCTTCAAGAATATGTTGGTGTATTATTCTCCTTACATTAGCAATAGGACATAAAGAGTAAGTCACAGGAAGATTGGATTCTGCAGCCTTCTTAGCCAAGCAATCAGCTCTCTCGTTACCTAAAATTCCACTGAGTCCTTTAAGCCTTCCCATGCAAATATGACCTGGTTGGTTTTGAAGCAAGCTTCTGATTTCATGTGCTAATGAATTTAAATTGTATTTATCATTAATAGCGAGTAGAGCTGATTGTGAATCACTAAGAATACGGGCACTGTTCCCGTTAACAGTACACCATTTTATAGCTTCTTTAATTGCTAAGGGCTCCGACTGGAATACAGAACATTCAGGTGACAATTTAAACATGAACTGAGTTAGTTCCGTTTGGTTTTCGTAAACAAAAAAGCATATCCTACTGCAGATATATTATCTTCAAATTGGTAACGCGAACCATCTGTATATATGTAATAATCATGAAAATTACGTATTTCCTTTAAACAGGTTACACAACTTGACGGGTGTCCTGCTGTGGTAGAATGCTCCGGGATTTGTAGTTTTAAGTGAGACAGATAAGACGTACATTGACGTTCATGTCTTAATTTCGTAATAGTTGCTGTTGATAAACCAGTGAGAGCCAAAGGTTCGATGCTAGCTATAATCTGAGCTGTATCAGTGGAGATTTACGATGTCCTCGAATTATGTGAAGGAGGAATCCCCTTTGAATGTGTGCAAGTTTTTTGACTGCCCATTTTTTATTAAGAACATCCTGGAATGCAGATACACCATAAAAAATTAGGGGCACTACAGCACCTTGATATATAATTTTAAGAATACTAGAATTCAGACCCCAGGTGGGTCTTGTTGTTGTTACGAGGGCACCAAGGAGCTTGCTGGCTCTTTCAGCAATATAATCAAAGTGTGATCGAAATGTTAATTTACAATCTAGTATAACGCCAAGGTATTTTACCGTAGATACCACCTTCAAGTCGACGTTATTCATGGTAAGAGTAATGGGCTCTATTTTTCTTCTTCTGGTGACAATCATCGCCAAGGTTTTGTAGGTTATAACATTTATTAAAATATCCTGAGGATGGAAGCGATGTACGCTCCCGAAACGTCTATTTTTATTCGTCTTTTCACCTGGCATGCTTCCCGATAAGATCTTAAACATATTGAACATACTTCTGCGTCTACCACAAGAACAAAAAGAACAAGAGCAACAAAAAGAAGAAGGATTTTGCTCCAGTACATCTGAAATGATATGATTTTTCTCATACACTACCTCATTCAATTTTTCTTTTTCTTCATGGCCAGTTTATTAAACAAACATTTCTTGAATTTATTTCGATACTATTTTATCAACATTTTACTTTAAAACTGCTACAAAATAAATTGTTTATTATTTTCCTCTAAATTAATATCTAAATTCCGTTAGTAGGATCTCACCATAACTACTATGGATTTGAGGTTTGTGAAGATAAAGGACAAATAAAGTGATAAGGCTATTAAAATGTTAAAATGTAACTTAAATATCTTAACATTTAAGTATTGCTTAAGTACTAACTTAACGTTGGCCATGGTAGCTCAATGGGTTAGAATGACTGCACGGAAACCAGAAGATCCGTGGTTCAAATCCCGGCCGTGGCATTGAATTTGTCATGTTGACTCTATCTATCAAAATACACTAAGTTCATGTTTATGTTTGTATTTAGATATCCCAAGCTCAGAATGGACAAACAAGCTAAGTTGACTACCTCAACTTAGGCCATAACTGAACTGCTTGAAGCAAGAAGCCGAGATTTGATAATATAATTAAATTATTACAAAATCTTTAAAATCTCTGGGTCTTCAAGTGGACAGATGTTTAGATTGGAAAGCTCGCATAAATTATGTCTTACCTAAACTCAGCTCTGTCTGTTGTACTATCCGAGAGCTGGTTAATGTAAGTTCTGTTGACACACTTAAATTAGTATATTATGCATACTTTAACTCTATTATGGAATATGGAATATTATTTTGGGGCAATTCAGTAGAAAGTAAAAAAAAATATTTCTTATGCAAAAGAAGGATACAAGAATGACTACTAACAGATGCTCTTGTAAAGATATTTTCACAAGATTGAAGATATTATCGCTGCCTTGCATGTATATACTCTCGATCCTAAAATTCTTTGTATGCAACCGTGTCTTATTTGCAACAAATAATGTAATTCACAGAATAAACACTAGACAAAAGTATAATATTCATTATCCCAGGGCTAAACCTTCTTGCTTCCAGAAAGGTGTGCATTATGAAACTATCAAAATATTTGGCGCACTTCCTAATGTTCTTAAAGAAAAAGTTGATAATTTCGGTGCTTTTAAAAATGCTGTTAGAGAGTACCTTTGCTCAAAATCTTTTTATTCTGTACAAGATTATCTCAATGACAAATTATCCTGATAATGCTTCTGTAGCTCTATAAGTAGTATCTATCTACAAATCATTACTAATAAATATTTGATGCAAGTTGAAAGTTTATTTTTAATGTATATGTATTTAAGAAATAACAAGAATGGTATACATTACAAAAAGGTTAAGAGGTACTGGCATAAGCCAAGTGAAAGCTGAATTAAAAAGTGTTTCATTTTGTATCATATATAATTATCCCTGCTTTGTTTTCCATAATGTTGTTCATATTGCCTTTATACTATAATATGTGTCTTATGTTAACTTTTGTACATATATATGTTATTAAACTTTATACCTCTGGACATGATCAATGTTCACAGCCTTTTCTGACTGCAAATGAACCTTCTGAAGGCAAATCAAAAATCTAATCTAATGTATAATTTAGTGCGTTGTTTTATAGTAATTTATATTTTGATATACTTGTATAGACATAGTTTGTGGTAAGTTGATCTTTCTCGTTTGTACTTAACTATTTATTATTTTACATCGCATATTTTCAATAGTAAATGACTAAGCATCAGACACAATTTATCTAAGGCTCATTTTGAAATACACTTAAATAAATAACTCTCCTCTATCCCGAACAGTTACAGACAAAGAATACCTATCCGTTTCAATACTAAATCTTGGAAAAATGCTTACTTCTTTACGTAAGCTGTGTCAGCACTGGATATAAAGGACAAATTTCACACTCATGGGATGTTACGAACTGTGATTCTTCTTCCACTCGACATAACCACAATAAAGGACCTGTTTATCAGATGACTGCACAAGAATGCCTTGAGACAGCTCAGTGAGCTACACAAATTTTAATTTTCCATCCAATGTAACAGAATGCCAACTTAAAACCTATTTACGTCACTATTAATAGCCAGCTCCTTTAATTGCTGTAGATTTAAATTAAGTTTAATCAAATAGGTTCTAAACTGTTTCCTGTTAGTGCCAAAAGAATATTTTCGTCAATCTGTCAATATCCTTTAACTGTTGTAAGCTATAAACTTGATAATAATTAAAAACATTATCTCACATGAAAGCATTTTTAAGTGTGCACTGTTACAATATCTAATTCTTGAGAAACTACTTTCGCTATATAGAAATGAGCAGAAATTTAACTACTGTACATCATTTAACGCCCATCTCTTATTTGAAAATATTTTCTCAAACTAATTTAAAAATTAAAAGCATAACATATTAAAACATCTTTAAGAGTACTAATATTAATGTTTCACGTAAATAAACTTCCAATAAAATTTGTAACTTTCACAACTGCAAATGCAACTTAGTATTTTTAATAACTGTTCATAAAAAAACTGTAAAGTGTACCAACGGCAAACATAAAGTATGGTATTCTTCGAAGCTAAAATTACTGCAAAACAAAATTATTATATTATCACAGATATTAAAAAAAGAAGAGAGCTTGGTAGGCCAAGTAGTATTATACTGAAATTAAGAAATACAAAGCAGAATTTACATGTGAAATTTTGAAAACAAAGGGAATCCATAATGACTACTATGACTTTGTATGTTCTTAGAATTAAAAGTCCAATTTGCCGAAATTTTAAATGTTCTTTATTTCCGTCGAAATACACTGTTCAATTCTCACGTAACAACATTATATCACATATACACACCACAATCTACCAAGGTCGATGACAATAACAACGAGCTGTCGTTATACAGCATTTGTTCACAGCTGTTGACTGTTTACTCACAACTCTCTGCTGTTCTCCGCTTATCTCTCCCGCGACTGTTTTACAACTCCGCTGGCGTGTAAAAACCTCTTAAATACCTAATTAATAATTTTAGATACTTCCGGAACAAAATAGAAATTGAAACAGTCAAGATGTCACCAGAATGTTTCATAAATCTCGGCCGGCAAGTCCTTTATCTCGCGCTATGTTTATCTGCTTTTTGCAGGATCTTTACTTCCACACTGTCCGCCTATCCGTTCCTTTGTGTGCGCAAGCCGCCTTATCGCGATCGGGTTGGCGACACTATCTAATGGAATATGCTAAAGATAAATTAAAATTGGCTTGGAAAATTATTAATAATGATGTTAAGACTTTAATGATTTTGAGAATTATTTTATGGACTCTGTGAAAAATATTCATGATAGTATAAACATTCCTTGTAGGTCAGCGGAGGACATAATTTATAGTACTGGATATGTAACGTCTGTATTTCAATGGCAGACTGTAGATCATGCATATTTTATTAAATTAATCACTAGTCTTAATTACTCTGATAGCGAAGATTATTATGGTTTTAGTAATAATCTGTTGAGGAAAATGTTGTTTTCTATAATTGATCCACTTGTAGTAGTTATAAACCAATTCTTACATCAAACTAGCTTTCCTGGTACACTTATGATTTCAAAAACAAAATAATTTTTAAGAAAGGTGGAAAGCATGTTGTCTCTACCTATAGACCTATCTCTCTTGTGCCTACTTTTTTCAAAACTTTTTGAATTGATATTTGTGAATCAATTGTCTCTTTATTTTGAAAGCCATGGGTTATATCACGAAAACCAGTTTGGACTTAGAAAAAAAAATATCGACCATTCAAGCTGTCTCTCGATTAATATCTTGGTTTTTCAATCTCTTGAATCCAAACAGAAACTTTATTCTTCTTTATATGATTTGTCTAGAGCTTTTGATTGTTTGCCCTGTAAAATTCTTGATAGAAAAGCTAGCCTATTGTGGTGTTTATGGAAAAGAAAATGTATTTATAGCTTCCTATCTCCTGCAACCGAAATCAAATTGTAGAAGTGAATGGCAGGTGTTCATTACCAAAATATGTAACACGTGGTGTCCCTCAAGGATCTGTTCTGGGACATTTTTTATTTATTTTAGCAGAAAATTACTTGCCCTATTGGTTAACTAAGAATGTAATTTTATATGCAGACGATACTACTGTTTTTTTAAAGAAGATATAACAAAAAATCTGATGGAATGGTTCAGTGCTAATGGTTTAAGCCTTAACTTGAACAATTTACACTGATAGCAGTATAACTTGGAATTTTCATACTAAAACTTTGTATAGGAAACTTTCCAGAATAATATATATATACTTAGAAGATTGAAACAGAATGTATACATATCAGTCTTAATGAATGCATATTATGGACTTTATCACAGTTTGTTTAGTTATGGTGTAATTTTATGGCGCAACTGTAGTGGAGCCAAGGATGTATTTTTATTGAAAAAGAAGGCCATTCATATTATAGCTAACTTACAATCAAGAGATACATGTATAAATTGTTTAAACAACTTTGCATAATGACCCTTCCATTAATGTATATTTTTCGTTGTATTTTATATGTCCATGAACATTTTAATGAATTCACTGCACATAATTATGTACATAGCCATAATGCATGCAGTAACATATCAATAATTATCAGCTGATTGTCAATTTCAAGTAGTCATACGAAATTTTTAGTTGAGAATTGTTTTTATGACTTAAAATAACAATTTGATTTATAATTGTTACAGGTTAGTTACTTCAATGATGCATGTATATACTGTATGACAAAGCCTATTACAAATTGTATTTGTTCAATGCCAAATAAAATTCGATCTATCTAAAAATATAGGTGCGTATGATTGTCGATGAACAGTTTATTCTTCCAAAGTCAAAAGCATCAATATGGTCCAAGATTTTAAACACTACTTATAAATCAGGGAAACAAAATAATTTACAAATAAATTATACCATTATTTGATGATTTTACTCAGGTAAAAGTTTTTGGAAGTTTTTTTTAAAATACACACGTTTTGTCACATAACTCACCTATACATAATACACTCATTTCCTAGTAAACAGATCTGCTACCGGAGCAGATAAACAGTTCAAGCTCCTCTGCCCTTCATACCGCTCTAGCTTTTTTGTCGAGTGCATACAGTACCACGGTATTACCGTCATGTAAAATGTACTATATTCGTAAGGAATTTGAATGAAGAAATATTTCTCACAGATCACTTAACAGTTTATTGTGTTGGTATGCAGCTAAATTTATGCGACACAAATTCTGTTGCTTGTTGCACGTGTATGTTTTCATACGAGAATATCCAATGTGAAGCTT
This sequence comes from Mantis religiosa, assembly GCA_030765055.1. Taxonomy (NCBI): domain Eukaryota; kingdom Metazoa; phylum Arthropoda; class Insecta; order Mantodea; family Mantidae; genus Mantis; species Mantis religiosa. The sequence continues at coordinate 32,831,646 of CM060954.1, forward strand.
CTTTTAGGTCAAACGATTCCTTCATGCTGGCTTTACATAAAATACATCTTTTCTTATTCTTCCTTTTTGTAATAAAAATGTATTATCACTAGACCTGAATAATATTAAAAAGGTTTTTAAATAATATTCAAAAAATAAACGGTTAGTGATAATAATGATCAAACAATTCCTAGTTCTTCAAAGGGAAATAAATAATACTCACCACTAGAAAATATTTCAGATATAGATTTTCTCGCTAAAATATGTTAAATTGTTAACATATTTAAAATAATAACTCAAAAATCAGAAAGTCTATATCACTGCTTTACAGTTCATTGCAATACAAAATTTGAAACATAAACACAACAATGGAAAAAAGCATTATAACATAACAGTGAAACAGCTAAATACGGGATGCAATAATGTAACTACACTTTGAATATATAATTCAAAATATTAAAGCACTAAACTACTGATTAAACTTGAACTATATTATTTATTAAACTGGATTAATTTTCTTATACTGGATATACGTCTTCAAAATAAAGTTACAAAACTGATACAGCGATTTCTGTATTTAAAACCAGTATTATTGTATACAGTATACCTCTTTGCTGTAGCATACATTAAAATAAAGCTTAAAATATATATTAGTAAATAAATAAAAACAATATATATTTCATTTATTTCGGAACGTGATATAAAAACAGTGTAATTCCGATTTAGTTCTAAGAAACACTTAAAGATATCGCACTAAAACGCGTAACGTGTCTCACAGTGGTAAACATTTTGTTCGGTTTTATAGACAAACGAGACTTACTATTTCTTATAAACAATTTTCCTTATAATTACTTGAAGTAAAAGTACCGTATAATTTCGGTTATACGTTTTGAAAGGAAGACGGCTGAAGGAGAAGGCGTAAAAGTGGATTCGTTACTGAAATTGGCGTTATTACCAAAACAACGTGTTACATAATACAAGGAAGAAATAAAACAAAAGCCGATTTATTATTCACAACGATTATATGCACGTCAATAATTTTCTAGATAATCAAACAAAGGAAACAAGGGAGGACAATCGCCAGTTTTCCTTTGCCTCTTTGATTTTTCCACAGCCATATCAGTCGCTTATGTACAATAATCAAAGGAACTGTGCCATCAGTTAGGCTTTGTGTATTTTCACTTGCCAACAGTTATATTTCTTAAATTATTTAAATTTAATATTCATTTACAGTTTATAAGAGGTGACACACATAATTTAAACGAATATTAATATTTCATTATTACTGGTTAGTAGAAGGTATGATACAAAAATAAAGGATGTTCTTTTTTTCTTTTTTTTTTTCTAATGACAGTATAATACTCTTTCAAACCGCAATTTAACCTTACCAGGACCTTACTGCATGTGCAGGGGAAGGTGCTGTACCTAGGGACACATTTTAAAATTATTTTTTCAGTTACATTTATTTAAATTCACAGCAATAGTGACTGTCACTGTTACTTCATCTATTAGCAACAAGGTAGAAAATTATTTGCAACATTTTGTTGCACATTAATTGTTAAAAACAAAATTTGTGACATTCTACAACTTGCCCCTAGGTACATACCCATGCTGTACCAAGGGACACCACATTCTATCGTAAGATACACTTCAAATATATGATTACTTTATTTATAGAAAATTAAAACATATACAGTTATTAATTTCCAACAAAATTTCAGTATCCCAAATTAACGTTAGTAAATTCTACTGGAAAACGCAGCAGATTTTTGCTCCGAGAAGTGCCTCCAACCGGCACTGGTGCTGGTAATTTACAAATAACATGTTCTACAGCAACACAATACACTTCAGCTTCCTCATTCATAATGAAACGATCAGTTTCTTTTTTCCAATTTCTTTAAATATCTTACTTCAAAGTCGCTGTCTTCCTTTGTCATTTTCCTATTACCTTAGCAACAAAATTTTGCTTGTATTTTTTCACACTTAAACTCCACTAACACATAATCTTCCTTTTCAATCTTTGAACTATCTTCTGATCTTTGTAGCTCATAATCTTGCACTTCATCTTCTAAATCTACATCATCGGACTCATCATCAGTTAGTATGAAGTCATCTTCAACTCTACTACTTTTCTCTTCAAAAAGGTATCTCACTGCTTGTTTTTTTTCTTTGTTTTCCTTTGATTTCACCTTCTTATTCTTTCTATTTTCTATTTCCTCTTTATTGGGCGTATCAGTTAATATAGTTGATTTCAATTTCTTACTTCCAATTTGCCTGCTGCTGGGCCTGTGCTGTGCAGCTTTAGGAAAAGGGCGGACATTTTTCTGATGAATTTTGGGAGCTGAACGGGTTTCTAGTTTGTCAGAAGGACCTGGTTTTTCAACTTCCCTGATGTGCAAAGACTCAGTGCATTCATTTACTTCAGATGGTGGGTGGTCAGTCACATATGCAGGAAGGAAATCTATTTCACTGAAAACGCCCTCATGCAGTGGAACAATCCCTGTGGCTTCAAGTCCTCTTTTTATGTTCTTTGGTGTAAATGCAGACTCATAGGCTTTCCCTGCAATTTCACAGACGTCATATGTTATCACACGTTTACCTAAATTGCCTGGGGTATTCATTCAGTCATAAATTTCCTAAGGGGTTGCATCTTATAGCTGCAATGTGGAGGTAAAGTCAGGAGCACAGGACCATATTCCTTGGCTTTTTTTAACACTTGTAATGAGATGTGGGTCTCATGATTGTCAAAAATCAGAATTTGTGGTTCATGACTAAATTACTTTCAGGAAGATTTTGCAATTAAATAAGCATGCGGCAACTTACAGAAAGACAACGAACTGAAATACCAATGATGATCAGATATGGTGATAGGAGGAGGACACAAGAAGAGAGTTGTGTCTTGTTTATTGAAATGCATCCAGAAAGAAGGAATTACTCCTTCCATTTATTGCAAATTACATTCTGAGGTGATTTTACGCCTTCTAAAAATGAAATAATTCATGCTTGTGATACTTTATTCCCTGGAGATGGAAGAGGAATTAAAAATGTTATTTTTCCATCAGGATGGTGCCCTTGCACATTTTTGTGACTGCGTGAATTACGTAGATTCGGAAATCTGGTTTGCCGAAAATTAGAAGAACTTTTACTGCAGTGAAATTGACAAAAAGCTGTCTTCGAGGCCGACTCGGTGTTCCACCGCAAGAAAACAAATGAAAGAAATTACTGCAGTACACTTCAATCGTCGGCTGTCGCAATAACCAACAAACAACTGCTTTGTGGGGTCTTTGTATCCCCAGCAATTGCTTCTAGAATGCCGCAGACATTCCGAAAAATTTCTCTGCAACAACAATGGAGCGAACGCTCTGCAGTCACTCTCTGTCTCTTTCTTTCTTGCCCATGCGCCCAGCTCTGGCCTGTGGCATCCACACAACAATGCCACGTGCTGATATTATGGAAGGCAGGTGGTAAATTACCTAAATCATGAAGTTTCAGAAACATGGATTGGAAGAAGAGGAAGTCTTGAATGGCCACCTAGATCTCCAGACCTGAACCACCTAGATTTCTTCCTGTGGGAATATTTGAAGTGGATGATTTATAAGGACCGAGCAGGATATCTTGAAGAGTTAAAGCGAATAATTGGGCAAAATGTGCAGCTGATTAGGTGCACAGTATTGCTGGAAATATTAACCAATTTTAAAGACAGACTCTGAAATTGTTTGGCAGTAAATTAAGGCAATTTTGAGTACCTTTTGCAGTGAATTTATCATCTGCTACAACACAGAACCACTAATTTTGTTATGAATGTGTATATTGGTTTAAATTTCATGTGCTATATACTTCCTAATAAATTTAAATTACATTTCAAATAAGTATCTATCTCCGAGTCCTGAGAAGCAAAGACAAAATGTTGCAATAAAAATCACCCCTATTCATAATCATAGTAATTTGAAAACATGCTTATATTTTACAGCTTTTCTAAAATTATCACTGCGCTAAACTATAAAGCAGAGTTACAAGCATTGTTCCATATTTTTTACTCACCAGGTATATTAAATTATACATTATTAGATTATATTGGATTTTTATTTTGCATATACCAAAATTTTACAATTTACAACTTTAGGCAACATTTATTTGTCTTTACCTTGTTGCTACCTTGGCTTATATGACACCATGGTCTTCTGCTCTGCCAGGTAGCTCTTAACCTCCACACCTCCTTGTTACTTAATTAGCCCCATTCTTCCCCTTCATTTTCCTTTCCTAAATGCTTTATATTTCTTGCCCATTTTTGTTTTACTTGCTGCAAGAACTCTCTAAAACTGCTTACCTTCTCTTCTTCCTTTCCCGTTAACATTTTTATAGCTACTATCCTCTTCTCTACTTTCTCCCATTTTTCCTCCCCAACCTTTTTTCTCCACATTGCAACCTCCTCGCATTCTGTTACATAGTGTTCTATGCTTTATTTTCCCCCACACAATTCAGACATCCCCTTTTCACTAACTCTTTTACCTCTTAGAAATATTGTTCCTGTTCTCATCCAAGCTAACCCTTCTCTCTCTCTCTTGCCTATTGCAGTAATCTGCGTATGTTTCTCGTCCCCAATTTCTTTCTATTTGTTTATAAAGTTGTAATGATTTCATATTTTGTACATCTTCTATTCTGCATTTTACCAATTTACCCACGTCGCTTGTATTCCTTTCCTCTAATCTCCATATATCTCCCATTCCTATTTTTCCCATAATTCCTCCTACCTCTGCCCACCAACTATTTGAGTTCTCTAATCTTTTTTTGCTGTCTCATGCATAATTTCATAATTTCTCCTTCTTCTAACACCTATACCAAAATGTTATTATTCTTTCCATTATTATTACATTTCTTCTTGTCCTTCCTAACTATTATATATTATAGTCATATATTATATTAATTATATATGTTCAATGTATTAGTTTTATTATTTTACATCATATTTCCTACTATATTCAGCGTTTTCTAGTTACTCAGTTGAGGTGTGTTTTTCAGAGTTAAAACGCCTAGCATTTCCTTTCTACTGTTATTGTTCCTATCTCTCTTAGGGAATGCACCGAGGACGTGTAATTTTGAAGCCCGAGTTATTTTAATACAAAGCCTTTTCAGTGCCTTCATTTCATACTTAGCCCTGGAACATGGTTTGTGATATGTTTCTCACTACAGTAATTTTAGTGACGTTGTTCCCTTTAGCTAACCTTTTGTGATCTGCTTGCACTTAGAGTGACTTTGCAAAATGTACCGAGCATTGTTTCCTCCCAAGCTTAGCACTGCCGTTTTCTAGTTCCTGTGAAAAAAGTTTCCGCTTGTTTCTGACGCTTTTTGTTAAGTCTGGGTATTTGCGGAGGTGTGGCAAGCGAATTTCTATACGAGCCTTCACCGCGAATCTGCCGACGCTCGGTATAATATTTTGGAAACATATTTATAATACGAAAACGCACTGGTTTGTATACCTACGCAGTATGCTTTTGCTTCTTCAGTCTAAGGATGTTAAAATACGAGGGCTGTTCAATAAAGAATGGCCATAACTTTTTTACGGTCATAATTATATTCTGTTAGCTTAATGTGAAACAAACACGCCGTAGTAGTTTCACTGTTGGTACTCCTAGTTCCGGTCTGTAAGAGACATTGAGACATGTTCACTATCGCCTACCGCTGCAATGGAGGTAACATGCAGTTAAAGTTGATGTTAGAGGAAGATCCGGAGTTTCTTTAAAACGTAATCACTACTGATGAAACTTGGCTACATCATTTTGATCCTGAGAGCATACAACAAAGCTCAGTGTGGAAATCTCCTTCATCACCAACTCCCAAAAAGCAAAAGTGGTTGTTTCTGCTGGGAAAGTTATGGTCATCTCATTCTTTGATATTCATGGAATGGTTTATCAGCATGTTGTACCTGCACACACACATCAGTAACTGGACAATACTACAGGGATGTCCTAAAAACCTTGCAAGTTCATATCAGGCGCTAAAGACCACATTTCCGTGGAGCAGGATGGATGCTGCACCACCCGCATATTGTCAATGCTGTTGCTGAATATCTTGCAAAAATCAACGTGAAGTTCATCCCTCACCCTCTCAATAGTCCGGATTTAGTCCCATGTGACATTTTTCTATTCCCAAACTTGAAGAAACGCCTTCGTGGGAGGCATTATCCATCATCAGAAGCAGTGGTGAAGGAGGTGGAGGCGATTTTGAAGCATATCTCAAAAAATGGTTTCCAGCATGTCTTTGAAGACTGGCAGAAACGCTGGGACAAGTTACATCGCATCCAGGGGAGACTATTTTGAGAAGGACCATCAAAATTATGAAGATCAGTAAAAGTATCTGACGGTATTTCAAAATTCATTATGTGATGTTTGTTTTTTAAAATAAGTATATTTTCCCAAACAATTAAATCTACCGGACCATTTAATTGTTTTAATAGTTTGACTTCTGGATTAATTTCATGGTTAAATGACCAAAAATGACCTGCTACGTCCGATTTATCAGTTTGTTTATACTTAATGTTACGAAAATATTCTTTCATTCTGGTTTCTAAATTACGCTTCGTCTTTCTAATATAAAATTTATCACAATCGACACAATTAAACTGATTTTAAATTTTGGTGTTACTAACAAAAACACCTAAACATCTAGTGTTCGTAACGATGGCGACAGCTTTGCTGTTTCCGGCTGAGGATGTGTAAAAGTTTTATATGAAATTTATAAGGATAGTATCATCATTTCTTATAATATAAGTGAAGTTCTAAGTTAGAAATTGTTATATTTATTTGATTCACTGTTAATAGCTTCATATTTTACGTATTTATTCATAGTGTATTTAAATACAAATACACCACCAGCATAAAGAGTAATTTAAAATAATTTAATTTATAAGCTTTATATATTTGAGAAACGAAGTGAATGACTCAAACCCATATAGTAGATGAATTTATTTTAGAGATAATTTCGAAGTTGAAGGATTAAACATTTAAACATTTCACTGGTTCGCCCTTCGGTTCCAATAGCTTTAACATTCAAATACTCTCGTCAGAATTTCACTTCGATCTGTGTAAACTTTGAAAGTTTGCTGACTTACATCTTTTCCTATATTACTTCATATACTTGCCTTGAATATGCTATTGATATACCGTTAACTTTTCAGCTGCCTTGCGAAAATATTTAAACGAAAAGATAAATTCAACGAATACATGAGAGAAAAGGATTGCAAGAGGGGAGAGAGCATACGTGGATTGGGTAGACCAGTTCTCTTTTTTTCCTCTCTTTTCTTCTTCAGTTTACAATGCCTTACGGACACCGTGAGCAGAGAAGGGAATCGTTCGGTTTTGGATATGTATAACGCCTACGTCGGTGTTATACGACCATCCAGCTTTTAAAAACAGGGCAGGAAGCAGAACTAAGATTTGCACAAGGTACAAAGCATTGTCATTCCACACATGTTTCTGAATAATTTAATGGTCCATTCTGTGATGATGTATTGTAGGAGAAGAGCACATCGGGGCTCTGCACGTATATGTCGTGCTGTCTGAAAGATAGTCCCCAAGCAAGGCTGAAAGCGGAGGCACAAAAAAAGGAACGTTAACTACTACTACTCCAACGCTTAGAAACAGCTACACCATGTACGTGAAAGTTGCCGATGGAGATCGCAGGCTAACGGCAATCAGAATATAGGTTTAACATTTATGAGAAGCTTTAATGAAAACCTTAATTAGTCTGAGCTCATTAACTTAGCAACTCAGTACTTTAAAAGGCATGCTAGGTATATGAACAAAAATCCTTTTTCAGTCTACTTGTGTGTAAATTTTCTCTTCACTGACGAGCAACTTTCTAAAAACTCTAATATTATTGAAAAAAACCTAATATTTTAAATTTTATTTATTACATTTACAATTTTTTAAATGTATTCTACACTGACATACATTGGTCATCGTCAGAGGCAATTTTTTTTTTACTTTTAACGATTTTTTCACGATTTTTTCCTTTTTTCGAGAATAATATATTTTAGCGATAATTTTTATTATCTTTAATCTGCACAGAGAAATTTACATTTATTACAAATTGTATAAATATAACCTTAATTTAACATTTATGTCTTCACAGCATGAAGCTAGAGAACACGAGAAAATGTTTACAAGCTTAAAAGGGGACTACGAGAAAATGTTCAACAAATATAATTTTTTTATTGTTTTGTAAAATAGTATATAGTATTAGCTATCAAACACCAAAATATTATGACTGTACGTGGTCTGTGTGTACCTTTAAAAAATTAAATGTCCTAGTGTTGCATAGTAGCATAGTAGCAACACATAGTCTTCCATCAGCTGTCTTGGAATCTATAAAGCCCACCTACCAATTCTTAGCACACCCAGACTTGCTAACAAATGTCTCTATGGAGAGACACAAACCCAAATGAAAGCCTCAACAGTTTGATATGGAAAAGGTGACCTAAAACATTATCTGTGTCTTCCATAGTGGTGAAAATTGCTACATTTGATGCTGCAATAGTGTTTAATGATGGGAATGTTGGCAGAAAGAAAGTTATGCATCAGTTAGGGTATTAACCTGGTGTGTTTATGGAAACAATTTTGCAGAGCATCGACAACATTCGCATCGCTGGTGCAGAAAGAGCTATGAAATTAATGCAGAAAGAAGCAAGACAGAAGAGGAATTTAAAAAGAAAGGCTGAAGGAGACCAGAATGAGGATACAGACTATGGATATGGGAAGTTCTGACTTAAAATTAAATGGAAAACTGAATAATACTTATTGTATTTTTAATTGCCTTTCCCCGTAACTTGCATTTTCTACAACTTCAACCCATTTTTCTCTCAAACTACTTCATCTACAGTGATGCAATTTAGCACACAGCTTTCTTATGCCACAATGAACATTTTGTTGGTTCTAGAATATAAGATTAAGCTCTAGATGGAATGTGATGATACAAAATATATGACATTATTTTAATTTTTAAAGGCTGCATATGATTAACATTTTTTTTTTTAAATTTATGGAGCTTCAATAAGAAATCTAAATCCAACAAATTCATTTTTAGTGTGTTTTAAAATAACATACCAAATTTCAGTAAGATAGCATAGGTGAATTTTGAAAAAAAAAATGGGCTTAAGTTTGTAAATATCTCTGCATATAGAAAAAATGTGTAGCATTAGTTATAAACAATGGAAAATTATGAAACAAATTGTGCATATTAACTGTATTATCCTAAACGGGTATACAAAGTTTCACTTCTCTAACTTGAAAACTTAGGATGTTATGGCTATTTATGTAAGACCCTGAATATTTGCATACGTCCCCCCTTAACGAAAACAAGATAAAATTTATCACTTAACAAAGCCAATACAATCACATCATCACACGCACTAAATTATCATCTAAGCGGTGCAGCAAAAAACTGACACCACAACATCCGACTGGTCCGTGACACTGAGAACTCTTTGTCGTATGCTACCTGGAAATGTTATTTATTGGATAGCACACCGTGCTAAAGGTACTGAGAAGGTATTGAACTTCTAGGAAGCTACCCTCAGTCATTGCATTAACATGAACATATTGATAACACAGAAAATGAAGCTAGTTGCACTGGAGTAATAAATATTACACAATATTTGTTAATTACAATTATACCCTAAATAAAGAAGAATTTAATAATGAATATAAACATATTATTAATACTGCTTTAATTAACGGTTTTAATAAAGATTTTATACAAAAGAAGATTGAAAAATTTAAGTATCAAATACTAGTAATGATATTTCTACTCTTAAAAAAATAAAAGATGATTATAAATTTAAAAAATTTACTTACCATCCTTGGGTAAATAAACATTTTGAAAAATAAATTTATTACAATTTTCTAAAAGAGATAAAATCCCTAACAATAAAAAATCTGGTTTTTATCAATTTAATTGTTTAGATTGTTATCAGGTTTATATTGGAAAGACGAAACGTAGTTTTGAAACCATAAAGAAAGAACATTTTCGTAACATTATATATAAATAAATTGATAGATAGGCCATAGAATATCATTTTTGGTCATTTAACCATTAAATAAATCCCGAAGTTAAATTATTAAAACAATTAAATGTTCCCATAGATTAAATAATGCGAGAAAAAATATTTATTCAAAAAAAATAAAAATCGCGTAATGAATTTTGACATCGGCAATTGATTCTCTTTTAGGTTTGTTTCATTTTAGATTTTGGTAATACGAAAAAACGTGGTATGTATATAGGAAGGGAAGAAGAAGTTAAAATTAAATGTAATGATGGAATCTTAGAACAGGTAGACAGTTATGAATATCTGGGTACAGTTATAAATAAGGATAGAAAGATAGAGCAGGGAATTTTAAACAGAATAAGAAAGGCCAATTCGGTCTACTATCAGATTAATAATACTATTGTGGGAAAAAAGGAAATAACAAAAGATACAATAATTATAGCATTTAAAAAAATAATACTAACAATTACCAACTATGGAAATGAGATATTTAAGACGAGCTGTGGGGAAGACAAGAAGAGATATGATTAGAAATGTAACAATAAGGGAAGAGTTGGGTACACTCTCCGTTAAAGAAATATTGGAAAAAAGACAGCGTAATTGGTATGGACATGTACTCCACATGTCAGAAGAAAGAAAACCCAAACAATATTTAGAAGCAAGACCAGAAGGTAAAAGAATTAGGGGAAGGCCACGCATGTTGTATCAGGAATACATTGAGAAGTTGGGGAAGGATAGAGGGAAAACCATGACAGAAATGAAGAGAATGATAATAGACCGAGAAAAGTGGAGGAAATGGGTAGAAGAGGCTTGTACTCCACGCATAACAGCACAAAGGAGTTAGAGAAAGAAGAAGTCTGTTGACTGACGATGTGTGCAAATGTTCATGAAATTGATTTAAAAAGAAGAAAGAAGTATTGTATTAAAATCAACTTCTTAAGATAAGTGGACATTAATTAACAAATATTTTTATTTTTGTAATATGAAAATATCGTCCCTCAGGGCTTAAGAATGTGTTCCGAAATGCCTGAAAGTTAAAAAGCGAATACAAACAATACCTCACTGAAAACCACCAATATTTAGAAGCTAGAACTGTTCCCATTACCTGTACTGACACGCTGGTCTAGCTGGTTTAATTCAGTAGTGTACATTTCCAGCTGTTTTGATGCAATTAGCGATTTCTTTTCTAAAATAAAGGCTTCATTTCCTGCGCAAAATTTTTTAAATGATCATTTTTACGATGCTAAGTGCTGCAATATTGTAAAGATACAAGAGCAGCAATATTTGTTACTGAAAATTGCAGATTGATAACAGATCCAATATTAGAATTTCAATAAAAAAAAACTATGTCTCATCTTGTTTTATCCCAGATTATCTCGCTGAGTACCAAATGTGATGTATTAGAGAGTTATCAATTTGGAAATAGAGTAAGTACACTTGTAGATCATATCATGGATCCCAGTGTCAGAAAAGAAGTGGAAGAGAATCTGAAAGTTTGCTGCAGTATGACTTCATCATGCAAAAGAAACTGATGGTGTAATAACCATAAAAGCAATATCATTTGTTTGAACCTTGTAGGCTAAATACTAAATCAAGTGTAAGTGCTTTAAATCATCTAATGGCAGAATGTAAACATTTCTGATTTTCTTCTTTGTTACAAAGAGTTTTGCGACATTGTTGAACAGCAAAGCCATGATGGTAACGATAACAGATTAGATGTAGTAACAGCAATGAAGGCGAAAGCTGATCCTTACCGCAATCTCTTTGAAAAGTCCCTTCAATGTCTTTGGTTGCCGATGTCAAACGCTGACAATGAGAGATTTTTCTCTACATATAACTTTGTTGTGACAGACAACAGAACAAATATGAAAAGCGGAAATATCACAACTTGTTGTATGGTGCAGTTTGGCGATGTCTGTTTGTGATATTTTATTTTATTTATGTTACCTTCTTTGTGCTGATTTCAAATAAAATGTTTTAATTTGGAAAAAAGGGGTTTTAACATTTGTTTTACTCTAGTTACCTGTTATTTTTCATTTGAGCCATGTCATTACTAATTAATTCTCCCCCAAAAATGTGCGCGAAATTAATGTGAATTTAGGGTAAAAAAACAGAGAAACACCAACAATTAAAATTATTAATGCCAATTTTTTAAACAATTGGCACAACAAAATCTTGCCTCGGGTCATCGTTATATTTTCAAAAATTGTAGTAGATATAGTAAATTACTGTTGAGGTAGGTTATCCAAAGTGTATTAGAGAAAGCATTGCGTTTTACCAGGGAAAGATTAATTCAGTTCCAAAATTTAAGTTCGGAGTTGCCTTAAACTTACAAAACAAAACTAGGTTACTCTTGGGTGTGTGCCAGGACAGAAGGAAATCTTGGCAATGAAAAAGCAGATGCTTTAGCAAGAAAATACTTTGCAGAAGTGTTTACTGGTCCTGAACCAGTTTTTGGCATACCTATTCTGTTTGAGAAAACATTAATGGATGTACAAGAGCTGTTCAATATACAATGGTCATCATTTAACGGTTATAATTTTTCGCACTAAAATTCAATCTTATTATATTCTGTTAGCTTAATGTGAAACGAACCAGCCGTAGTAGTTCCATTGTTGATACTCCTGGTGTCCGCCTGTGAGAACCAGGTAAGTTCAGACATGTACAGTATCGCCTACCGCTGCAATAGAGGTAACATGCAGTTAAAGTTGATGTTAGAGGAAGATCCGGAGTTTCTTTCAAACGTAATCACTGCTGATGAAACTTGGCTACATCATTTTGATCCTGAGAGCAAACAGCAAAGCTCAGTGTGGAAATCTCCTTCATCACCAACCCCCCAAAATGCAAAACTGGCTGCTTCTGCTGGGAAAGTTATGGTCATCTCATTATTTGATATTCATGGAATGGTTTATCAGCAAGTTGTACATGCACACACATCAGTAACTGAACAATACTACAGGGATGTCCTGAAAACATTGCAAGTGCATATCAGACTGCATGCTGCACCACGATAATGCGGAGCCACATATTGCCAATGTTATTGCTGAATATCTTACAAAAATCAACATGAAGTGCATCCCTCCCCCTCCCTATA